>JANAVB010040818.1:2133020-2538169 GCA_029216955.1 Iris pallida | reverse complement strand
AAAAAAAAAAAGAACTAGCAGTGGTGGGCCAACCCCCCCATAATCGCAGCTAAAGCTACGAGTGGGGGGGGGGGGGGGGGGGGGGGCGGACCCCCACAACACTTTAGCTAAACAAGCAGCTTTCAGCTGCATTACTTGAAACCGACCCCACCCCCTAAGGCATTGGGCAGCCACAGCTGCTATTGTTGAAACCGAGCACAACCCGGAGTAAACCAGCCCTCCCATATTCTAATCCGAATGGGATTAGTAACAGCAGCGTATATATATAAAACCGCTCATTAAACCCTAACTTCCCATCTCCTCTCCACATCGACCCCAAGACCGCCGACCACCCCGTGTACACCCTAGCTGCAGGCGAACCACCGTCATCGACCGGAGACATCGCCTGAGTTGCGTTCGTGAGGAAACCGAAGGAGTCCTATTTTCGATCAACCGCAAGGTACTGTCTTCAACCCAGTATTTCTCCCTCCGTACCTAGCCGATTCTCGTACCGTAACTTCCTAGGGATAACCAATATAACCATCTAGGAGTCCTCCAACTAGATTGGAGAGTACTCGACCAGATTCCTCAGGAGACTGATTTGAAATTCCCGAAAAACTTTCGAAACAAAACAGTTTTAGAGCAGTCCCAAACCTCAACTTAGAAGCCAGATTCCGAACTGTGTCGAGAATTTTTTGAAACTAATTGAACACGTATGAAGACAACATAACCCTGATTAAAACGCAACTTGTAGATGAGTATTTCGATTTCTGTGCAAGAATTTAATCTGTGCTAAACTTGTGTGAAAAACTGTTTTTAAAATAATAGATTTTAGAAAATTCTGCCCGATACGACGTACGCCCCGACAAACCGGGCGACGTGGTCGCGCACTATATGCATCGAAAGGCGCGTATGGATGTCGCGGACGTGTGGGAACTGACGGAACTCAGTTTCGTCGCATGTGCGCGACGAAATCAACGCGTATCCGTCGAGATACCCCCGTATCGGCGTTTTGCAAACTTGCCCATAACTTCGTGTACAGTCGTCGAATCGAGACGAAACTTGTGCCAACAAGTCCGGATTGAAATTTTGGTCTTGCATGCCAAGTTTGGTTCGATTCTGAGAAGGTCGAATCGGAACCCATTTTTGGCGGGCCCGCGACCCACTCAAACGGGCGATTTTGTACACGGCTCATCGGAATCCAAAACTGGATATACCGTTGAGTTCCTCTCCTCAAACTGAATCCGTAAATATATAGTTTGACGACTTTAGAGACCATAGACTTTGGCACGCATTTCGGTGCAAAGCGGATCTAACGGCGGACATCGTTTTGACCCAAAATTACGATTTTGCCCCTGTTCCAGAATTTGACTTTTGGACAGGTATTTCCTAGGTATATCTTCTTCACCGAGATCATTTTGATGTTTGTTTCAGCATTTGGAGTCGTCTGTGATTTGTAAGTTTGGTGTTGACACTTGCTACTCTTGGATTTGCCCTTCTCGCACCGCAGGCAAGATACCTTGCCACCTTACTCTGTGATTTTTATATTCTTATTTTTAGTTGTTATTTTCAGCCTTTTGTTTCATGATATTTAAACTGTGCGTCCAAGTCACACTTGGGTGCAAGCGACTCTATCGGTCATTTTTTTTGCTTTATTCATTCTCTTGCATTGACTTAGTTTATTGACCACCCATTGATGTTGAGGTATTGGTATACCTCATACGGCCTTGACACTTGTTGTATCACGTGATGTGAGTCACATGTAGGACACGCTTTCGCGTAGTCGACTGGCCACCGATACGTATGGAGCGTACGACGGATAGGGGTAACTGCCAATAGTATTGCATGTTAGAAGACTTGGCGGTTACTAGAGGTTCATATCAGTCATGGAGATGATGATACTAGGCATTGGGTAGGGAGAACAATACCTGACGTATGGGCTTCTTTACACTTCCATGATTACCTGTGCGCTCCTCCGGAGACGCAGGCTCCAGGCGCCCTCTGACGTTTCCCAGAGCATTATGGACGTAGCCCCTTGCACATGGTGCCCTCTGACGCTTTCCGAGCGTTATGGACTTAGGCCCCTGGTACCCTTTATGGGAACTATGCCGATCCCATTTACAGCCAGGGCTCATGCGTCGAAGGATTGTATCTCAATTGCATATTCATAGTAGAATGGTCAGGAACCCGATTGCATGCATATATTTTTCTCTTATTATATTATAACAGTTTATATGGCATGGTGTTTTTTTGTATCTTGCTATGTCCTCTGAGGACCTGGTTATCTCTCCAGGTTTAGACAATTTTCCATAGGAGTACGGAGCGACATTGGAGCTAACTTACATCGATGACGAGGCAGTTACTACTGATTTCTAGTCTATTCTATATATGAGACATTAGTGGATATTATTTTACATATCTTTTTCCTTCTATTTTGTGGAGGTTGGACTCCGATCTTGTGAGACTATTTTTCATAGCTGTTTGGAGTGAGTATGTTCACCCGGCTATCTTTTGATACTCTGCTTTATTCATTTGGACTTTATTATCTTCTGTGTCGAGCTGTGATGAGATTAGATATGTTATTCTGGCCTGTAATTATTTTATTTTACAGCTTATGTGCATATACGAGGATTCTATATATTTGGGTATTCTTCGCATATGTGCAGTTGGTATGTTCACGTACTCAGTCCTACGTATTTTGGGACTGGGGCGTTACATATTTTTGTGGTGGCCCATGCAGGTCAGATTTAATATTGTTGGGTTACATGACTGTGCCCAACAAGCCTGCATATAGTAATAGGAATATCTCATCCAGAACTACTACTATCCCTTGACTTCCAATCTTTTTGAAACTTCCTTGATTATTTGATTTATCCCATACCTAATCTTTCCTAATATCAACTTATCTTCCTCGTGCCAACAGTATGAATCTACGAAGCGGACGCACTTCTGCCTTGGCCCTCACATCTGGTGAGGAGACTACTTCGGAGGGACAGAATCCTCCCATGACTCCAGCGACACCTTACCAGCCAGGACTATCGCAGCCTACTACGATACCGACGACGGAGTACCCAGAGATCGCAGCACCCCCAGGCAGCCAGGCTGGACAGACTACTACTATGCCACCGGGAGGGAATGTACCATTGCCTCCTCCACCACCATTCCCTCAGCAGTTTCCCCCACAGTCGGGACCTCAGATGCCTCCACCACCGACTGATGGGAGCCCTACTACTCAGTTTATGTATGCCATGATGCAGGCTCAGTGGCAGCAGACTGAGCTGATGAGACAGACGATGATGGCAGCTATGGCTAGACCTCCACCACCACCTCCCACACCAGTACCAGCACCAGCTCTGCATCCCTATGAAGGCTCTATCAAGAATTTCACAAATATGAACCCCAAGGCCTTTAGAGGGACGGAGAAACCATTAGAGGTGTCACAGTGGCTTATTAGTACCGAGAAGCTACTGAAGGCATCCCAGTTGCCAGCTCGAGATGGGATGACAGCAGTGGACCTACTGTTAGAAGACAATGCTCACCACTGGTGGAAGGCGAAAGAGAGACGATTAGGCACCGAGATCACTTGGAAGCAGTTCTATGATGCATTTTATGAGAGATTCTTTCCTATTCATGTTCGAGATGGTCTCTATGACCAGTTCCTTCATCTGAAGCAAGAGAATATGACAGTTGATGAGTATGACTCAGAGTTCAATCGCCTGAGTCGATTTGGTGCAGGATTGATTCCGACAGAGTTAGAAAAGGCGAGGAGATTTCACCAGGGGCTTGCGCCAGAGCTCAAGACTTATACGACTACCCAGTCTCGAGTCTCCCATTCAGCTGTCTTGGAAGAAGCTTGTGCTCAGGAGATTCTTCGCAAGGAACAGCAGCAGACATCGATGCGCCATACCCCAGCAGTTATACCAGCCCGAGCCACTCAGAGTGGACCTATTAGGAGGGCCAAAGGACAGTTCCAGCAGAGGCCCTCACCTTATCAGAAGCCCGTTTGCCATTAATGCGGAAAACAAGGACATCTCCAGAACGACTACAGGACTCGCCTCGGATTATGCTTGAGATGTAGATCCAATCAGCACTTGCTCATGGATTGTCCGGAGCAACATACAATAGTACAAGCTCGGCAGAACCCGAGGCCCACAGCCCCAGCTCTTCCAGCACCTCGGCCCATAGCAGGAGCACCTCGTCCACCATTGCCTCCCCAAGGCGTACAGTACAACAAGGCCAGAGCTCAGGGCCCGGGACAGAATTATGGGCAGGCATTCTCACTTGCTGTTGAGGATATAGAGACAGAGGCGGAGGTCATAGCAGGTACGGTTTTAGTTGCATCTTTTTCTGCTATTATATTATTTGATACTGGAGCCACACATTCATTTATAGCCACTAGTTTTGCCACTAGACACAATATTCCCATCACACCTTTAGCTAAGAATGTTAAAATCCTCACTGGAGGAGGAGTTGTACCTGTTAGTGGTGTTTGTAGACTTTGTCCTGTAGTGATAAATGGCAGAGAGATGATGGCACAACTTCTAGTATTCCCTATGCCTATATTTGATGTGGTTCTTGGAATGGACTGGTTGAGCCAGCATTTCTCTCTCATCGACTGCCATAGGAGCAGTATTATCTTTAGACCACCGAATGCGGCAGAGTTTGAGTTCACCAAAGAAAACGGTGAGAGTTGTGATGCACCCACATCGGGAACTCATATGATGATGCATGACACCCCTCAGCACCCTATTATCATCGAGTTCGAGGATGTATTCCCCGAGGAGTTGCCAGGACTGCCACCTAACCGAGATATTGAGTTTTCTATTGTGCTTATTCCCGGAGCCGAGCCTATTTCATCTCGAGTATATCGTCTGGCACCCAAGGAGTTGGTAGAGATGAAGACGCAGATTGATGATTTATTAAAGAAGGGATTTATTCGTGCCAGTGCGTCACCATGGGGAGAACCCGTTCTTTTTATGCCTAAGAAAGACGGGACAGTGCGCATGTGTATTGACTACAGAACATTGAACGCAGTGACGGTGAAGAACAAGTATCCCTTGCCGCGTATAGACGATCTATTTGATCAGCTGAGTGGAGCAAAAGTATTCTCCAAGATTGACTTACGATCAAGCTATCATCAATTGAAGGTTCGGAAGGAAGACATTACAAAGACGGTCTTTCGATCGAGGTATGGACACTACGAGTTCTTGGTCATGCCTTTCGGTTTGACCAATGCTCCCGCAGTTTTCATGAATTTAATGAACAAGATCTTTCACCAATACTTGGACAAATTTGTAGTAGTCTTTATAGATGATATCTTGATTTACTCCAAGAGTCAAGAGGAGCATGAGCAGCATCTACGGATAGTTTTAGGAACATTAGGGAATGAGCGACTTTTCGCGAAGCTTAGCAAGTGTGACTTCTTTCTCAATAAAGTATCATTCTTTGGTCATATTGTTACGGGCGATGGTATATCAGTCGACCCAGAGAAGATCACAGCAATCAAATCATGGCCCGCTCCTACAACAGCTTCTGAGGTGAGAAGTTTCCTCGGACTTGCGGGTTACTACCGACGGTTCGTGGAAGATTTCTCTCGAATAGCGGGGCCTATGGATCGATTGACTTGCAAGGATCAGGAGTTTGTATGGACAGACGAGTGTCAAGCCGCTTTTGACGAGTTGAAGAAGCGATTGACCACAGCACCGATCTTGACGCTACCATCGAGCCCAGGAGGTTTTGTGATTTATAGTGACGCATCCGAAAAGGGATTAGGATGTGTATTGATGCAGCATGGTCGCGTAGTAGTATATGCATCGCGACAGTTGAGGGTGCACGAGAGGAATTATCCGACCCATGATTTAGAGCTCGCAGCGATTATCTTTGTCCTGAAGCTATGGAGACACTACTTGTACGGCAAGAAGGTTGATATCTACACTGACCATAAGAGCCTAAAGTACGTGTTCACACAGATAGAGTTGAATATGCGACAGCGTCGTTGGTTGGAGTTGATGAAAGATTATGAGATCGAGCTTCATTATCATCCGAGCAAGGCTAATGTCGTGGCAGACGCATTGAGCCGTAAGCCCATGGCACACTTTGACTACACAGAAGGAATTGATTAGAGACTTGGAGCAGCTTGGTATTGAGGTAGTATAACCTGGAGCAGACGGCGTATTAGCCAACCTTTAAGTGCAATTATCACTGGTAGAGCGCATCAAGGCAGCATTGCCTAATGATGCTAGATTTCGATGGGTGAAAGAGGTGACTGAAGCAGGAGAGCAGACAGGTTTGAGGATCCACTCAGATGGGATACTACGATGTGGTGATCGCAGTTATGTACCCAATGGAGATCTACGACAGGAGCTGATGGCCGAGGCTCACAGTTCGACTTACTCTATTCATCCCGGAGGGACCAAGATGTATCGTGACTTACGACAGTATTATTGGTGGCATGGAATGAAGCGAGAGATAGCTCGTTTTATTGCCAAGTGCTTAGTATGCCAACAAGTTAAGGCGGAGCACCAGAGGATGGTCGGATTATTGCTGCCGCTATCCATTCCCGAGTGGAAGTGGGAGCACATTACTATGGATTTCGTCATGGGTTTTCCTCGGAGTCCTAGGGGACGTGACGCAGTATGGGTGATTGTTGATAGACTTACGAAGTCAGCACAGTTCTTACCTTTTAGAGTGGGCCAGTCGACAGAGGTATTGGCAGAAATGTATATGGAGCAGATTGTGAGATTACATGGTGTGCATGTTAGTATTGTGTCGGACCGTGACTCGAGATTTACTTCACATTTTTGAAGGAGCATGCAAGAGAGTTTGGGCACTCGATTGAAGTTTAGCACATCGTATCATCCGCAGACAGACGGCCAGTCGGAGCGTACCATTCAGACGCTAGAGGGTATGTTGAGAGCATGTATGCTTGACTTTGGCGGTTCGTGGGAGGACCATCTCCATCTTGTTGAGTTTTTCTACAACAATAGCTATCAGGCGAGCATTCAAATGGCTCCGTTTGAAGCATTATATGGTAGGAAGTGTCGGTCTCCTGTTTGTTGGAGCGACATAGGAGAGCGACAGCTATTGGGTCCCGAGTTAGTCTTGAGCACAGTGGAGACAGTGAAGAAGATTCAGGACTACCTGCGAGCAGCGCAGGATCGTCAGAAGCAGTGGGCAGATAATCGTCGTCGACCCTTGGAGTTCAAAGAGGGTGACCATGTGTTCTTAAAGATATCCTCCACTGGAGGCACGATTCGATTCGGAGGATGTGGCAAGTGGAGTCCAAGGTACATCGGCCCTTTTGATGTCTTGGAACGTGTTGGAGAGGTTGCCTACAGATTGGCACTGCCACCGTCGCTAGAGGGAGTGCATGACGTATTCCATGTATCTCAGCTTAGGAGGTACGTGGCGGACAGCAATCATGTGCTTGATCACTCCGAGATCACAGTTGGACCGAGTTTATCGTACGAAGAGCAACCAGTAGGTATCCTCGATCGCCAAGTGAAGGTGTTGCGGAATCAATCTATTCTATTGGTTCGTGTGGCATGGAAGCATCATTCGCCAGGGGAGTCTACTTGGGAGCGCGAGGACGACATCCGAAATCGCTACCCGTAGTTGTTCAAAGATGAAGGTATGTCTTGCATTTATGTTTTCATGCATTGCATTTGATCCCCCGACCTTAGTTTAATTTTGAGGACGAAATTTTCTTTAAGTTGGGTAGGATGTAAACCCCCAATATTTTCTAATTATTTTAGTGTTTTAAAAATAATTTTTCGATATTATTTGGAATTTATGTGGTAATTGGTATATTCGTAATTATAGATATATATTATATGTATGATTGTGCTTGATATATTTTTTAATTGTTAATAAATATAGTCTACAATTATTACAAATATTTTTGTTACTTAATTAAGAATTTTAGAATTTTTCTTGTGAATATATATATATATATATATATATATATATATATATATATATATATATATATATATATATATATATAGTTTGTAAAAAAAAGTACTAAGCAGTGGTGGGCCGAACCCCCACCATAATAGCAGCAAAAGCTGCGGAGTTGGGGGGGCCGACCCCCACAACACTTTAGCTAAACAAGCAGCTTTCAGCTGCATTACTTGAAACCGACCCCACCCCCTAAGGCGTTGGACAACCACAGCTGCTATTGTTGAAACCGAGCACAACCCGGAGTAAACCGAGCCCTCCCATATTCTAATCCGAATGGGATTAGTAACAGCAGCGGATATATATATAAACCGCTCATTAAACCCTAACTTTCCATCTCGTCTCCACATCGACCCCAAGGCCGTCGGCCTCCCCGCGCACACCCTAGCTGCCGATGAACCACCATCGTCGACCGAAGACATCGCCGTAGTCGCGTTCATGAGGAAACAGAGGGAGTCCTGTTTTCGATCAACCGCAAGGTACTGTCTTCAACCCAGTATTTCTCCCTCCGTACCTAGCCGATTCTCGTACCGTAACTTCCTAGGGATAACCAATATAACCATCTAGGAGTCCTCCAACTAGATTGGAGAGTACTCGACCAGATTCCTCAGGAGACTGATTTAAAATTTCCAAAAAACTGTCGAAACAAAACAGTTTTAGAGCAGTCCCAAACCTCAACTTAGAAGCCAGATTCCGAACTGTGTCGAAAATTTTCTGAAACTAATTGAACACGTTGTTGACACAAAGTCACAGTCAACCAAATATTGATAACATTGAGTAAATAATACTTGTGATAATTCAATAAAACACACGACGACTACTTTCTGCTCAAGCCAGACGACAGCTCAGTTTTGCAAATGCAAGTTATTTTCGAGTCTGTACTTTTATATTTATTGAGTCTAGAATGATTGTAAGCTGAGTTATGCTGGGCTCTTGAGTCTCAACCCATAACCTATCCAAAATCCATAAAGCTCCACATCCAAAATAAGCCCATTAGACCCTTGGACCCATTCTGTGCTCTGGAGACAGAGTTCGGGCTGAACTCTGCCTCCACACAGAGTTCGGGCCGAACTCTCTCCCCTAAAAATTAGTACCCTAATTTTTAGGGCTGGCTGGTTGCTAGTTGTCCAACGGCCAAATATTTGAAAATTCCTACCAGAATTCTGGCCGAATTCTGCCTGTTAAAAACCTATAAATAGGCCAAGAATTCTCTCATTTTCATTCATCCAATCTTCTCTTCTCTTCTCTCTTAATCTCAATATAAGCCATACCCTTCTTCGTCTACTAGCCACAAGTTTTCTAAGTCTCGAGTGCTCAGCATCTCTCAGTTAGGAGTCTTGTACAAGAGTTCAAGAAGTCGCTTGGAAAATTCCAAACATCGCCACTGCGATCCATTGTAAGAAGTTGACGTACTCTTCTGAAAAAAAGACACGGGGTGTAACTACTATTTCACAAATAGTGGATTTAATCCTGAGCTAGAGTTCTCAGGCCTGGACTAGTCCTCCACGAGGGAAACCAGGTTAAAATCGGCTATATTTGCGTATGCTTTCTTGCTCCTCATTTATTTCCGCATTTACTCTGATTATTTTTAGATTGTGATAGAGTTGAATTTTTAATTGGATATTATCGCTATAAACTCTATTCACCCCCTCTAGAGTTGCCATCTGTTCTTCAATTGGTATCAGAGCTCTGTTCTCTTTACAAGGACTTACATCCTAGAGCTGATCCATGGCAACCACACAATCCTTGATTTCCAATCACGGTGAAGGACAGTCCACTCATAGGCCTCCCCTATTTGATGGAACTAACTACACGTATTGGAAAACAATGATGAGCTTTTATCTCAAGTCGCTAGACTTTGACCTGTGGACTATCGTCACTGACGGTTACAAAAAGCCCGCCAGAATAGTTGTCAACGATGATCTCGTCGAGAAATCACATGACAAGTATTCTGACGAGGAGAAGAAACAGGCAAGTCTAAACGCGAGAGCTATTAATGCTTTATTCTGTGCTATAGACAGGAATGAGTTCAACAGGGTATCTACATGCACCATATCTCACGAAGTATGGAGACTTCTAGAAGTGACGCATGAAGGAACCACCCAAGTCAAGGAATCAAAGATAAGCCGTCTCACTCAAGAATACGAGGCTTTCAAGATGAAGCCAAACGAGACGATCACGCAAATGTTTACAAGATTCCTCGACATCATCAACCCCCTGTCTTCGCTCGGCAAGCAATATTCAAATCACGAGAAGATTCGCAAGCTACTTAGGGGGGCTACCAAAAATTTGGAACCCTAAGGTGACAGCCATCATAGAAGGAAATGATCTCACAACCATGTCCATGGAGACCTTGATGGGAAAGCTAATGACTCATGAGCTTGACCTCAAGGACTTCGAAGAGCCTGCTCCTAAGGCTAAGGAGATCGCACTCAAAGCTCATCGACGGAGGGCTGAACCCGAAGAGACGGATGACGACAACTCAGAAGACGATGATCAAGCTCTTATGGTCCGCAACTTCAAGAAATTCCTTCGCTTTAATCGAAGAAAGAAGGAACCACAAGAAGATGGCAAAGAAGAGCCAACCTGCTACGGGTGCAAGAAGACTGGACACGTCCGAAAAGACTGTCCATTCTTGAAGAAGAGCAACCGCTATGAGAAGCCATACAAGAAGACTTCCTCAAAGAAATATGCCAACACAAGCATTTGGCATGAAAGCGAAGCTAGTGACTCCGAGGAAGAAAAGGACTCTCCTCAAGATACGGCTAATGTGTGCCTAATGACGACGTCCGACAAGGTATCAAACGAAACCCTTGATGACTTCACTTTTGATGAACTTGGCGATGCTTTCACCGATTTACTTAATGATCACAAAAAGGTCATTGGTAAATACAAACATGCCAAGGACAAAATCAAAAGTCATGAAGTCGAAATTCAAAGACTTTCTCTATTACTTGATAACATTAGAGACACCTCACCCACGGATGTCACTGAGGAGGTATCTAAGCTTAAAATAAGCTTACATGATGCCGAAACATGCATTGAACAACAAACACAAGAAATCACAACACTCAACACGGAGCTTGCAGAAGAAAAGAGTAGACACAAGATTTCCATCACTAAGATATTTGGTTTGAATGCTAAGATTACTGAACTGCAAGCTGTCTCTAAGAAACTAGAGACTAAATTGGGAAAACAGGTTGCTCAACCTCCAACCCAATTTCATGAGACACACACAAAGCATAATACCTCTCATACTAGTCACCCACGTCATCCACCTTCAACACGTAACCATGCTTACATATACACACACTTTCACAAAGGACACAAACCACATGCACGTAGAAATAATTATCATATGTCACAAAATCATCATGTTACACATAGATACAATCATCACCATGTTGCACAAAGACACAATCAACATCATTCTACATATAGACAACATCACCATGCCATACCATATAGACAATATCACCATGCCTCACCACATCACTCTATATATAGTCATCATCACCATGCTAATCCTACGCATCATCATACTTCTGCTTATAGACATCACCAGCATGCTCCTAATGTAAATAGGAATGCTACATGTACTTATTGTGGTTTGCATGCACACATATCACCACAATATAGAATTAGAAGATTAGTAGATAGAAAGATATATGCATGGTTTCCAAAAACTAACTTTTTAGGACCCTCAAGAACTTGGGTACCAAAGGTCACATCTACTCTTGATGTAGGTGGACCTTCACTCCTTAACTAAGAGTAAGTGGATTTTCGATAGTGGATGCTCGTGACATATGACGGGAGACGTAAATCTTTTCGCATCACTATCGATGAAGAGAGAAGGATATGTATCCTTCGGTAACAACCTTAAAGGTTATATTATAGGTAATGGTAATATTGGTTATCCTCCCTCTCCCGTAATAAAGGATGTCTGCCTAGTGACCGAGTTAAAGCATAACCTGCTCAGCATTAGTCATCTTGCTGACCATGGATATGACATTAACTTTGGACAAAACAAATGCCTTATCTATGATAGGTCAACGGGAGACATCGCTTTTGAAGGGGTAAGAGAGGATAATATTTATATTTTCTATTTGTCTGGAAATACTAACAATGCAGGTAGATGCCTATATGCTCATAAAGATGAACGGTTACTATGGCACCAGCGCCTTGGTCATGCCAATATGGATACTATATCCAGGCTATCGACCAAGAAGCTAGTTAGAGGCTTGCCCGACATCACATTCAAAAAGGACACCATATGTGCCGAATGTGAGTTGAATAAGGCAACCATGTCCTCTTTCCATTCCATAAAACTGTAAGCACTACTAGACCCTTGCAACTACTCCATATGGATTTATTTGGCCCTAGTAGAGTAGCCAGTCTTGGTGGGTTTTAAGATTTTTGTTAAGAAAGTTCAAAACCAAAAAGGCTACATGATTACTCGTATCCGAAGTGATCATGGAGGCGAATTCAAAAATTCTGATTTTGAAATTTTTTGTGATTCCAATGGTTTTGATCATAAGTTTTCTTGTCCAAGAACTCCTCAACAAAATGGTGTTGTGGAGCGGAAGAATAGGACTCTTGTCAATATGGCTAGAGTCACGTTCAACAAGTTTTCACTTTCGAAATACTTTTGGACTGAAGCTGTCAGTACAGCATGCCACATTTTAAATAGGGTGCTTATTCGTCCTATTACGAAGAAAACACCCTATGAGCTTTGGTTTGGGAGAACCCCAAATATTTCTTATTTTAGAGTTTTTGGCTGTAGATGTTTTATCCTTAACACCAAAGACAACTTAGGCAAATTTGATGCCAAAGCTGACGATGGTATTTTCCTTGGCTATGCTGCCAAGAGCAAGGGATATAGAGTTTTTAACAAACGCTCATTAATTGTGGAAGAGTCTACAAATGTGACTTTTGATGAAGATAACAGTGCAGCAGCTACTCTTGATGATGATGTTGAGCCATCAACGTCTACTCCAATGAACACCACAACCGAAACCAATTCTCTGGAGGGCTTGCCAAAGAAATTCTCTTTCAAGCCATCACATCCAGAAAATTTGGTAATCGGCGAGGTTTCACGTGGAGTAACTACTAGATCATCATTAAGAGACTCTATTGCTAGCACTGCCTTTATTTCACAAATTGAGCCGAAAAACATTTTAGAAGCTTTCAATGATGAATTTTGGATTTCTGCTATGCAAGAGGAACTCAACCAATTCGAGAGGAGCCAAGTATGGGAACTCGTTCCTAGACCGGCTAATCACTCGATTATTGGTACTAAATGGGTTTTTAGAAACAAAGTAAATAAAGATGGTTCAGTCACACGCAACAAAGCTTGTCTAGTAGCTCAAGGATACAACCAAGAGGAAGGTATCGACTACGATGAGACGTATGCTCCTGTTGCTAGATTAGAGTCCATTCGGATGCTTTGTGCATTTGCAAATTTTCAAAATTTCAAATTATTTCAAATGGATGTTAAAAGTGCTTTCTTGAATGAATTTATTAAGGAGAAAGTTTATGTAAAACAACCCCCTGGCTTTGAAAATCACAAATTTCCCAACCACGTGTTCAAGCTAAAGAAAGCGCTGTATGGCCTCAAACAAGCACCTAGAGCTTGGTATGAACGGCTAAGCACTTTCTTGCTTGAGAAAGGTTTTTCAAAAGGGAAAATTGATACCACACTTTTTATAAAATCTTTCAAAGACACGATTATTTTAGTACAAGTATACGTAGATGATATTATATTTGGTTCCACTGATGAAACCTTTTGTCAAGATTTTGCCAAGTGTATGCAGATCGAGTTTGAGATGAGCATGATGGGGAGCTCAACTACTTTCTTGGGCTGCAAGTTAAACAAATATCAAATGGAACCTTCATCTGTCAATCGAAGTATACAAAGGACATGCTGAAGAAATTCGACCTTGACAACGTCAAACCAATCAGCACTCCAATGGCTACTTCAACCAAACTTAAACCAGATGATAGCGACAAACCCGTAGATCAACGTAAGTATCGAGGTATGATAGGCAATTTACTCTATCTTACTGCTAGTCGCCCTGATATTATGTTTAGCGTTTGCCTGTGTGCTAGATATCAAGCAAATCCTAAGGAATCACACATGACCACGATTAAGCGTATCTTTCGATACCTTAATGGTACGGTTACAGTAGGCCTATGGTATCCCAAGTCAACATCATTTGACCTCATTGGTTACTCTGATGCTGACTTCGCTGGATGCAAGGTCGACCGTAAAAGTACGAGCGGTACGTGTCATTTATTAGGAAAGGCTTTAGTCTCTTGGTTTAGCAAGAAGCAGAACTCTGTCGCACTATCCACAACAGAAGCTGAATACATCACAGCTGGGCGTTGTTGTGCACAGATTCTGTGGATGAAGCAAACCCTTGAAGACTATAACTTATCTTTCATGCACATTTCAATCTTTTGTGACAACACTAGTGCTATAAATCTGACTAAGAACCCCATTTGTCACTCACACACGAAGCACATTGAAATTCGTCATCACTTTTTGCGTGATCATCAGCGAAATGGCACGATTAACTTAGAATTTATTGACACTGATCATCAGTTAGCAGATTTCTTCATAAAACTATTATCCGAAGAGCGTTTCAATTTTCTTTGTCGTGAACTTGGAATTTTAGATGAAGCTGTTATAAATTAAAATCAACCTGCATAAATATCGAGTATATTGTGATTCTCTTATGATGAACTAGCTATGGGTATAAGCTGAAAGGGCCCTTCTGCGTAAAAGCCTAAGTGACACGGTGCACTAGTCCTCAGGACTACCGCTAGCTGGGATCCGGCCCCTGCAGCTAACCCATGGCAGCTTCAAAATATTGAATTATGATATAATTCCTTGTTTATTATATGGTTCATTTTCATTTATCACATGCTGCAATACTAATTTTTCAAACTTCATATTGCTGCTTCAAACTCACTATCTGTTATTCTTCTACTTCTTGGATCTTTCTTATAATTATACTCATGTCTTATATTGGTTTCTCTCTCACTTAACCAATTTTTGACTCAACTCAGCCTGATTCCTGTTCTGTGACCAGGATCCGGAATTCGGGCCGAACTCTGCCCCTACCAGAGTTCGGGCCGAATTCGGCCTGCCTGTTCTAGAACCGGGAACAGTCTCAGCCGTTGATCTAAAATTAGATCCAATGGCCATGATTTGGTCCGACCAAGAGAAACCCTCCCCATATTTTCGGTTTCTCTTCCCTCTCCTTCCTTCTTACCACCTTTTCCACTTCTCCAACTCAAAACTCTCTAAACCCTAACCCTAATTTCTCCTTTCTAGAGCTCCATTCTTCCCCAAACTCAAGGAGAAGGCTTATTTTTCAATTCTCTTTCATAGTTCTTCACTAGTTTGAGGTATAATTCCTTACTTTTCTATATCTCAAATTTCTTTCATTATTATCTATCTATTGTGTTATGGCTCCACGATTGCTCAACCGTGGGAAGAGACTTCGGACCGAGGGCGCATCCTCGTCGAATGCTCCTCCTCCCGTCGAGCCGCCCGTTGCACCACCCGTTGCACCGGCCATTGAACAACAACCACCAATTCATCCGTTGTTCAATCCTCCACATCCCCTTGATCCAAACACTTTTGACGACCGAATTTTTATATCACTAGACGCATCTAATGATTGGTTTAGCAATTTTCGGACACGTCCGGTGTTTGCAGGACACCCCATCAATTTTACTATATTTTCTCAACATGATGCACTTTTTAATGACCTTTGCCTTGATGAACTTGTTACCACAAATTCGGTCATTTATCGTAGTGCCATTCAAATGTTTTACTGCAACTTGACCCATGATGACACTCATATTTATTCACGAGTTGCGGGAGTTGATATCTCATTTGATGATTTTGAATTGGCCGAATATCTTGAACTTCAAGAGCCAAATTCTTGGGAAAAGCTTGTTGAAGCTAGATCCTTTCAATTTCCCGAAGGAATTTCACTTCAAAGCTTCAAGGACGACTTGTGTAGCCCTAACACACGTTCTCGTAAGCTTTTAGCTAAATTCCTCAATCCCTATTTCTATGAACTTCATCGGATCATTTTCAACACCATTCTACCCAAAGCGGGCTCTACCGATGAAGTTACTTATTTTGAAATATCGGCCCTATACCATCTCCACTTCCATGTTTCCTTTAATCTCCCACGCACAATGATGGATTGGATGATCAACTGTAGGAAGAAATAAAGATCCTTGGTTTATGCATTATACCTTCCCATGATCTTTCGTGCGTTCCATGTACCCCTTGATGAATGTCCATTCTTACCTGCCCCTGCCTTTCTCTCCAAGGCAAGGAGGCTTCATGCGGCCGTTGGCTCACCGGTCGTGTCTGAGCATTCTGATGATGAGCCATATGTCCCTCCTCTCGGACAGGATCCTCCTCCTCCTCCTGCCACTCTCGAGTCTCTTTAGACCATTCTCCGAGATCGTTTTACTTTGGAGGACGATCGTTGGACTCAGCTGGATTATCGGACCACATTGCAGATGAGTGCTATCAGCAACTCGCTGCATGATATTCGGTATTCCATGTCTCGCCATCCTTCCAAGCCCATTCCTATGGAGAGAGACCCCGGTCGTAAGGGATTCCGTATCGATGACCCTTGGGTTCGTCGTTACATGGATCCGGATGCGACATTTGTGGACTCACGTCGCTCCTTTACTGATCCATCGGACGACGCCGGGCCCTCTCGTACTCGATGATGGTTATGGACTGCTTTTCGACGCTGCTACTGAGGATCTTCGATTATGATTTATGCATTCTGCTTTAGTTGCTTTTATGTACTTGATTTGTAGTAGAATTATTATGAGTTGTGCTTTTGAGACTTTGGTAGTTCTATTATCAGTTTCTATGTCATTATGACTCTTGGTCATTATCTTAGTTTATATGCAGTTTCTTCTCCTTTGCGTGTGTTTGCCAGTTATCATTTATCTATCTCATATTGCTAAATGCCAAAAGGGAGAGTTATGTGTATATTCTGTTTCTGTTTGTTTGGTTTATATGTGCTTTTGGAAGAATATTATTAACAGGCCAACAAAGATTCACAGCATTGTTTATGGGGGAGCTACTCTTAAGCTCGGCACTTATTATGGGGGAGCTATGTCGTTACATGTGTCCAGGTATGGATATTGAATATACAATTATTATTTTGTCAATTATCAATATGGGGGAGATTGTTGACATAAAGTCACAGTCAACCAAATATTGATAACATTGACTAAATAATACTTGTGATAATTCAATACGACACACGACGACTACTTTCTGCTCAAGCCAGACGACAGCTCAGTTTTGCAAATGCAAGTCGTTTTCGAGTCTGTACTTTTATATTTATTGAGTCTAGAATAATTGTAAGCTGAGTTATGCTGGGCTCTTGAGACTCAACCAATAACCTATCCAAAATCCATAAAGCTCCACATCCAAAATAAGCCCATTGGACCCTTGGACCCATTCTGTGCTCTGGAGACAGAGTTCGGGCCGAACTCTGCCTCCACACAGAGTTCGGGCCGAACTCTGCCTCCACACAGAGTTCGGGCCGAACTCTACCTCCACACAGAGTTCGGGCCGAACTCTGTCCCTTAAAAATCAGCACCCTAATTTTTAGGGCTGGCTGGTTGCTAGTTGTCCAACGGCCAAATATTTGAAAATTCCTACCAGAATTTTGGCCGAATTCTGCCTGTTAAAAACCTATAAATAGGCCAAGAATTCTCTCATTTTCATTCATCCAATCTTCTCTTCTCTTCTCTCTTAAGCTCAATATAAGCCATACCCTTCTTCATCTACTAGCCACAAGTTTTCTAAGTCTCGAGTGCTCAGCATCTCTCAGTTAGGAGTCTTGTGCAAGAGTCCAAGAAGTCGCTTGGAAAATTCCAAGCATCGCTACTGCGATCCATTGTAAGAAGTTGACGTGCTCTTCTGAAGAAAAGGCACGGGGTGTAACTACTATTTCACAAATAGTGGATTTAATCCTGAGCTAGAGTTCTCAGGCCTAGACTAGTCCTCCACGAGGGAAACCAGGTTAAAATCGGCTGTGTTTGCGTATGATTTCTTGCTCATAATTTATTTTCGCATTTACTCTGATTATTTTTTAGATTGTGATAGAGTTGAATTTTTAATTGGATATTATCGCTATAAACTCTATTCATCCCCCTCTAGAGTTTCCATCTGTTCTTCACACGTGTGAAGACAACATAACCCTGATTAAAACGCAACTTGTAGATGAGTATTTCGATTTCTGTGCAAGAATTTAATCCGTGCTAAACTTGTGTGAAAAACTGTTTTCAAAATAATAGATTTTAGAAAATTCTGCCCGATACGACGTACGCCCGACAAACCGGGCGACGTGGTCGCGCACTATATGCATCAAAAGGCGCGTATGGATGTCGCGGACGTGTGGGCACTGACGGAACTCAGTTTCGTCGCGTGTGCGCGACGAAATCAACGCGTATCCGTCGAGATACCCCCGTATCGGCGTTTTGCAAACTTGCCCATAACTTCTTGTACAGTCGTCGAATCGAGACGAAACTTGCGCCAACAGGTCCGGATCAAAATTCTGGTCATGTATGCCAAGTTTGGTTCGATTCTGAAAAGGTCGAATCGGAACCCATTTTTGGCGGGTCCGTGACCCACTCAAACGGGCAATTTTGTACACGGCTCATCGGAATCCAAAACTGGACATACCGTTGAGTTCCTCTCCTCAAACTGAATCCGTAGACATGTAGTTTGACGACTTTAGAGACCATAGACTTTGGCACGCATTTCGGTGCAAAGCGGATCCAACGGCGGACATCATTTTGACCCAAAATTACGATTTTGCCCCTGTTCCAGAATTTGACTTTTTGACAGGCGTTTCCTAAGTATATCTTCTTCACCGAGATTATTTTTAATGTTTTTTAGCATTTGGAGTCGTCTGTGATTTGTGAGTTTGGTGCTGACACTTGCTACTCTTGGATTTGCCCTTCTCGCACCGCAGGCAAGATACCTTGCCACCTTACTCTGTGATTTTTATATTCTTATTTTCAGTTGTTATTTTCAGCCTTTTATTTCGTGATATTTAAACTGTGTGTCCAAGTCACACTTGGGTGCAAGCGACTCTATCGGTCGTTTTTCTTGCTTTATTTATTCTCTTACATTGACTTAGTTTATTGACCACCCATTGATGTTGAGGTATTGGTATACCTCATACGGCCTTGACACTTATTGTATCACATGATGTGAGTCACATGTAGGACACGCTTCCGCGTAGTCGGCTGGCCACCGATACGTATGGAGCGTACGACGGATAGGGGTAACTGCCAATAGTATTGCATATTAGAAGACTTGGCGGTTACTAGAGGTTCATATAAGTCATGGAGATGATGATACTAGGCATTGGGTGGGGAGAACAATACCTGACGTATGGGCTTCTTTACACTTCCATGATTACCTGTGCGCTCCTCCGGAGACGCAGGCTCCAGGCGCCCTCTGACGTTTCCCAGAGCGTTATGGACGTAGCCCCTTGCACATGGTGCCCTCTGACGCTTCCCGAGCGTTATGGACGTAGGCCCCTGGTACCCTTTATGGGAACTATGCCGATCCCATTTACAGCCAGGGCTCATGCGTCGAAGGATTGTATCTCAATTGTATATTCACAGTAGAATGGTCAGGAACCCGATTGCATGCATACTTTTTTCTCTTATTATATTATCACAGTTTATATGGCATGGTGTTTTCTTATATCTTGCTATGTCCTCTGAGGACCTGGTTATCTCTCCAGGTTTAGACGATTTTCCACAGGAGTACGGAGCGGCATTGGAGCTAACTTACATCGATGACGAGGCAGTCACAACTGATTTCTAGTCTATTTTATATATGAGACATTAGTGGATATTATTTTACATCTCTTTTTCCTTCTATTTTGCGGAGGTTGGACTCCGATCTTGTGAGACTATTTTTCATAGCTGTTTGGAGTGAGTATGTTCACCCGGCTATCTTTTGATACTCTGCTTTATTCATTTGGACTTTATTATCTTCTGTGTCGAGCTGTGATGAGATTAGATATGTTATTCTGGCATGTGATTATTTAATTTTACAGCTTATGTGCATATACGAGGATTCTATATATTGGGATATTCTTCGCATATGTGCAGCTGGCGTGTTCACGTACTCAGTCCTACATATTTTAGGACTGGGGCGTTACAGCAGCTTTACCACAATCGGCTTGACAGAAGAGTTTTCCTTCATTAGCGGTTTCCCCTTCAATCGCAGCACCAAAGGAGTTGTAGCCTGGACTGTAGACGTCATAGGGCGTTCCTTGGTAGGTCACTTCAAAAATTTGTCATATTAGCGACGGCTAAATACGTCGCTAACCTCGGTAAAAACGTCGCTAAATTAATTTAGCGACGTTTCGGGAACGACGAAAAAAATGTGTCGCTAAACGAGAAAACGTTGCAAAACGTCGCTAGGGCGACGTTATTTGGCGACGTTATGAACGTCGCTAATTAGCGACGTAATTTGCGACATTTATTGGTTGACGCTAATTAGCGACGTAAACGGCGATGTTATTGTGTTGTCGCCGTTTGGCGACACTCTTATGACGTTTTGGCGATGACGAGCTGACATCAGATTATGGTGCCACGTGTTGCCACGTCAGCATTTAGCGACACATTTAATGACATTTATTAACGTCGCTAATGTTTAGCGACTAAGACATCATCTACTACTATATAAGATATAGTGATAGGTTGTCGTATCATCATTACCGAGGGATGAGGGTCGGAGGACAGTCAACTTTATCTACGGCTACATAGTTTCTGCCTCGCCATTCGAATGGCTGCAGGAACTATGTCCTGATCACCATGTTGTATCGTAGATCAATACAAATGGAGCTGGAGCCTGGGCCAAAATACAGAATACAAAATACAAAATACAAAATCCAATCCCTGGGTTCGTCGACCCCCTCGGTGGAACACTCAATACCGGCACGCACAATACATTCTAGAATATACAAAAAAATATAAAAAAAAAATACTATCCGCAATGAACAATGTCAATATATAATATCCGCAAATACGTACAAACTCAGTATCCTCAACGAAAAAACTGAATATCCCCAAATACGTACAAAGTCAAAAATATAGTACAGTCCACAAATTCAAAAACGAAACTACTGATCGCCTGGAGCTGGAGATGGACACGGTGCTGGAGCCGGAGGAGCGCCACTAGATGACGCACAAATACCGCTCGAGTGAGCCAAAGGCATACAGCCACTTCCCTCCCTTCATTCTCCCTCTCCCTCTCTCATGCTATCAACGTCACAACTTTTCCAGTGTTGCTCCCTCTAATGATGATGAATGCAAAAATCAAAGACCCCCCTCTCCTTTCTCACTCTTCACAGTTCTTTCAATAGGAAGGATCAGTGTTTTCTAGTTCTCTTCCATCCATCCATTCCTCCGTTCTGATCAAGCCTCGACATATGATATCCAACTCAAGTGTAGAGGCGGGGGAGAAGAAGTGGGTAGGAAGAGGAGGGGGAAGCAGCACAGCCGGCGGCATGACCTGAAGGAAGTACAAAGGCTTTCTTCAACATCCATAGAAGAACTATAAGGATATATTTTTTTACAACATGTCACCTTGTCAAAGACCCTTAATGTGACAACCATGTCACCACGGTGTCGGAAGACTAACATGTCATAATTTTCTAAGCCGTGTGTTTTGACATAATCCTCCCAACTCTTTCCTCCTATGTAGTAATCTTGCATTTCTTTATGAAGTGCAAGATTACAACATAGGAGGAAAGAGTTGGGAGGATTATGTCAAAGCACACAGCTTAGAAAATTATGACATGTTAGTCTTCCGACACCGCGGTAACATGATATTCACATTAAGGGTCTTTGACACGGTGACATGTTGTGAAAAGATATATCCTTATAGTTCTCCTACGGATGTTGAAAAAAACCTACTGAAATTTCTCCAGGTCTTGCCGCCGGCTGTGCTGCTTCCCCCTCCTCTTCCTGCCCACTTCTTCTCCCCCGCCTCTACACTTGAGCTGTGTAGGGTGTGAAAATTATGACACGCTGACATAAGACTCAGTCCAAGTCATACGCTC
This sequence comes from Iris pallida, assembly GCA_029216955.1. Taxonomy (NCBI): domain Eukaryota; kingdom Viridiplantae; phylum Streptophyta; class Magnoliopsida; order Asparagales; family Iridaceae; genus Iris; species Iris pallida. The sequence continues at coordinate 2,516,081 of JANAVB010040818.1, read as the reverse complement.
AAAGCCATACGCTCAGTCCAAGTCATACGCTCAAGGCCATATGCTCAGTCAAGGCCATACGCTCATCTAAAGGCCGTACGCTCAGTGAATATTTTAATATTTCTTGAGATGACAGCACAGCATGTATTTAATGAAGGACGAATCTGACACTTCGTCTTTCGTGCAAAGACAGCTACCCTATGAAGATTAGCCGTCGTATAGGTTTTCGAGAAAGGATTTTGTCTCTTACGAGGACAGCTCAGCAGCCATTATAAATAAAAAGCCATCATTACTGTCATTTCTGACAGTCTATCAGCCATCATATCTGCAGCACGACGCTCAAGAAATATTTGTCAGTATTTGAAGATATGGCGTATTTGAGAAGATTGAGAAACAGTCACGTGTCTACTCCCTCAATGCATACGGCTTCTTGCCATCCAAGTGAGCGTATGGACTCTATACGACTCCTTCCAACTAAGTGAGCGTATGGACTCTATACGACTCCTTCCAACTAAGTGAGCGTATGGACCCCATACGACTCCTTCCAACTAAGTGAGCGTATGGACCCCATACGACTCCTTCCAACTAAGTGAGCGTATGGACCCCATACGACTCCTTCCCAGCCAAGTAAGCGTATGGACCCCATACGACTCCTTCCCAATCAAGTGAGCGTATCAGCTTTATATGATCCAAGTCAGCGTATGTAAGATATGTGCCTTCAAAAGCTAGCGTATGACTCTTCTTTAAAGACAGCGTATCACAGCAAAGGCATCCAGGATAACTTTTAATGTACAGTCAACACACGTTCTCACGTGTCCTGTACTCAGTTACTCAGTTATTCAGAAGTTATGCAACGTGGCATCCATGCCACCAATCTCTCCTAGATATATTCCACTACTCTCAACCGCACTCCAAGGTGTCTTCACCAGAATTCGCCACGCGTCCCTGCAGTTATGCACACGTCAAGTAACTGACTGAGCGTATGCTTCAGAACAGTTATCCAGAACTCTATAAAAAAGAGTTTCTTCATCTTCATCACACTACAGTCAATTTTCAGAGAGAACAGAGAGATTGCCCAGTTGCTATCCAAGTTCTTCGAAGTTCGAGTTTTCTTCATCGTATCGTCCAAGGGATAAAGTAATCGTCTTCTAGATTAGATTCCTACAGTTGTAATTTTCTCAGATACAAAATAAATAAAGTAAATTTATTTATGGAAAACAAGCTGGATATCATATGTGGAGGCTTGATCAGAACGGAGGAATGGATGGATGGAAGAGAACTAGAAAACACTAATCCTTCCTGTTGTGAGAGTTGTGAAGAGTGAGAAAGGAGAGGGGGGTCTTTGATTTTTGCGTTCATCATAATTAGAGGGAGCAACACTGGAAAAGTTGTGACGTTGATAGCATGAGAGAGGGAGAGAGGGAAGTGGCTGCATGCCTTTGGCTCACTCGAGCGGTATTTGTACGTCAGATAAAATACAAAAAATTCAATTTTTCTCCAAGTGTGAGAACGGATGGCTCAGAACACAACCCAAAATTCATTCTAGCATACATTAGTGTGATTCATCGATGTTCTGTACATATGGTGTAGTATACGTTCTTATCGAATCTAGTATCTAGTATCTGAAGAATGTAACAGAATCAAGATGAACTCACATAATGTAATACTAAAACATCATCTACTACTATATAAGATATAGTGATAGGTTGTCGTATCATCATTGCCGAGGGATGAGGATCGGAGGACAGTCAACTTTATCTACGGCTACATAGTTTCTGCCTCGCCAGTCGAATGGCTGCAGGGACTATGTCCTGATCACCATGTCGTATCGTAGATTTATGCAAATAGGGCTGGAGCTGGAGCCAAAATACAGAATCCAAAATATAAAATACAGAATCCATTCCCTGGGTTCGCCGAAAATACAAAAACAAAGATTGACACACAGTTCTAATTCATATATGTTTTAAGTGTGAGAACGGATGGCTCAGAACACAACCCAAAATTTATTCTAGTATACATTAGTGTGAATCATCTATGTTCTGTACATATGGTGTAGTATACGTTCTTATCGAATCTAGTATCTAGTATCTGAAGAATGTAACAGAATCAAGATGAACTCACATAATGTAATACTAAAACATCATCTACTACTATATAAGATATAGTGATAGGTTGTCGTATCATCATTGCCGAGGGATGAGGATCGGAGGACAGTCAACTTTATCTACGGCTACATAGTTTCTGCCTCGCCAGTCGAATGGCTGCAGGGACTATGTCCTGATCACCATGTCGTATCGTAGATTTATGCAAATAGGGCTGGAGCTGGAGCCAAAATACAGAATCCAAAATATAAAATACAGAATCCATTCCCTGGGTTCGCCGAAAATACAAAAACAAAGATTGACACACAGTTCTAATTCATATATGTTTTAAGTGTGAGAACGGATGGCTCAGAACACAACCCAAAATTTATTCTAGCTTACATTAGTGTGAATCATCTATGTTCTGTACATATGGTGTAGTATACGTTCTTATCGAATCTAGTATCTAGTATCTAGTATCTGAAGAATATAACAGAATCAAGATGAACTCACATAATGTAATACTAAAACATCATCTACTACTATATAAGATATAGTGATAGGTTATCGAATCATTATTGCCGAGGGATGAGGGTCGAAGGACAGTCAACTTTATCTATGGCTATATAGTTTCTGTCTCGCCAGTCGAATGGCTGTAGGGACTATATCCTGATCACCATGTCGTACCGTAGATTAATGCAAATGGAGATGGAGCTGGAGCCAAAATACAGAATAAATAAGAGAACTATCATAGAATCACATAAAACTAACTAGAACTGAAATACAGTAATTGACAAATAAATGAGAGAACTATTAGATGTGAGAGGGAACAACACCATAGCGTTGATAGCGAGATAGATAGAGAGAGAGACACAACTAAGTAGCACTTGAACTTTAACTAAGTAGCACTCGACAACTAACCGGAGAGGATACTCTGAGAGATCCATCTGAGTAGGACGTATACTCTGAGAAACCACCTTTACAAGAATGATATCAGTAGTAGGATTGAGTATTGGAGGAGATATTATCAGAGTATACGTCCTACTCAGATGGGTCTCTCGCCGTTACTATTTTTTTCGGACAGCATGGTGGATGTGCTCCGTCAACAGATTCTTACTCTGAGCCAAAACTTTATCCCGGGGCTCAAGTGGACATCCTTCGTGTAGAGCTCGAGCGAGAGGTTCCTGACAGCATGGTGGTCTCCTTTGTCAAAGGATTCTTTCTCATCCCACAACCAATTGTGGGACGAGAAAGAATCCTTTGACAAAGGAGACCACCATGCTGTCAGGAACCTCTCGCTCGAGCTCTACACGAAGAATGTCCACTTGAGCTCCGGATCAAAGTTTTGGCTCAGAGCAAGAATCTGTTGACGGAGCACATCCACCATGTTGTCAGAAAAAAATAGTAACGGTGAGAGACCCATCTGAGTAGGACGTATACTCTGATAATATCTCCTCCAACACTCAATCCTACTACAGATATCATTCTTGTAAAGGTGATCTCTCAGAGTATATGTCCTACTCAGATGTACCTCTCAGAGTATCCTCTCCGGTTGGTTGTCGAGTGGCTGCAGGGACTATGTCCTGATCACCATGTTGTACCATAGTTTCTGCCTCGCCAGTCGAATGGCTGTAGGAACTATGTCCTGATCACCATGTCGTAGTCCAATACAATCCAGAGATTGACACAGTACTAATTCATATATGTAGTCCAATACAAATAGTCTAATACAAAAACAACCCAATACAAATAGTCTAATACAAATAAGTACTAATTGCTAATGAGAACCACGCAGCTCACGTAAACGCTCAGTGATACGATCACGCAACCACCTCGAATAAGTGGGATCGACGACGGCAGAAGAGATGTAGTCCCTTGCAAGTACTGCATGAATAGAACTCCCGGTCTCACTAGCTACCGGTGCTGGATGAATAGAACTCCCGGTCTCACTAGCTACCGGTACCACTTCCTCTTTAACAGTAGGAGGAGCCACCGCAGCATTTACTGTTTCCCTCAAACGATGTGCCGCTCCTCGGGTCATGGGTGCCATCTGGTAAGATCGATATTCACAAATAATATAATTGTGACATAAGCAAGCTAACTAAAGGAACCATCATGTAATTTGAGTATATTTTCGAAAGCAGATAAAGTACAGAAAATTTGATTTTTTGTCAAGTGTGAGAACGGATGACTCAGAACACAACCCAAAGTTCATTCTACCATACATTAGTGTGAATCATCTATGCTCTGTACATATGGTGTAGTATATGTTCTTATCGTATCTAGTATCTGAAGAATGTAACAGAATCAAGATGAACTCACATAATGTAATACTAAGACATCATCTACTACTATATAAGATATAGTGATAGGTTGTCATATCATCACTGCCAAGGGATGAGGGTCGAAGGGCAGTCAACTTTATCTACGGCTATATAGTTTCTGCCTCGCCAGTCGAATGGCTTCAAGGACTATGTCCTGATCACCATGCCATAGTTTCTGTCTCGCCAGTCGAATGGCTGCAGGGACTATATGTCCCGATCACCATGTTATCAATTAACCAACAAACAAAACTATTTGTTACAAATATCGACACTATCGATGCGTTCGAATCGGAGTATCACATTTTTTGGTGTCAGAAAACAAATAAATTATCAGATTTTTCGGCACTATCGGTGCCACTGACCAAGCCCCCCTACACCATCCCTAACCCGAACCCCAACCCTCCACTCCCCCTGCTCCCCTCCCCCAGCCGCCCCCACCTTCCCTGCTCCCCTCCCTCAGCCGCCCACACATACCCACCCCTAACCCGAACCCTACCCCTAGCTCCCCTCCCCCAGCCGCCCTCGTCCCTCCTGTCCTACCCCCCCAGCCACCCCCAGCCACCCCCGAACCACCCGCATCACCCCTGCCCCTCCCCCCGAGCCACGCGTACCCCCACCCCAACCACTAACAACCAAAACAGCCAAAGAGAGAGAGAGAGTCGTCGGAGAGAGTGAGAGTCGCCGGAGAGAGTGAGAGTGCCAGAGAGAGTGAGAGCGCCGGAGGGGGGAGGAGAGAGAGTGAGAGAGCAAAATGGAAGGAAATGGACCCTAACCCGAACCCTAACCCTAGCTTCCCTCCCCCAGCCGCCCTCGTCCCCCCTGCCCTACCACCCAGCCACCCCCCAGCCACCTCCAACCACCCGCATCCCCCCTGTACCACCCCCTGAGCCACCCGCACCCCCTCCAAACCACCAACAACCAAAACAGACGGAGAGAGAGAGAGAGGGAGAAGAAGGGGAGAGTCACGTACCGGAGAGGGAGAAGAGTCGCCGGAGAGAGTGAGAGCGCCGGAGGGGGGGAGAAGAGATAATGAGAGAGAAAAATGGGAGAAAATGAATCGGCGGGGGGGATATAATTAGAATTTAGCGACGTTCAAACGACAGTCGCTAAATTAGTCGCTATTAGCGACGTTTTAGCGACGTTTCACGACGACTAGCTCATGTAATTAATATATGTCATTATTTCGTCGCTTACTTCATCGCTAGTAGCGACAATTAGCGACGCCTCACTAAAACGTCGCTAATGTACACAATTTAGCGACGTTAATCGAACGTCGCTAAATTTATGTCGCAAAATGAGCAAATTTTAGTAGTGGGTGGTTTTTCTTTCAATCGGACTATCAAATGAGCTGTAGTCTCAGCTATGGGTGTCGTAGGGCGTTCCTTTAGACGCACTCTGATGGGCTCCTCGGAGGAGGTTTGAGCCTCGCCTTCGTCATCAGCATCTTCACCTAAATCCCTCTGGTGGTTCTTTCGGAACAGCTGAGATTTAGTGTAGTATACCTCAACCTCTTTAAAGGGGTCAATGTCTCCGAACTCAGTTTTTACCACTCCATCGCTGTTGACATATTTGAAGCATTGGAGGAGGGTAGATGGCACGATCATGTGCTCATGGATCCAGGGTCATCCCAACAGGATATTATAGCAGACATCCACGTCAATGACATAGCAAGTCGCTTCAGTCTTCAGGTCGCCATTCTGAATTTTTAAGTAGATTTTTCCTTCTGGGCAACTTTTGTCGTTATTGAAACCACTAATCATGGTTTGAGTTGCAGAAAGCCAGTACATTAGGATCCCCAATGTATGCAGCAAATGGAGAGGGATAACACTCACGAACGAACCGGGGTTGATGTGCATACGATCGACCTTGACAGTGCCAACGTACCCTATATAGTATAGGGATCAGACATGCCAATTATTCTTCAATAGCATATCCTGTTATGAGAATGTGATATTGGGCATTGCCTCTATCACACTATGGCATTTGGGATACGCAGCAGGGACTTCATCTGGCTGTCATATATGTCCCAAGTAGGATTCGACATTTTGTAATGCCTCAATCAGAGATTCTGGAGTCTTTTTGGAGAGGTGGAGGAGCTCAAACAGTGACTGTCTGGCTGGGGTATTGGCCAGTTGTACCAAGATGTCAAAATTGTAGGGTCAGTCCAACCCTGCAGCGGTATCCTTCCTAAGGGGTTTGTCAAAATACCCCTCTTTTTGCTTCTGCTTGTCCGCAGTTGGCGGTTGAGATGGGCCCGTCTCGGAAATACTGGGAACTATTGGTGTTACGACTAGTATCGTTTCTTTACCAGGGGTCTGGTCATAGTTACGTGAGTATTCTAGACCAGTCTTGGTTGCTTCGACCCTTTCTTCGTCTAACGAGGCCAAGATATTATTGTAAGATCTGACCTTTCTGCCTTTGATCTTGACAGGTTGATGTCCGACAGGGCTGATTAAGTCATCAATGAGGTCATGATGTACCCATATAACTTATTCCTGAGGCATTTTAACTGGCACCATCCCTGAGGCTTGAGCGGTCGGGAGGTTAACAACCTCCATAGTTGATTTTGGAATCGGGATGACTCCGTCTTGCGTCTCTGTAGGTAAAAATCTACTGAACTGGAGAGTCACCATATTGGCGGAGACTATCTTCTCCTCAAAGTCCAGCGATAGCACATTTGCGTCGACTAATCGCTGTAGGTGATTCTTGAGGATGTAGTAGTCTTTAGTTGGGTGATGGACATACCGGTGGTAATGGCAGTATTTGGGATCATCCATCCTGTCCACTTCTTTGGGGCATCTGGGAGGTGGGAGTGTAAGTTTCTCAACCTCGAGGAGTACGTTGAGTAATTGTAGGACGTCTTCATCTTTGAACGAATAGTTCCATTTTTGGATTGGGGGTCTTTCCAGTTTCTGAACAGGAGCTGTACCTCGATTGAGGCTCACGATCATAACTTGTTTCGCTTTAGACTCCCACTCATTGTTATTGGGTGCACCGGTAGGCCTTTTGCCCCTCTCATTCGAAAGGTCCATTCCCAATAAGTGGGCCTCTTTAGCCTTTCTTTCAGTATCTTCGGCGTTGATGGTAAATGCCGTCCAGTCTGTGTGGCCGGAGGAACCGGTCCACAGTCTCGTCATAGGGGACAAGCCTTTCCGACAAGTGTCGATCAAGATTGTTGCAGAAACCCCTGGCTGCAGTCTCAGTACAGCTTGCCAAAATTGCTCTATACAAACTCGGGCATATTACTTGTCCTTAGTGGTATCCATAAAATTGGACATAGGCGTGTCCATTCCTGGCTCATAGAATCGAGACAAGAACAGATAATGGAGGTCATCAAAGGTTGACACAGAGTTGTCTTGGAGACTACAAAACCATTCATAGGCAACTCCTCTCAAGGCGCCGACGAACAGTTTAGCGAAGAGGACATCGTCCCTCGACAAGTGCTCCGTCATAGCATTAAATGATTGAGATGCTGATAGGGGAATCCTTCCCATCAAAAGGAGTGATAGGCACCATCTTGAATTTTGTCTATCTCTGGCATCATTGGTCGTGGGTGGTAACACTACATGATGACTCGTAGTCGAGAGATTTGGGGCATTGGACTCCCCATTTTTCCCTAGCTTTGGGGCTTGCGCTGGTGATTGTGTTAAATTCTGAGCTGCTTTCAACTCTGTGACGGTCTTTGTCAGAAATGCCAAGCTGGCGTTCATGGTCTGCATCATTTCTTCAATCATTTTGAAATGCTGACTGTCCTTGGCCTTTTGTTCATCATTCGTCTTGTATGACGGCATGATGCGAGTGCGGACTGACTATTCACTCTTCGTTCCTGATTCCCATGCCTTGCTGTCAGCAGTGTAGGCGATCATCTGGAAGTAGTTACCAGGTTCGAGGTTCAGATTATCCTCGGTCTCCGAGGTTTCAGCAATGTACTGAGAATAGGTACCCCCGGCCTCTCTCTCTCTCTTCAGTTTCATGGGAGTCACTGTCCCTCTGAAATATTGAATTATGGTAGAGGACAGGGATTTGGCTACCCCCAATTTCTTGGGTACGCAAGCGAAGTGATGGAACTGGAGATTTCTAGGACCCTAGTTTGGTGTGCGTATTGATTTATAGAAAGTTAAACAGATATAAACGTGTTCTAACCCTTCATAGGCAGAAACTAGGGTTCACAAATTATATATGTGGCAGAAAGAAGACAACAGCTCCTAGTAATCTCAAGCAGTTATGACCCCAAGATCTTCTGTACGTATTCCTTTCTCGGGTTGGACGTTGTGTGGGCGACGATCTCCCAACCTTTTTTTCTCCTTGGTAGCCCCTTTTTTTCTCTCCTTACGTGGATCACGAATTTAGAAAAAGCTTCTTAGTTCTAATAATCATTTGGCGACCAGAGAATAGAGGATATATATAAGGCTATGGCAGGGCCCATGAGGAGAAATTAGGGTTAGGTCTCCTAACGGATCTGGGTGTCTTGCGTTCAGCCCGAACACACAACCCAGACCCATTAACAATAGCTCGATCCACTAATGAGCTATTGTTGTACTACCTTCCTAATCCAAATTATGATTGTGGGCTCCTTCTATTATATGCTCGTTTGGCTCCCCATGTTATGATATCGAATGTCCGTCGATCAGATTAAGTTACTGACCACTATATTGATCGACATCTTTTATCCTTAAGTAGTACCACTCATCTTTATTTATCATGTCGGATATAATCCACCTGCAGGGTTTACATGTCAATCCTTATGTGCTCCTTAAGGAGACATAATCAACCCAACGTATCGGGACATGGATTCCTTTTATAATCAACAGCCCATCATACATACAATGTTATTACCCAATTCATAGAGGTTGTTGACCCATAATGAATCTTACTCTTTTATGAGTCAAAGTAATGCATACTGCATATACATATCTGTTATTATATCCGAATTAAGATCACAAGCATCCATAATAACAGTGGTGTTTGTTCTCTTATATAGTCAGTACAAAGAGAACAACCTCAAATGGTCATATTCAATACACACAAAGTATACTAGTGTAAACCTATAGTCAAGATAGACTCATACCAGATTACACTATAACCTTTCCAATAGATTGTCCAAGTACATCTTGGTTGTGAACCATTTATATATTCCATAGGAAACTGATAATATGATCTTCTGTGTGACACCACACACCATATTATCAACAATATAGAGTATCATACACTTGCATCAACACTTGTAATAAATACAATATATAAACATTATCCATATGATTCTCATTCAAAATTGAAGGAAATAAAATTAATACAAAAGTGATGCTTTTAGTATATAACCCTAACAATCTCTCATTTATACTCAAAGCATTGCTTTTCAGTATACTGTTACAAATCTTCCACTTATACTTAAAGCCATGTTGCTACACATCTGACTTCCATTCCCTCAACATGACTATCAAAAGCCTTAGCCGATAAGCTCTTTGTAAAGGGATCAGCTAGGTTGTCGACTGATGCTATCTGGATCACAACAACATTTCCTTTCTTTACTAAATTTCGTATCCGGTGGTACTTGTGCTCAATGCGTTTACCTGTCTTATGGGCTCGTAGTTCCTTCGAGTTTGCAATTGCACCACTATTATCATAATAAATTATAATAGCCTTAGGCAAACTAGGTACCACATCCAAGTCCAACAAGAAGTTTCTGAGCCAAACCGCTTGTTTGGCTGCCTCAGAGTCTATCACATACTCGACTTCCATGGTGGAATCAACAATACATTTTTGCTTGATACTCCTTTATACAATGACACCACCTCCCAAAGCAAATACGTAACATGAGGTAGATTTTCTAGAATCCTTATCTAACTGAAATCTGAGTCTGTATACCCCAAGGGAACTAAACTATCTGCCTGGTAAACTAGCATATACTCTTTAGTCCTTTTCAGGTACTTTCAAATATGCTTTACGGCAGTCGAGTGCTCTTGTCCTGGGTTAGACTGATATCTGCTGACCATGTCAACGGCAAAGCAGATGTCTGGTCTCGTACATAGCATTGCATACATTAAGTTTCCTACTGTTGAAGCATAAGAAACTGCTTTCATGTTCTCTATCTCTTTAGGTGTCCTCGGACACTGCTCCTTTGATAGAGCAATTCTATGCCTAAAAGGTAAGAAACCTTTCTTAGAATTTTACATGCTAAAATAAGTTAGTACAGTATCGACATAGAAAGCTTAGGACAAGCCCAACATCCTTTTCTTGCGATCTCATAGAACTTTGATCCTAAGGATGTGACCTACTTCTCCCAAGTCCTTCATATCAAACTGTTTGGATAACCATACCCTTACATTAGATAACACCTTTACATTGTTTCCAATGAGCAACATGTCATCCACGTAAAGTACTAGAATACCACCACATTTTCGTCACAATTTCTGTATACACATGATTCATCTTGATATTGATCAAATCCATAGGAATTTACCACCTGATCAAAACATATGTTCCAAGATCTGAAAGCTTGCTTAAGTCCATAAATGGACTTCTTGAGCTTACAAACAAGATGCTCTTGGTCCTTTTCAATGAACCCGTCTGGTTGCTTCATATAGATGTCTTCCTCAAGACTTCCATTAAGGAAAGCTGTCTTGACATCCATTTGCCAAATCTCATAATCGAGATGAGCTGTAATAAATAAAAGAATACGGATGGACTTAATCATGACTACTGAAGAAAAGGTTTTCTCATAATCGATACCCTCTCTTTGAGTAAAATCGTTTGCAATAAGCCGAGCTTTAAAGGTTTCAACCTTACCATTTGATCCACTTTTTCTCTTATAGACCCACTTGCATCCAATGTCTTTTACACCAACGGGTGGTTCTACAAGATCCCGGACCTAATTGGAATCCATAGATTCTATTTCAGATATCTTTGCTTTTTTGCCAAGACTCTGTATCTTTATCTTGGAGTGCTTCGTTGTAGGTACAGGGATCATAATCTTGTTTCTCATGGACGAAGTCTGACGACTCTCCCAAGAACATATATCTATCAGGTTGTATCACAACCCTCCCACTACGACGAGGCACTATCGGTTGTGATGCAACATTTGTGACAGATTGTGCAGTTATTTGTGGTTCATCCTCTTGTACTGTTGGTACTGAAGTACTTGGTGTCTCACCTCTCAGTTCTTCTAGAATAACTCTACTTGTGGGTTTATGGTTCATTACATAGTCTTCCTCTCAGAATCGGACATTGGTGCTAACAATGACCTTCTGATCCTTAGGACTATAAAATAAACCTTCTTTTGTTCCTCTTGGATAGCCTACAAACAAGCATACTTCTGTACGAGATTTTAACTTATCTGCTTTCCCATTCAGCATATGCGCTGGACTACCCCAAATTCAAACATATTTCAGACTAGGCTTATGCCCAATCCACAGCTTTGTGGGAGTAAAAGGTACTGACTTAGAAGGAACCAAGTTCAGAATATAAGCTGCAGTCTCTAAGGCATATCTCCAAAATGAATCTGGTAAATCTGAATAACTCAACATTGACCTAACTATCTCCATAAGAGTTCTATTACTTCTTTCGGCTACACCATTCTGCTGGGACGTTCCAGGTGCAGTAAATTGGTATGTAATCCCAGCCTCTGATAAATAATCCCTAAACTCTCTAAAGAGGTACTCGCCACCACGATCTGATCGTAATGACTTGATACATTTTCTATGACGTTTCTCCGTTTTAGCTTTATACTCTTTGAATTTCTCAAAGCACTCAGACTTATGGCGCATCAAATAAATGTATCCATACCTTGAATAATTGTCAATAAATATGACAAAATATTCAACGCCACCTATAGCTTGGATAGTCATGGGTCCACACAAATCAGAATGAACCAATTCCAACACATCTTTGGCCCTATTTTCCTTTACCGTAAAAGGCCTTTTGGTCATTTTACCTTCCAAGCAGGATTCACAGACTGGTAGTGCCTTCACTTCCAATGAACTCAAAGGTCCATCTTCAATTAGTCTTTGAATCCTTCTTAGGTTGATATACCCCAATCACAAGTGCCAAAGATATGTTTGGTTCATATAAGAAGGTTCCTTTCTCTTATTTAAGTTAGATGACATATTATTCATTTTCATAAGTTGTATTATGGGCGAAATAGGATTAATGACATACAGATTATCAACTAATGCACTAGAACAGATAAAATATTTATTCTTTCTTATAACAATATTGTCATTAAAATAAACTGAATATCCATCCTTAACTAACATAGAAACAGAAATTAAATTCCTTCTAAGTGAAGGTGCATAAAGACAATCTCTCAATGTCAAAAACTTAAAGATAAAGTAACATCTCCTAATGCAACGACCGCTACTTTTGTAGCGTCACCCATGAACAAGCATATCTTTCCATCACTCAGTTGCCTGGTTTCCTGGAACCCTTGTAATGTATTGTAGACATGATTAGTGGCTCCTGTATCTACATCAGGCGCCGGTTGATAACACCGGTAAACATGTTTCAACTACTAGTAAATGAGATATACCTTCTTTGTTCCTTTGTGAGAAGTGGACAGTCAGTCTTCTAATGTCCTGACCCTTTGTACTTGAAACATTTGCCTTTCGGCTTTTTTACAGCGCCTTAAGGTCCCATGCCCTTCTTTGCTGAGTTTGCCTGTTTCGGAATGTTATTCTTCTTCTTATCGCTTTTTGGCTTAGAAGTAGAAGCCTTTTCGAAAACAAAAATATGACCACTCTGTCTAAAGAGAGATTCAACATCCTGTAGCTCTTTTACAAGTTCTGCCAAACTATACAACCTTTTGTTCATGTTGTAATTAAGGCAGAAATTGTCAAAACTTTTAGACAGAGTCCCAAAAATAATATCGACCTGGGATTCTCCATCGATTTCAGCTCCAAGGATCTCTATCTCATTCGGATGACCCATCATCTTGAGAACATGATCCCTTACTGGTATACCCTCAGCCATTTTTGTATTCATCAAACACTTCATAGCAAACTGCCTAGCTGCTATACTCTGATGTCCGAAGAGTTCCTTGAGGTTATACATCATGTCATAAGCTGTGGCCATGGCCTGATACTGAGTTACAGTACATTTGACATAGATGCCAGAATGCAACACCGCGCCATCTCATCTGTCTTTTTCTACTTCTTATAGGCCTCTTTGACCTCTTCATCAAAGTTAGCTTCAGGCTTAGGTGGGCATTCCTCAACAAGTACATATTTGTACTCCTCAGCAGTTAGGACAATGTCCAAATTATGTTTCCAGTCAATATAATTAGGTCCAGTAAGCTTGTTGTCTTTAAGAATCACCATAAGTGGACTGAAAGAACCTATTTTTGAAATCCTGAGAATCACATAAATAAAAATTATGTAGGGCAAAAAACTTTTTGAATTAATTAAATATTGATTCCCTCAAAATAATAATAAAAAATTCACCAACACCTTGAACATCACCAATTTAGCATGCCACGATAGTGTGGACGTATACAAATTCAACTTTGTTCAAGTAGGTACTTCCTATTAATTTTACTATCATGTCAACATAACTTTATGACAAATAAAATTAATCTGTTGGTTTTGCTCTGGTCATACAAATAATAGCAGTGACTCTGATGGAGAGGATACCATTATTTGTATCTAAGTGTATACCATTACTTAATACTAAGTCCATTACCTTGTAATGAGTTCCTTCAGATGGAGAAGTGTACATATACTAAGTAACTTTCTACAATTATCCCTAAGGAAGTTTGTACTGGTGATCCATAATTATACTCATCCGATATGGAGGAAAGTACTAAAGCCAATACGCAAGTATAATTACATCACCTACAAACAAGTAATGGAGACCATAGGATTTATGCTAAATAAATATCCTTTTTCACTTAGTTATTTAACAATGAGGGTTTTTTCTACTAGTTAATATTATGTCCATGTTGCCCATTATTAATGTAGGCTTAGTTTTTCAAAAAAATATCCACATAATAATAAACATGCATAATCAGAAAATACAAAATGATAACAAACAACAGAAAAATATTCAACTATTATGGTCATATTTTCTGCTCCGTCCACAACTATCCGAATCCAAAATCTGGCGCTGTATAGAAAAATATCCAACTATTTTTTTAGGTTTTGGCTGTCGATTCCTTCATCGAAAATCATTCGTCTGCCTCTAGATTGCTTAAAACCAGCATCTCGTCCAGCGTCAGAAACAATCACTACCGCCATCACGATTAATAAAAAATAATTAAAATGGCATCAATCTTATGCCTCATGAAGGAGTTCACACATAATTTAGACTAAAAAATTAAAATAATAAGCACGATCAACCCTCGTGATTTAATTACATCCAGCATAACAACAACATCTACGACATGTCCGTGGTTTAAAACAACACAAACAAAAACATGTATTAGACCAATTGGATCTAAGATGCCTGTAAAACCGAGTTAGAACAGATCTACATCAACCGACTGTTACACAGCACAAGTTTTATTGGACAACATGGACGTATCAATCAATACGCAGATCCAAAGTGGCTCTGATACCAATTGATGGAACTGGGGATTCCCAGGACCCTAGTTTGGTGTGAGTATTGATTTATAGAAAGTTAAACAGATATAAACATGTTGTAACCCTTCATAGGCGAAAACTATGGTTCACGAATTATACCTGCGACAGGAAGAAGATAACAGTTCCTAGTAATCTCAAGCAGTCATGACCCCAAGATCTTCTGTATGTATTCTTTCCTCGGGTTGGACGTTGTGTGGGCCACGATCTCCCAACCTTTTCTTCTTCTTGGCAGCCCCTTCTTTCTCTCCTTACGTGAATCACGAATTTAGAGAAAGCTTCTTAGTTCTAATAATCATTTGGCGGCCAGAGAATAGAGGATATATATAAGGCTACGACAGGGACCATGAGAAAAAATTAGGGTTAGGTCTCCTAACGGATTTGGGTGTCTTATGTTCAGCCCAAACACACAACCCAGGTCCATTAACAATATCTCGGTCCACTAATGAGCTATTGTTGCACTACCTTCCTAATCCCAAATTATGATTGTGGACTTCTTCTATTATATGCTCGTTTGGCTCCCCATGTTAAGATATCGAATGTTCGTCGATCAGATTAAGTTACTGACAACTATATTGATCGACGTTTTTTATCCTTAAGTAGTATCACTCAACTTTATTTGTCATGTCGGATATAATCTGCCTGCACGGTTTACATGACAATCCTTATGACCTCCTTAAGGGGACATCATCAACCCGACGTATCGGGACATAGATTTTTTTTGTAATTAATAACCCATCATACAAACAATATTATTACCTAATTCATAGAGGTTGTTGACCTATAATGAATCTTACTCTTTTATGAGTCAAAGTAATGCACACTGCATATACATGTCTATTATTATATCCAGATTAAGAGCACAAACATCCATTATAACAGAGGTGTCTGTTCTCTTATGTAGTCAGTACAAAGATAACAACCTCAAGTGGTCATGTTCAATACACACAAAGTGTACTAGTGTAAACCTATAGTCAAGATAGACTAATACCAGATTACACTACAACCTTTCCAACAAATTGTCCAAGTCCATCTAGGTTGTGAATCATTTATATATTCCATAGGAAACTGATAATATGATCTTCTGTGTGACACCACACACCATATTATCTACAATATAGAGTATTATACACTTGCATCAACACTTGTAACAAATACAATATACAAACATTATCCATATCATTCTCATTCAAAATTTAAGGAAATAAAGTTAATACAAAAGTGATGTTTGTTTGCCATTGATTGTAAAAGTACAGAACAATTTTATAAGAGGACTGAACTTAGACTCATAATACAAACTCGCTCGTACAAAGAAAGCCTAGGAATAAAAACCTAGGTACAGGAATCTAAGTACGATTGTTTATTTTTGATTCTGGAGGGTGACAGTAGAGGCTCGAAAAAGCGACGGCAGCTCTGCCTTACCCCTTGGACGATCGGACGTAGCCTTGGCTCTGATGAAGAAATGCTCTCGGAATGTGTAGAAAGACTCTTCTGTGCGTGCCTTTTTCTTTCTGTGTGTCCAGCCGGGGGTCTCTCTCTCTTCTGCAAGGGAATGGCACCTTGCTATTTATAGGAGTGGGGTGTGATCATTAGGGTTTGCAATGATTGCCCCTTGAAAAGTCGGCAGTTTGGGGATTAATTACCATTTTCCTTGATCCTGACTTGTTGGCAATTAATCTGGGCCGTTGATCTTGATTGCAACAAATCTGGACAGTTAATATTGATTGTGCCAAATCCATATGGGCAATTAATATTGATTGCCACAAATCTTCGTAATTTATTATGACAAGCTTGGATCTCCTGCCACGTATTTAATCTGCTTGATTGCAATAAATTTGATTTGATCCGGGTAATTATGATGATTGCACTAAATCTGGTTGTTGGGATTTGTTGATAAATCTTGATTGATTTGGTGCCAGGTGTCCAACCATCATTATGCTGCTAGCCGTAGGGATACGGAGGAAACTGATCTTCTGCCACATGTCCTAACCGCGAGCCACATGGACAGGATGTCTTGACAGAGCCGCATGAGGGTGACTTCTCAAGATTTGAACCGCATGAAGGTGGCAGCCGCATAGGTGTTGCCTCCGAAATCTGAGCCGTATGAGGATGGTTTCCAACTGAACCGCATAAGGCTGGACACGTGTCAAGGCTGCATGGGTGTGGCCTCTCAGCATTTGAACAGTATGGAGATGGTCCCATAATCTGAGCCGCATAAGAGTAGCGACCGCATGGGGGTGGCTTCTCAGGATTAGAGCCACATGGAGATGATCCCCATGATCCGAGCCGCATGAGAGTAGCGGCCGCATGGGGATAGCTTCTTAGGGTTTGAGCCGCATGGAGATGGTCCCCATGATCCAAGCCGCATGAGAGTAGCAGCCGCATGGGGGTGGCCTCCACCTGAGCCGTATGCGGCTGGCCACATGTCAAAGCCGTATAGAAGACTTTGGGATTTGATGGATCGTGCCAGTTATAGAGAGTGATTTTCTTCGTTTCCTTAGGAGCAAGCCATCATGTCAGAGTCATCATTGTAGCTTTATGTCAGAGCTGTCAGTTCACTTTTATATCAGAGCTACCTTGTTGTGTCAGAGCATTAAATAGGGTCGCTGCTTAATGGCCAGCTGTAGAGGCGGGCCGCATAAGGCTACGTGGCTTTTATTCGAGCCGCATGGCTAGGTTGGCATCTTTTGAGCCGCATAAAACTCCTGAGCCGCATGAGACTCTGAGAGCTTCTTTGAACCGCATGAGACTCCATCTGTTTTGAGCCGTATTAATTTTCCTGTACTTTTTCATGCTTCTACAAGATCCCCTTCAAAATTTTCAATTTGTAAAATTGAAATACTTTGAATAAGAAGCATGGCTATGTCCACATAAGCTCTTCTGGCCGTATAGGATGGACTTCTTAGCCGCATGGCCTTCCTGGCCGCATGGATTGCCTAGCCGTATGGCCTTCCTGGCCGCATGGATTGCCTGGCCACACGGACCTCCTAGCCGCATGGCCTTCCTGGCCGCATGGACTGCCCGACCGCATGCTGTTTTTCTGTCACGTAGGCGTCATTAATTGCCCTTGATTCATTTTTTTGATTTAGAGCCATCTTTTGGGGGAATTCCAAGAGCCGGTTCAATAAATATTTGGATTTTGTGCTTTGATGAATCTCCTTTATGAGAGGGGACAAAATCCTAGGAGTCGGTTTTGCCTGCAGCACACGATCCGAAGCGTTCATCGGTCCACGTGTCCCCCCTTTGTCCTCCTATAAATAAGAGCAATTTGGAGAAAGAAACTCTTTACTCTCTTTCTCAATCTAAGCTCTTCTTGCCCTAACTGTTGTCCTCTTCTTCTTCTTCTTCTTTGATCATTCGATGGCCCCCATGAGTTCTAAGGCTGCGGCGAAGGGTAAGGGAGCGGCTTCGACGTCGACTGTGGCGCCTAAAGTTCATCCCGACGTTCACCCCACTATTGCTGGTAAGGATTTGGGAGGATCGTATGTTTCAAAAACCCCTACCAATATGGCTCTGTTGCATGCTTTATGCACAAGCCTTTAATGCGTCCTTCGTCTTCGTCGAACTGTTCAAATTGTATGGGCGGTATGTACGTCCCATATCCAAGCCGCATGGGGGGTATACCCCATGTCCAAGCTGTATGGGAGTTGTCTAGTGACCGTATAAACACTTCGCGAACTGAACCGCATAATGACCCGTCGAACAGAGCCGCATAAGTCCCTCTGAATCGAGCCGCATGAAGCCCTATCAAACAGGACCGCATAAGCCTCCCTTTGAACTGTGTCGCATAAGCTCATCTAGACTGGGCCGCATAAGGCTCCGCTAATCCAAACCGCTTAAGCTCCATCGAAACAGTGCCGCATGAAGCTGCGCTGAGCCAAGCCGCATGAGCCCATCTGTACTGGGCCGCATAATGCTCCGCTAAGCAGAACAGCATAAGCTCACGCTAAACAGAGCCGCATAAGCTTACGCTAATTAGTGTCGCATAAGCTCATGTTCAAACAGAGCCGTATGAGCTCTTTTAAACAGAACCGCATAAGCTCGCACTAAACAGAACCGCATAAGCTCAAGTAGACTGGGCCGCATGAGCCTAAAGACACTAGGTGGTTTCGTTTAGCCATCTTTTAATCTTGTTTCTCTTTGTCTTTCTCCAGTGAATCTGCCAATCAATCCAGCGGGAGAGCCTCTGGTGGGTTGCGCCCAGTCTGCTATGGGTGTGCGATTCGACCACTTAGTCCAATATGTGACGAACCAGTATCCCACAGACGAGCCTTTGGAGAGGCTGAATGCTATCAAGAACCAGCCCTTCTACTTTCTCTGTGCCATGATGAACTCGGGGCAATTGGAAGGGAAATACCTGAAGCCGGTATTCCTCTTTGGGGATACTTTGTCTGTAAAGAACCCCTGAGTGCTGGATATATTCGAGAGTTGGGACTTTTCCTCTGTCATGGTTCAACATGTTACCGCTGGACAGAAAGATAGTAGACTCCTTGACTCCAAGCAAGTCGGGGATGTTTGTGGGAAACATCCATTACAATAGGAATTTGGGGTCAGCGTATGCGGAAAGGGAACCGGTCAGTCGGTACGTGATGGGACTGGCTCCGGGTACCTTCATAAACGTATTAGGTCCCAATTTCACATTCTCTCAGGCTGACACCTTCTTGAACCAGCTTGCTCGGAAAGGGTCCTATCCCGTCGGCCGGTTGGCGTTGCTGAACTGGATAAACCCCATTCCTGCGTGGGCCAACTTAACCACGTAGATTTTGCGGAAGTATGAAACTCCCCTGTGTGAGATCGGCCTCTACCACGCCATTCGGGGCACCTGTCATGGTCTACCCATAAATAAGCCGTTGTTCATGGCTCTCCTAGAGATGTACAACCGGAGGACGGAAACCTTCTTCACGCCTGGAGGGGAGCTGGGACTCGCTCTTCACGAGATGTACGTTATCTCCAAGCTGCCCTGGGGGGAAGAAGTCTTTGAAGTGTACACCCCTACGAGCGAAGAGCTCGAGGATTTGGATCGACATTTCTCGGGCTTTGTTGTCGTATATCGGGAATTGCTATGTCACCACAGTACTTGTCACCAGACGGCCATCAAGAAGGATAGTAGCTCAGAAGGGAGCATTCCTCACACCACGTCCTGGGTCTCATATCTTTTCACACTAGGCGCCTCAGGCCGGGTTTCTTTCCGAGATCCTCAAACCCCGGAGGAAGTACAAGACCTGGCATCGACTGCCAAGAGATCGAGGTCCACGGGCGACATATTTGGGAGTCGAACTAACTCCTTCAGTTATTTTTATCATGGTACTCAGCCACTATCAGAGAAGGCACTCTTGGCAGGATTCATAATGGTGTGGCTACGTAACTGCGTGGTCTCAGGAGGGGCAGGTTCTATTGAGAGGATCAGCCGCCACTTTATCCTCTCTGCCGTAAAGCTGGTCTTTGGGGTCAGACTGGCCCTTCTTTCGGCCATGGTGTGCAGCATACACCATGGCCTTCGTGCCTTTTCTTTCAAAGTCATCGCCCGTGACACGACGATGGATTTTGAGCGCATAGAGCTGCCATACCATTATCTGATGGGGTGGCTGTTAATGCACTGCTGGTCTTGATGAGGCCTGGAGCAGAAGACGGTGTTACGGCTGATGACGCTTTCATTTTCTGATTCCACCATCAGCCATGGGAGTGCAGCACCATGCCAGCCTGTCGGAGGGCGCTGGCGAGAGTGGACGGATATGACTTTTTTGTGTCTATTCCTTATTTTACCGCTGAAGAAGTGAGGAGCGTACATGTTGATGGTATCGAACCTCCTCTCCTCTTACCTGAGAAAATGCTCCTTTGGCTGCATAATATCCGTCCAGCACACCTAGTATATCGTTACCGCAACAACGTCTACCTGGAGCCCTACTTGCCCAGCAGGTTCTCCCGCCAGTTCGGGTATAGCCAGCTGTTCTTTGACAGTCCCATCTCTTGCCTGGACTTTGAAGGTAGCGTCCTGGATGGTATCAGGAATGGCACTATTATGACACGGTTCATACCCGAACCACCTTTTCGGTTCTTGATGGTGAGGCGCCAGGGGAGATTTTGTATATGGCGACCCTATACCATGTTACGGCGAGCAAGTCTCCCGTTAATTTTGACCCAAGTACCAGCTTCATTGTGGGTACTGGCTTAGCGAAGAAGCCCAAGGGGTCTAAGACGAGGAAGAGGAGGGCGAACACAGTTCCCGTTCTTGACTCGAAGTCCACCAATGCGGACGAAGAGAATGACGAACGTGATACAGATAACTCTTCCCCTCCTGTGGAAGATGTTGGGGCGGATTAGTCGCCTATTGTGCCAGATGAGATGGTGGCAGGTCAGCCGCCTGTTGCGCCTGATGAGATGGTGGCGGATCAGCCGCCCGTTGCGCCTGGTGAGGTGGTGGCGGATCAGCCGCCCGTTGCGCCTGTCCCTTCACGCAAGCGATGCAGGAGTGATTCTATTAGTAGCGTATCCTTCTCCGTGAAGCGGGCTGCGGTAAGACGTCGCAGGGTGCTCATTAAAGAGAGAGGCGAAGGTGATGACACCGTTTCGGAGGTAAATTGAATTGCGACCATCTCCTTCTTTATCTCTTTCTTTTCCTGAACTATGACTAATCATTTTTTTTCTTCTCTGTAGGCGTCGAAAGAGTCGGACTCTCGGGAAACGGCCACTATTTTTGAAGTCAATCCGGCCTTGAATACTTTGATTAGTGACATATGTGCCGAGATTATTTCTGCTGGGGTCCCCTCGGCGGCGGCTGATGGATCTCACATGGTTGAGGTCTCGACCCAGGGTGACGGGGGCTCCGCTGAACCCATCCTCGAGACTGTTGAATTTCAGCAAGGTGACACTGATCCAGTCGTGACTCCTTCCGGGGCGGCTGGGGAAGATGAGCCAGCTGAATTCGGCTTGGAAGTTGCTGGTGAGGGGATTATGACGGCTGTGAGCGAGCCTCAGCCTCCATAACCCTCTCCTGGTAAGATAAGCCAAATTTTGACTAGTGAGGAGGCCCATTTGCTCTATCATCACATCCTTCGGGTTAGGCTGATTGATGGTTGCTCTGGACATACAGGTCCTGCATCTTTACTGCCAATGACGGATATTGTCAGGGAAGGCTCTACCAGCGGGGATCTGGTGGGGGGGAGTGTGCCCCCTCCTCTTCCGACTTATATTGAGGGGCCTTCCGCTGGATCGAGTTCAGGAGATCGGACGGCGACGCAGCCGGGGCAGGGAGCAATGGTCCATGCGTCCTCTTTTGCTCCTGTGGCTTCGGGGGTTGACCTCTCCGCCTTACCGAGTATCCAGGTTCTCCAGGCCGCAGAGGAGGAGTTAGCTGCTATCCATGCGTCTTTTCGCTCGGAATTTGTTTCCCTGGTGGCAGGGGTGGCAAGTTCTGGCACATCTTCTTCGACACTGCCAGCTATACTTCCTCTGACGCCGTCCTCTACGGAAGTTCTGGATGAGGCGTTACAGGATGTAGTTGACAGTTTCTACCGCCACTTAAAAAGAGGGATCGAAGTTACTGTAGAGCAGAGGACCCCCTTTGCCTTGGTCCGATAATGCGCCCGAGGCTAGATTGACATTCTTAAAACCCTCCCTGGTGGGGCAGGGATAGCTGCGCTTCTGGAGCCCAAATTATTAGAGGCTGATCAGCTCGTGTCCCAGTTTCAAGTGCTGCGGCAAGCTGATCTGTCTGCAGCAATAGATCAGGAGCGGGGCTTCCTTAACACTGTCCTGGAGAAGGTAAGGGCTATACGAGATAAGTCCAAGCCGATTATAATGAAGGACCTCGGTGACCTATCTCTTCAATATGATCAACTGAGCCGTAGGAACGAGAATTGCCTAGCTCGGGAAGCGGCCCGCCTCTCGCAGAGTAATTGATACAAGGGAGCAGAGCTCGAACTCCAGAGGAGCTGGTCTTCTTGGAGTCTGAGCTGAAGCTTTCCGTGCTGATAAAGAACTTATCGTCAGGAGGCCGAAAAGGTCTCTCGAGCTTCTGCTAGCCTGGAGCGTTGCTTTGAAGAAGCTCGAGGATGGCTGGCGGGCTCATGCTCACCTAGAAGACTGGAGCGGCTGGCTCAGGAGGCCGAGCATCGGGCCAAACAGGGGTTCGAACGGTCGACTGTCTTGCTGAGGGACCGTCTCATGGAATTGTGTCGCCGAACCATATCGGCTTTTTTTTTTCCTTCTTTCGTTTTCGTTCTTTCCTTTCTTGAGGGGACACGGTTCCCAAATGTAGTACTTTTGAATTTCAAATAAAAGAGTATGTTTTATTCTACCCTTTATTTGTACTGCTTATTAGTTTTGGTGTGTAACATTTGTGCTCCACTGGACTGGGACTGTTGTGGACTTGTTACCCCTGGTATACCTTGGTTAGGTACGGATAACAAGTTTGATGGGGACTTAGAACAATTCCACTAAGGTGGTGGCCGTGGAAGTTCCAGATATCGGGGAAAAGAATGCCATGGAGCAGCTGGGCTCCCGAGACATGATGAAAATGAGGAGCATGTACGGAGCTTAGTACAATATTGTGGTCAAGGGACATTTGTGGTCAACAGAGGACATTTGTGGGCTTTTATCCTTGGCGTACTCCGGTGGGTACGGATAATAAGTCGAGAGAAAAAAACCAACATACTTACTCAGGGTAATGAGGACATGGTATATAGGGTTTCTTCGATGGAGCCTTCCCACTCAGAGGTAATGAGGACATGCAGGAGTGGGCTCCATAAAGGTGCATAGATATTCAGGTAGGTTGAGGACATAGAAGTTTTCTATGTGAGAGGCGATTTGTTTTGATGGAAGGGAAACAACTCAGAGGTAACATCGACGTTGTTGTTTTGGAGAATTTGTGGATCTGTTCCCCTTTTTGTGTACTGAAAGTGCGGGTATTGGATCATAAGGAGGGAGGTCTTTTAGGAAGAAAGTTCTGAGGTATAATCATGACTTACTACCTAAAAGATGCGATATAGATTCATCTGTATTGACCAGAGTGTAAGTTCAGTGGTACTTGCAGGTACATAACTCAACAATCTTGGAGATTTGGGATTAGAATGTAAGTTCAGCGGTACCAGAGGGTACATGACTCAATAAGCTGGGGGATTTGGAGTTAGAATGTAAGTTCAGTGGTACCAGGGGTACATAACTCATCATTTTGGGAAATTTGGAGTCGGAATGTGAGTTCAACGTACCAGGGGGTACATAACTCAACATCTTAGGAGATTTTGAGTCAGAATGTAAGTTCAGCGGTACCAGGGGGTACACTCAACACCCTGGGAGATTTGGAGGATGTCGTTTCAGACGTAATGCTTCTTTAGGAACTTGCCGTTGATGGGCAACATGAGCAAGTCTCCATTTTATTTTGCGAGGCGGTAAGCTCTATTGGAGAATACAGCATCGATGATGAACGGGCCTTCCCACTTTGGCTGGAACTTGTCGACGGTTTTGTGAGTCATAACCATTGGCCTCCGAACTGCCAGAACGAGATCACCTACTTGGAATGTTATGATTTTAACATTTTTGTTGAAGGTTCCGGAGATACGGGCTTGGTACAGCTCGATTCGTTGTTGAGCTAATAGGTGCTTCTCATCTAGGGCCTCCAACTCTTATAGTCGACGATGGTGATTATCATCTGTTGTCAACCGATAGGTGAGAGCGACACAGAGTGAGGAGATTTGAGTCTCCAGTGGAAGAATTGCCTCACTTCCGTATACCAGAGAGAATGGTGTGTTCTCAGTGGCAGTCCTTACGGTAGTATGGTACGCCCATAAGCATTCGTCGAGCTTTTTATTCCAGTCGTGTTTGTTTGATGACACGAACTTCTTGAGAAGCTTGATGATTGTTTTGTTGAATGCTTCAGCCAGACCATTAGCCGCTGGGTTGTATGGTGTTGAAACAATATTGTGGATTCGATGTTTGTCGCAAAACTGATAGAAGGCGTGGCTTGCGAACTGAGGACCATTATCATGGATGATCCTTCGGGACAGTCCAAAGCGATAGATGACGTGATGCTTGAGGAAGCTGATCACGTTTGAAGTCTTAACTTCTGCCAGCGGAATAGCCTTCGCCCATTTGGAGAAGTAATCTGTGATTGCGAGTATGAAGCGTGTCCACGGGACGAAGGCAGAGTGATCGGACCAATGATGTACATTCCTCATGCCTCGAATGGCCAAGATGCCACTGTCGAATATAAAAACTCGGATGGCTGGTAGATGAAATCTGCGTGGTACTTGACAGGCTTTATATTTTCGTGCATAGTCTATTGCATCCGCAACCATCGTGGGCCAGTAATAGCCTATTCGACGAAGGCGATCTTGTAATTTTGGGCCGGGCTGATGGGCCCCATAGATGCCATCATGCTTCACGCACGGCTTCTTTGGCTTCTATATTTGACAGACATCGAAGCAGTAATCCATAGTATGATCGCCGATATAGCATTTTTGTCTCTGTATCGTAGAAGAATCTGAGGGAACGTCTTCTGATAGAAGTAGCTTCCTTCGAATTCTCTGGCAGGATGTCGTAGTACAAAGTCGATGAATGGTTGTCTCCAGGCTGGTGCTTCGTCGACTGTTAGAGCGGAGTAACTCTCAACACATTGAACATTATTCCTGGGACAGACCAACTCACGGCCTATGATGTCAACCAGACGATGAGCATGATTCGGTACTGCTACTGCTAGGGAAACGGCAAGGCCTGCTAGGGCATCGGCTTCAATGCTCTGGAGCCTGGGAACGTATTCTATGAAGAACCCTTCCAAGGATCGATCGCTCTTTGGTGATAGGGGATCATGTCTTCATGACGCACTTCGTATGAGACCTGGATCTGGTTAACGATTAGCTGCGAATCGTCCTATGCTTCAAGGTGCTCTACCTCCAGCTCCTTCGTAAGTCGCAGGCCAATGACCAAAGCATTGTACTCTATCACATTGTTCGAACAGGGCTTCGTGAGGGAGTAAGCCCGATTGATCACCAGCCCAGAGGGAGAAATCAGCACCACTCCGACTCCAGCGATGATGTTGCCCTTGGGCCTAGTTCTAGAAGCGCCGTCGAAGAATATTCGTCATACGGTACCATGGGAGGCCACATTTGAATTGGCGACCTCATCTGGAATCTTTTCGTCAATTCTAGTTGACTCCGATCCTGGATGAGCTGCTAAAAGTCTGCCAGAGCTTGACCTTTAACAGCCTTCTACGGGACGAAGATCATGTGGTAGGGAGACAATAAAATCGCCCAGGTAGCGAGGCGAGAGCTGAGTACACCTGGCTTGGTCATGAGGACCCTGAGGGGGTTGACTCTTGATATGACATGGATGGTTTGTCCCGTGACGTAGTGTCGCGTCTTCTGAATGACGAACACCAGAGCAAGGCATTCGTTTTCTACGATAGTATATCGGTGTTCCGGCCCCATCATCATTCGACTGTAATATATAGCCTATTCGTGGCCTGCATCATTGTTTTGCGCTAGCAGAGCACCGAGAGAATGTTCCATCGCTCGTACATAGAGCAGGAATGGTCTTCTAGCAACCGGGGCTACCAGGACTGGAGGGTTAGTTAGATATTCCTTAATGCTGTCGATGGCACACTGGCATTCTTCATCCCATATAAATGAAACGCCCTTCTTCATGAGGTGGGTGAATGGCCGACATCGTCAGGAGAGGTTAGAGATAAACCTCCTGATGTAGGCCAGCCTTCCTTGAAGGCCTCGAAGTTCACGGAGATTTCTTGGGGGACCCATCTCCATGATTGTCTTCGTCTTCTCAGGGTCTATGTGGATACCCTAGAAAGTAATGATGAAACCCAAGAACTTCCCGCTGGATATGCCCAAGAAGGATTTTGTGGGATTCATCTTCAAATTGTGCGCTTGCATCAGGTCGAACACTGTCCTCAGATCATGCAGATGATCTTCCTTAGAACGGCTTTTGACGGCAATGTCATTGACGTAGCATTCCACTGTCTTACGCAGATGATCTCTAAAGATGATGCCCATAGCTCTTTGATAGGTGGCGCCAGCGTTCCTTAAACCGAAAGGCATGACTGTGTAGCAATATGTGCCAATTGGTGTTCGGAATGATGTGTGCTTTTCGTCATCAGGGAACATCTTGATTTGGTTGTACCCTGAGAAACCATCCATAAATGACATATGCTCAAAGTCGCAGGTGTTGTTAATCATGATGTTCATGATAGGGAGGGGGAACTCATCCTTAGGACACACCTCATTCAGATTGCGAAAGTCGATGCAGATTCGAATCTTTCCATTCTTCTTGAGAACTGGTACTATGTTGGCGACCCAGTCTGGATGCTATTACTCGCGGATGAAGCCGCTGGCTATCAGTTTGTTGACCTCACATTCAATGGCATTCATGACGTCAGGGCAGAAGCGTCGTTGTTGTTGCTTGACCGGTTTTGCGTCCGGACGAATATTGAGTTTGTGAAGTACAACCTCGGGGTTCAGTCTTGGCATATCTTCGTAGCTCTAGGCGAACACGTCGATGTATTCTCTGACGAGTTGCAGTAGCGATTCCCGCTCTTCGTCTGTCAGATTCTTGCTGACGAAGATGGGCTTTGGAGAAGACTCATCACCGAGATCGACTTGCACAACCTCATCTTCGGTGGAAGGCTCTCTTTGTTCGAACCGCTTCTTCTATTGCGCATCTAGTTGTTGTACCTACGGCTCTAACTCAAGAAGTTCAGGAATGTCTTCGTCTTCTTCGTATGCGTCGGCAAATACCATATTGACGGACCAGACTTGCCTGAGCATGTCTCCAATGCTGACATCCGAATCAAAAGTGGGTGATCCGTTTGAGTGTGAATGCCAGTCGTATTCCTCGTCTGAGCTTTCCGGGGTTGTTGCCGGTGTAACATAACCTAGCCCACATCTGGTTTTATTGTAATAGTCTCGTGGTTTCCCAGCCGGGACCTTCAATTGTAAGGGTAACCGCCGTCCAGTGCCATAATTCAAGCCCGGTGTAGTTTCCAGATCATATCCCTATTTTTGCATGAGGTACTTGGATCAGGAACTATACAGATAAAGGGGCAGTCTCCCGTGTCGGGTTCGAGATCAATTTCTTCTACCCTAAAGGGTTGTGGATCATTCTTCCGGCCGAAGATGATTGGATGATCCTCTCTCTCGATTATACGATAAGCGTCTTCCACTGGAGTGAGTTGGTTTATGGTGTAGACATTTGTTACCTGTATGGGCAGGTGGGTGCATATACCGTGTTCTATACCATACATTGTATAAAGCTTATTAAGCTCGAGATAATTCAAAGATAGCCCTTTATTGATGAAGTAAGGTATCTTTTCTAGTGGGATTACATCATCTGCGGATGGAATATCGGTGTGAGCAACCACATACTTGGCCAGTTCTGACTCTTCTTCAGCCACCCCCTGTGTAAAAAAGACTGAGAGGGTGACTTGGGCAGCTTAATCAATAGGGGCTCCATGGGTGGAGCAGAACGTGGAGTCATTGGCGTACTAGCCACCCCCAGTTTGGTGCTCGGTGCTGGGTGAGGAGTTGTTGGCTGGCTAGCAGTCCCCGGCTTAGCGCTCGGCTGCCGATTCATTCTGGAAAGACGAATCGTCATCGGCTTGACATAGGGATTGAGCTTCTCTATTTGTTGCTGACTAGCTCTAGGCAGCCTGATTGTTAATGGCTCTGTCGTAGATCTTGGCGCTTGGCCAGACCTTGGCAGTCGGATTATCATCTGCTCCTCTTGTGCAGAGAGGCTGATTGTGTCCTTACGCAGAGTGGCCGTAAGGGGGGCAGTTCTGCCAGGTTTGCAGGCTTGGAGATGGATTGTCAGCGGTTCTTCTGATCCAGCAGTCGCCTCAGTTTGAGCTTGAGTATGTCCTTCGACAAGGTGCTTTTTTGACTTCTCGTACAAGCATAAATCTGAGTAGTAGGATTCGACCCCTTTAAAGGGATCGATGTCGACAAATTCTGTCCTCACGAAGCCGTGCATGTCGACGTACTTAAAGCACTAGTGCAGTGTAGAGGGCACGTAATCGTGTATCCAAGGACGCCCCAGGAGAATGTTGTAGGAAGTGTCTCCGTCTATGACATAGCAGGTCAGTTCTGACTGGAGGTCGCCGATTTAGCACTTCAAGCGAATCTTTCCGATCGGATAGCTTCTGTCTGAATTAAAACTGCTGATGGCGGTGCCTATCGTCAGGCGATGCATTGGGATGCGCAGATAGTATATTAAGTTCTTCGAGATGATGCTTATGGAAGAACTGGGATCAATATGCATCCGGTCCACCTTGATATCGCCAATGTACCCAGTATAATACAGAGAGCGATCGTACTGGTTGGTCTTGATAAGCATATCCTGCGGAGTAAAGACGATGTTGGGCATTGCGCCTGTGCAAGAGCTGTCCTGGAGATCTGTAGGCGAGCTCTCTCCAGTGAGATTGGACTGAGCCAGATATGCGTCGGTGTTCTGGAGTGCCTCGCTTAGTATAACGCAAACATCTTTGGAGAGTCTCAGGAGCTCGTATAACGATAATTTGGCCGGTGTTTGGCCAATTGCGCCAAGATGTCAAAGTTGTAGGGCCTTTCCAGCCCATGAGGCGTCTCTTTTCAGAGCGGTTTGTCGAAGTGAATCTCCTTCGACCTAGGCTTGTCGGTCGTCGAAGGTTGAGAAGGTCCCGGAGCATCAGCAGCTGTTGGCTGATGATCTTCAGCCGAGTTACCGGTGTAGGTTGGGATTGTGCACCCGACCGGGTGACGATAGCCGTAGCTTCCTCGACCTCCACCGAGATTATGCGACATGATTTAACTTTTTCACTCTTCTTCTTGCTGGTGGAGGGAGGTGCGGACTGAGTCACTTCAGGTACCAGGTCCGGATGGACCCACATGACCTCCCCTCGTGATGTGGTAAGGGACACTAGACCAGCAGCCGGGTCTCGGGGGGTGGAAGGTTAGCGACCTCCATCCTTGCTCTGGGGAGGGGCACTACTCCATCTTGAGTCTTTGTCGGAGGGAAACTACCGAATTGTACTGACACCATGTTGGCTGCTATGGTCACCTCTTCGAAATTGATGGCCAAGGCCTTAGAATCGACAAAATGTTGGATGTATCATTTCAGTTGGTAGAAGTTTTGTGTAGCATGGTGAACATAGCGATGGTAGTGGCAGTACTTGGGGCTCTCTATTTCTGCCGGACGAGGTTCACGCCTTGGAGGAGGGAGCTGAATTCGGCCTCCTTGTATGAGCATGTCCAAGATGGGCTTGACATGGCCGTCCTCGAAGGAGTAGGTCATCTGAGGCCACTGCTTTTCAGCTGGCTTTGATTCGGGCTTTGGGACTGTGTCGGCCACCATAGCCTGTTTGCCCTTGTTGTCTCGATTGTTGGAGGGGTTTCCACCATTGTTGCTGTTGGTGTTAGGGTGTTTGCCCTTGTCCTCTCCTTCCGATACGTGTAATCCCAATTGGCGAGCTTTCTTTAATTTGTCTTCTGCGCTAGTGGCACTAATGATGAACGTCTTCCAATCCTTAAACTGACTTTCGCCCATCCAGAGGCTGATTGTGGGAAGCAGCCTCTTTTGGCAAATTTCAATTAAGGAGGAATCAGGATTACCGGAAGGCAACTTCATTGTGGTTTGGCAAAACCGCTCGATATAGTTCCTTGTCAGCTTTTTTTCTTCCTGAACAACGTCCATGAGGGTAGACATTGTCACGTCTTGTCCTACTTCGTAGAACCTTTCCAGGAACATACGTTTGAAGCCAGCAAAAGAATGGATGCAGTTGTCCGACAAATTGCGATACCAGTCGAAGGCAACCCCTTCCAATGCTCCAATGAACAACCGCGTAAGGATGGCATCGTCATGGGCAGATGGTCGGTTGTGACTTCGAAGTAGGTGATGTACCTGCTTGCAGATGTCTTCCCATCATATGGATTGATATTAAATGGCTTATATCTGGAGGGAAGGGAACATCTCTCCACGTAGCAGGATACGGTTGTCATATCCTGAGGTCTTGGCAGTTTTCTCGGGTGTAGAACATGGCCCGGAGCTCTTGGACCTCTCTTCTTGCCTCCCTAGCCTCGTCTGCAGCGATGGGAGCCGATATTTCAGGAGGATTATCACCCGGGTTTGGTGCAGCTGAGTTCGAGTCCACATTGACCGCGGGACCTAAGCTTGTTTGGCCAGGCGTCCTTTCTTGTAGAGTTGGAAGGGCTGCTTTGATCTCGTCCATAGACTTGACCAATGCATGAAGTATGGCCTCCAGGGTATCGATGCGTTGGCGATCACTGGGACCATCTTGGTTGCTGTCCGTCATGAACACCGTCCTCACATGAGGAGAGATGGAAGAAACGGTGGAGGACGTGCCTTCTGAGTCATACCCTTGTACAGAGAAAGTCGTCAGGGTATGTGGAAATATTCTCCTCTGGTTCGGACTCAGAAGGAGTGGTACCCCCAGCTTCAGAACTTGCCTCGTCTTGAGAGTTGTGGACGTCCTCGGGGACGTCGGGATCTGCTGCATCTGTTGGGTGAACTGTTTCCCCTGGATTATCTTCTTGGAACACCGAGTTGTCGTGGATATTTGGAGGAGTGCTACCCCCGGCTCCAGTGCCTCCCAGAGATGTGGACGACGAATCTCCAAGTATGGCAAATTTTGTCTTTGAGCGAGTACCTTGGAAAACTCCTCCCGCAGCAGTCGTGGACAACCGCTTGGATGAGATTTTTGGGCCGATGACGCTTGTTTTCTTTCCTCTCCTGCTGCCAGGGATCTTGTGAGCAGAATTGCAGGAGGCGACCAGAAGCGCCTCGTCTTCTGAGCTTGGGTGTTGCAGCCGTTGGAAGATGGACTACCGGTCTTCTTGTATGGCCGCCTTATTGTAGCAGCAGTTGACAATGATTTGGGTGCATTGATGTCCCTGACAGGACTCTTTGCACACCAAATCTTCGTCTCTTTTCTTGCGTTTGTGAAGAATTACATTGCACAAGTCACCCGTTTTACGGGTCCGGGAGTTCTGAGCACATGAGTGTGTTGGCATCCTGCCTGCTCCCTGATGTGGGGGTAGTACGAGTACTTGCCCCTGATCATTGTTGAGAGATTCTTGATAACTATCCCGTTCGTTGGCCACCGGGGCTGGACACGGATAGTTTTATACAACTTTCCATCGGGGGCCCGCGTAATAGTCAGCGGGATGCCCTGATAGTTAGAAGTTAGGACAGCTGTTTGAGCTCGATGAGCCCGCGCTGCTCGAAACTTCTTCCTTCTAGCACCTGAGAGTGCATAGTAGGAAGTGTCCACAGAGACTGGCAAAGGAGAGCATCTGGGGTCAGGATCGCCTGAGAGACGGTCGAAGACTGACCGTGAGCCGCATGGAGCAGATGGTATGCGGCTGGGTTTGGTGGCCGTACAGGCTATCTGGATGCGGCTGGTATGTGTGGCCACATGACCCGTCTGTATACGGCTAGGAGCGGTGGCCACATAAGCAGTCTGCATGCGGCTGACAGTCGTGGCCGCATGAGCCTCCTTCATGCGGTTGGCTGTCGTAGCCGCATGAGCCTCCTTCATGCGGCTGGACGTTCTGGCCGCATGAGCCTCCTGCATACGGCTGGCTTCTGTGGCCGCATGAGTTTTCATGTGGCTGGCGCCCTTATACGACTTCTTCTTGGACCACACAGAGTTCCTCTTTTCCCCTGCAAATACAGCATCGTAGTGTTTTCCTCTGCTGGACTTGGGGACAGCAGAGTCCTCTGTGGCCTGAAGTGGGGTCGCATGAGAGTCTTCCCCGCCATCTTGAGCAACAGAGAGTACTTCTTCGAGATCTTGGGGAGGAGCGAATGATTTGGACCTCCACTCCTGCGGGCCTTCTTCGTGCGGGCTCGTCGCTGGACCGGACCAGCGCCCTCGTCGGAGAGCATTTTCTCAAATGCCTGCTGGTCGAACCGGATGACCAACATTTATTAAATGGAGCCAAGTTTGGCTGCGTCCGATTGTGCCACCAACTCCTCAGCCGTAGAGAAGTTAGTCCCCAGCAGAGTCGCCATCGTATTTGCCATTGATTGTAAAAGTACAGAACAATTTTATAGGAGGACTAAACTTAGACTCATAATAGAAACTCGCTCGTACAAAGAAAGCCTAGGAATAAAAACCTAGGTACAGCAATCTAAGTATGATTGTTTATTTTTTATTCTGGGGGTGACGGTAGAGGCTCGGAAAAAGCGACGGCAGCTCTGCCTTACTCCTTGGACGATCGGACGTAGCCTTGGCTCTGATGAAGAAATGCTCTCGGAATGTGTGGGGAGACTCTTCTGTGCGTGCCTTTTTCTCTCTGTGTGTCCAGCCGGGGGTCTCTCTCTCTTCTGCAAGGGAATGGCACCTTGCTATTTATAGGAGTGGAGTGTGATCATTAGGGTTTGCAATGATTGCCCCTTAAAAGTCGGCAGTTTGGGGATTAATTACCATTTTCCTTGATCCTGCCTTGTTGGCAATTAATCTGGGCCGTTGATCTTGATTACAACAAATCTGGGCAGTTAATGTTGATTGTGCCAAATCCATATGGGCAATTAATGTTGATTGCCATAAATCTTCGTAATTTATTATGACAAGCTCGGATCTCCTGCCACGTGTTCAATCTGCTTGATTGTAATAAATTTAATTTGATCCGGGTAATTATGATGATTGCACTAAATCTGGTTGTTGGGATTTGTTGATAAATCTTGATTGATTTGGTGCCACGTGTCCAACCATCATTATGCTGCTAGCCGTAGGGACACGGGGAAAACTGATCTTCTGCCACGTGTCCTAACCGCGAGCCACAGGGACAGGATGTCTTGATAGAGCCGCATGAGGGTGACTTCTCAAAATTTGAACCGCATGAAGGTGGCAGCCGCATAGGTATTGCCTCCAAAATCTGAGCCGCATGAGGGTGGTTTCCAACTGAACCGCATAAGGCTGGACACGTATCAAGGCTGCATGGGCGTGGCATCTCAGCATTTGAGCCGCATGGAGATGGTCCCAATAATCCGAGCCGCATGAGAGTAGCGGTCGCATGGGGGTGGCTTCTCAGGATTAGAGCCGCATGGAGATGGTCCCCATGATCCGAGCCACATGAGAGTAGCAGCCACATGGGGGTAGCTTCTCAGGTTTTGAGCCGCATGGAGATGGTCCCCATGATCCGAGCCGCATGAGAGTAGCAGCCGCATGGGGGTGGCCTCCACCTGAGCCGCATGCGGCTGGCCACGTGTTAAAGCCGTATAGAAGACTTTAGGATTTGATGGATCGTGCCAGCTATAGAGGGAGAGTTTTTTTTCATTTCTCTAGGAGCACGCCATCATGTCAGAGTCATCATTGCAGGCTTTATGTCAGAGCGGTCAGTTCACTTTTATGTCAGAGCTGTCTTGTTGTGTCAGAGCATTCAATAGGGCCGCTGCTTAATGGCCAGCTGTAGAGGCGAGCCGCATAAGGCCACGTGGCTTTTATTCGAGCCGCATGGCTAGGTTGGCGTCTTTTGAGCCGCATAAAACTCCTGAACCGCATGAGACTCTGAGAGTTTCTTTGAAACGCATGAGACTCTATCTGTTTTGAGCCGCATAAATTTTCCTGTTCTTTTCCATGCTTCTACAACCAGGACCCTAGTTTGGTGTGCGTATTGATTTATAGAAAGTTAAACAAATATAAACATGTTCTAACCCTTCATAGGCGGAAACTATGGTTCACGAATTATACCTGCGACAGGAAGAAGACAACAGTTCCTAGTAATCTCAAGCAGTCATGACCCCAAGATCTTCTGTACGTATTCTTTCCTCGGGTTGGACGTTGTGTGGGCCACGATCTCCCAACCTTTTTTTCTCCTTGGCAGTCCCTTCTTTCTCTCCTTACGTGGATCATGAATTTAGAGAAAGCTTCTTAGTTATAATAATCATTTGACGGCCAGAGAATAGAGGATATATATAAGGCTACGACAGGGACCATAAAAAAAAATTAGGGTTAAGTCTCCTAACGGATTTGGGTGTCTTGTGTTCAGCCCGAACACACAACCCAGGTCCATTAACAATATCTCGGTCCACTAATGAGCTATAGTTGCACTACCTTTCTAATCCCAAATTATGATTGTGGGCTCCTTCTATTATATGCTCGTTTGGCTCCCCATGTTAAGATATCGAATGTTCGTCGATCAGATTAAGTTACTGACAACTATATTGATCGACATCTTTTATCCTTAAGTAGTATCACTCAACTTTATTTGTCATGTCGGATATAATCCACATGTACGGTTTACATGACAATCCTTATGAGATCCTTAAGGGGACATCATCAACCCGACGTATTGGGACATAGATTTTTTTTGTAATTAAGAACCCATCATACAAACAATATTATTACCTAATTCAGTTGTTGACCTATAATGAATCTCACTCTTTTATGAGTCAAAGTAATGTACACTATATATACATGTCTATTATTATATCCGGATTAAGAGCACAAGCATCCATAATAACAGAGGTGTCTGTTCTCTTATGTAGTCAGTATAAAGAGAACAACCTCAAGTGGTCATGTTCAATACACACAAAGTGTACTAGTGTAAACCTATAGTCAAGATAGACTAATACCAGATTACACTACAACCTTTCCAACAGATTATCCAAATCCATCTAGGTTGTGAATCATTTATATATTCCATAGGGAACTGATAATATGATCTTCTGTGTGACACCACATACCATATTATCTACAATATATAGTATTATACACTTGCATCAACACTTGTAACAAATATAATATGCAAACATTATCTATATCATTCTCATTCAAAATTTAAGGAAATAAAGTTAATACAAAAGTGATGCTTTTAGTATATAACCCTAACAGGAAGGGCACCCCCAGCTACCTCAGTCTTTGACATAGAATACTGGCTACCCCCAGCCTTCAATACTTTTGACTTGGAGCGGGTGCTCTGGAACACCCCAGTGTTGGACACAACTAACTTACAATTCTTAGGTCGGTTTTTGGGTGTACCGGCCGAAGAGTTGAAATTCCTTTCAGTCAGAGGAGAACCCCTTGCAGCATGGCATGAGGCAAAGAGTGGTTCTTCTTCGTCATCTGATCATATTCGTTCGTCGAGACAACGTCGGGCGAATGAAGCAGGTTGGAGCCATTGAAACACGGACTGCCTTTTTGGGACTGTTGTAGATTTTGTGCAGCAGCAGTTGACGACTATACTAGCACACGTATGTACACCCAAGGGGTTTTTGTGTGTAGTTTTTTGTCGTGATTCCCTTTTTTGTGCGTTTATGATTGATCACATGACGCAGATCGTGGGAAGGGATTTTCACCTTTACGCCTCCTCGAGTAGACCGAATGCTGTGGCATGTAAGTGTATGTACCCCCAGATCCAGTTTTTGTGCCTGCAGCACATCTGGATATTTAGGAGAATCTGGAGTTTGATCCAGTCCAGGCGCAGAGGCGCGTGAACATGATCTATAGAGCCTTCATTAGGCGTGTGCGTCACAACTAGCGACGCACGTCTTAATGTGGCATGGGTGGCACGTGTAGCCCGTAACCTCATTTTGATTTCAGACTCTCCATGTGCTATGCCTTCTTCTAGGAGCGCTTCATACGCTTGAGGTCTGCTGCTACCCAAGGCTTTGAGCTTGCCCTAGGTTGAATTCTTCCTGCGCATATTGGTAGGCGCACATTTCTCCTGCACATTGAACTTCTCCGAGTTACGTGCCTGGGGAAGTACGGGGGGCAAAGTCATCAGCGTGCTAGGTAAGAGTTGTACTAGCGCGTACTGCTCCTCTTCAGTAGGTTGTACGTAAGCTATACGAGCTTTAGGCACCCACGCCTTCTTTATTTTCTTAGACTTCAATGGTCTAGGATAAGAACCTGTACAATCCCCTGATAGCATTTTGTCAAATATTGACTGGTCGAACTTGACGACCAGCATCAGTGTGGTGGTTCGAGCATGGCCGTGTCAAATTACATCACGACCTTCTCTTTAGAGGAGAAGGACGTTCCCAGCAGAGTCTCTATCTTGTTCGACATTGCTTCATGAGCTTGAGAATAGGCTGCTGTGAAGACTGCGAACAAGAATACAAAGAGGAACTCCTGAACAGGAATCCATGATCGCACCTCGATATCTTATTTGATATCACTTTGTGAGCTTGAGAATAGGCTGCTGTGAAGACTGCAAATGAGAATACAAAGAGGAACTTCTGAACAGGAATCCCTGATCGCACTTTATTTTTGATCTGGGTTGTGATGACGGAGGATTGCTTCTTTACTCCGTTGATGATCTGACCGCTAGGGTGAGCTGCCGGGCTTAGTTTCACTAACTAAGGGGAAATGACGAAGGCTCTCTCTGGAATGCTCAGGAACTTCTTAAAGAATTCATGATCGGGGAGGAAATCGAGAGCTTCAAATGGAGGAGAACCGAGAGCTTCAAATGGAGGAGAACCCCTTCTATTTATAATAGGAGGAATGGTGACATACGCTCCTATAAGAGGCAGGCACATGCTTCTTCTTGCTACGTGGAGCCCCTAAACAGGGGTCAGTTGCAGCCAGGCACACACTTCACTGATGACAAAGACCATAGCTGATCGCTACGTAGTAGATATGTTTTAAGAGAGGATCTCGAAATACTGTAAACTCGTTCCTTGGTGTGACTAGGCATTAAACACGTGGCACGCGCCCGAGGCACACACGCGCCTAGGAATCACTGTCCTAGGTGGCGCATAGTATGTAGGCACGTGGGTAGAAAACACACACGCTTAGGAAGGCTCGGGACGGCATACGCCTGTTTATACTTTTTAAGGGGAATGAATGTTGACTTCAGTGTTCGTCGCTTGCACAAGAATCAAAACGTCGTACTAACGGCTTAAGAGAACCATACTCATTAAATGCAGTCTTGGAAAGAGCAACCGATAAATATAGGCAAGGGTGCGATGGATAAGGCGCGCCTGTAGTGATGAGGCGCGAGGGAAGAGCACGCCTAGCTACATGTTCGGGGCAAATGAATTAACTTCAGTGAATGGTGGCTCTTCGACTGTTGTGTCGTGGCCGTCTTTGGTGCAGGAAATGAAGAGATGTTTAGAAGGTTTTGACGTCTTCCATGCAGCCTTAGGAATAGTAGTAATCATGAAGGCGCAAGGACTAGGCGCGCCTATAGAGTTGAGGTACGAGTGGGGGCACGCCCTTAAGGGGGCGTAATTGGCTTAAAGTATATAGATCGAGGCATCTTTTCCTAATTCCATGCTGCTCAGGTTAGGCGTGTATAGCTTTGCTAGGCTTATTACTAAAGCAAGACGCGAAGCACACTTCGATCATTTGGGGGGCACGACCCATGTGCCTACAGTCACTGACGACATACCATCTTGGACCGTCTTACTGGTATAACGGCACCCCTTGCAGTACAGGTAGCTAGTCCCACTAAAGGTCCCGCATACCGATGCCAGTACGTCGGCATCAAACCTTGTTCTCCCTAGGACGAACCGGGTCCGTGGCCGTGGAGTACCATTCGATGAACTACCTTGTGCACATGTTGTCCATGACCATGCAACTTATCTTTTAAGAAAACATATAATGCATGATAAGAAAAACTAAGTAATCAGCTACCATCCTCATTCGTATTACCATCTTGCCTTGAGCTGAGCTCGCAAATACCTACTGCCCAATCCAGGGTCTTAGTGTAATCAATATTATACATCAGCGACGGGATAATAGAATGCTGATTACTCAATATTTTTCCTACATCTTTGATACCATACATATTTCTAACCAACACTCAACATGTACTCACCGCCTAAATTTTGGGACTTAGCATTTGTATTACCATACGTTCATTCAGATATAATTCAAGTATACTCATTGCCTAGTTCTTAGGTCTTATTATCTGTGTTACCATCTATTCATCGAGCTAAGGCTCGATATACTCACCGTCCAAGTTTTTGGGACTTTTCCTTCACCTCTCATGTGTTTCATAGCAACATCACACAAGCATACAATTTATTGAAATGATACGCAACAGTTTTCGGGTCATGTGATTAATTATCTTACCGAATTTCATGCAAGGTGTTACTCAGCAACTCAACGAGTAAACATAACATACAGTCCTTTTATTAAGCATGAAGCTAAAGGATATTCGAAGGGTTCAACACTACTCACATTTATAAGGCAGTTTTCACCTCGATCGCATTGCCTTCCAAGCGATCCTTCACATATTCCCAAGTCCAACAAGCCTTCATCGAATGAACCAGTCATCATAATGCATCTTGCGAGTCGGGGCACTACATTATACGTATTTGAGTCGGATTAGAGTCCGTTTGAATGCATAGCTGGCCATTGTTACGTGACCTGGTCTCGCGTATTGTAGGACTGGGACGTGACATTAAATCCTAATCAATTCAGGATATCCAGATTATGGGTAAATTGATATGGATTTGAATTTGTTTAGGAATTGAACAACATTTAAATTAAAAATCTTCTCAAAAAATCCCTCGGCTACCAGTCAGGTGCTAGTAGAATTTGTTATCTCACGAGAATTTCAATATCTCGTGAGATAATAAAATTGTTTTTTCCCTGTATATATATATATATATATATATATATATATATATATATATATATATATATATATATATATATATATATATATATATTTTTTTTTTTTTTTGAAAGAAGGTAATTGTGGCGAACGCTCCCACTCGGGCCGCATGCATCACTCTTAACCACTAGGCGCATGCATCACTCTTAACCACTAGGCTAGAGGTCATTTGCTTGAATATATATATATATATATATATATATATATATATATATATATATATATATATTCAATAAAAATTATATATATACCATGTGGTAAATATTTATTATCTTTAATAAAAAAAACTTAACTCATTTACTAAATAACAAATCACTCTAAATAATTAAAAAATATATAAAAATTATATTTAATAAAAGTAAATAATTTCTTTTTGAAAATTCAAGAGACTTACACCCGTATTCTGATTTTGAGGCGTGAGAAAATCAAACCTTAGTCCTCACTCACACCAATGCTAGTAACCACCTAGACCAAGCCAATCTCTTGTCATATTTTCAATATAAATATACCTTATATTGAAATAGGCAATAGGTGTCCTTTATTGTAATATGGTTGGAGTTGGGTTAGGGTCAAACCCCAACAAGGAAGGGCACAAATGGGTGGCTGTGTTTATTGAAGGGTACATGGTTTCGAAATTTACTTAGGTAAGGCATGATCATAACAGAAAAGGTATTAACTTGTAAAATTTTCAACTATTTATGGTAACAAATTACTAATAAAGTAATTTAGTAGAGCAAGTTGAAAATCCATATTTGATAAGGTACTTAAGTACAAATAAAGTAAAATGGAAGTATTCAATGAATGCCCATAGCCCATAGGACATTCCCAATTCAGCAACGGGACCATGGAAAAGCTAAGACAACATAAAATTACCAAATACCAACCAAACACAAGTTAATCCGACTTTCACCGTCTCATCATTATTGGTACCAGCTTTCTACATCAACTATAAAAAGACACATAAACAAATATAATTTACTTACATTATTATTATTGGAGATTACTAGGGGCATAAATTTTATTTTCGATGGCAGCACTGTTAAAATTTTGACAGTCTTATATATGTACAAAATTATCAAAATTTTGACAATTATGAAACAAATAAATTAGAGGGCTGTCAAAATTTTGGAAGTTTCGTACATATTCAAGACTGTCAAAATTTTGCAGTCCTGAATACCAATTTTTTTTATAGGACTGTCAAAATTTTCAGACTTATGAATATGCACATACAAGGCTGTCAAAATTTTAACAGTCAAATATATAACAAAGACTATTAAAATTTTGACAATTCTAGATATGCACCTACAAGACTGTCAAAATTTTAACAGCCAAATATATAACAAAGACAGTCAAATGTTTAATAGTATTGTGATGCCCCTTTTGGGGAAATTTATGAAATGCCCAAAAAACGAAAAAGTTTTATGAAAAATCCACCGCACAATAACATTTCATCGCGTGCCCAGAATTAGCAAAAAATATATAAAGAGGGTTCTAAATGACCTTTTTGCCCTTCCTTCTAATTTATTGAAAACACCCACGAAACTACTCTTAAAAAAACGTTTCAATACTTCATCTTCTTCCATACGCTGCTCACTTTCGAATATAGGTTTTCTCCTCAAAAATCTTCAAAAACTCGTCGAAAAATTTCGGAAAGACCGAGACAAACGGCAAAAGTGCTAAAACGGAGGTCCAAACATCATTTTTTTGCGATTCTAAAATTTCAGAAGGCCGTCTAACGAAAAAAACGGTTAGTTTCAGGCTCCTCGAAGATACGCTCATTTTGGGACAAATCGGACCTTGTTTCGACCTCCTAGTCAAAAGTTATGGCCCTTCAAAGTTTCAACTGACCATAAAATGCAGGAGAATAGTCATTCTCCGTGTTAGAACACGAAAAATGTTAATTTCGCATGAGGGTGGCCATTCTCCGTGTAGTAATATGGAGAATGTCAATCTCCGTCTTAATTTAC
Source organism: Iris pallida (assembly GCA_029216955.1). NCBI lineage: Eukaryota > Viridiplantae > Streptophyta > Magnoliopsida > Asparagales > Iridaceae > Iris > Iris pallida. The sequence goes on along the minus strand of JANAVB010040818.1, from coordinate 2,474,593 downwards.
ACGGAGAATAGTCATTCTCTGTGTTAGAAACACGGAGAATGCCATTCTGCGTGTAAATTAACACGGAGAATGACATTCTCCGTGTTAAATAAAACGGAGAATGGTCATTCTCCGTCTTAATTTACACGGAGAATGACCATTCTCCATGTAATTTAGCACGGAGAATGGTCATTACAGTGTTAAAACGCAGGAGAATGACCATTCTCCGTATTAGAAACACGGAGAATGCCATTCTCCGTGTTAAATAAAACGGAGAGAATGGCCATTCTCCGTGTAATTTAGCACGAAGAATGGTCATTACAGTGTTAAAACGCAGGAGAATGGCCATTCTCCATGTTAGAAATACGGAGAATGCCATTCTCCGTGTTAAATGAAACGGAGAATGGCCATTCTCCGTGTTAAATAAAACGGAGAATGACATTCTCCGTATTAGTTTACACGGAGAATGGTTATTCCCAGTGTTAAAACGTAGGAGAATGACCATTCTCCGTGTAATTTAGTACGAAGAATGGCATTTTTCGTTTCTAAATTACATGGAGAATGGTCATTCTCCGTGCTAAATAACACGGAGAATGACATTCTCCGTGTTAAATGACACGGAGAATGGTCATTCAAATATTAAAACACAGGAGAATGGCCATTCTCCGTGTTAGAAATACGGAGAATGCCATTCAACACGGAGAATGGCATTCTCCTTGTTAAAATTGCAGGAGAATGACTATTCTTCGTGTGATATCGACGGAGAACAGTTGACAGAAACCTTTTTTTTTTTTTTTTTTTGTGGAAAGAAATTTGACATGAATAAAGATTCAAGAGTTTTCGTTCTTCTTTCAAAACGATGCTAACTCTTATGGAAAAGAAGAAGATCTTCTCTCCATAATTGACCTAATTGTCGGAGAAGAAGAAGAAGAAGAAGAAGAAGAAGAAGAAGAAGAAGAAGAAGAAGAAGAAGATGAGCGATGATTGGAGTTCGACTGAAAAAAAAAGCATGGTGAACTACGAACGATCTTTGCGATCTCTGCTGAAGATGAGAGGAATGAAATTCAGATCTTTCGTGAAGAAGAAGAATAAGAGAATCGCAATCCAGATATGAGTTTGTGCGGAAGGGTAGTTATGATATTAATTTTGTAAATACAGAGCATCTAAAAGGAATCTTTGAATATTTGACGTGGAATAATATAATTCTGGACATTTCATAAAATTCATCCTGCGGGTGGATTTTTCATACAAACCAACCCCGAAATTGGATTTCTCAGTAATTTCCAGTTTTAAAAAATATAGTGTCCCTATTAATTTCTTTATATATATATATATATATATATATATATATATATATATATATATATATATATATATATATATATATATATATTACATAACATTTCAAACCTCAACCTCCATCTGCCCAAAAACAAGAGTAACGCCACAATAATCACCACCCCCATGCTAGACCTCCAGGGACCGGCCGGTACCCCACCGGCTGCCGACGTGGCCTTCACCGTTGTTCCGTCGTCGTCCGTCTCTTTTGGAGTGTCGAAGTTCGATGGCACGGTCGTGTCGGGCGTGCTGCTGGCATAGTCCGCGCTGTTCGGTCCGGGCGCGCTGTCCACGGGCCGGAGGCTCGGGGGAAGTCCCTGGCCGTGGCCGACCGTGATCTTGAAACGCTGGCCGTGCTCGCACTGCTCGCCGTCGTAGTCGCCGGAGAAGAAGTAGGTCTGTCCTTCCTTGAGGAGCGGCACTGCAACCGTAACGGCGTCAACCTTGTTGTCCGAGCTCGGCTCTGCGGTCGACCATTCGGTCGTGTCGGCGGTGGTGGCGCCGTTGAAGTCGCAGTTCTTGTAGGTTGTTAGGTTGGAGGTCTGGACCACTGAGTGGTTCGTGTCTGTGTTGAAAACTGTATGTGGCAGAAAGAGTACGCATTAACCATTTGGTCATTTTTTTTACTATCAGAAAATAATAAGTAACATGAAAGAATGTGATAAAATGAGAATAAATGCTAACAAAAATGTATAATTTAACTTTTTTTAATCCGCTGACAGTTACATTACAGATGACTTAAACATGGGCGGAGCTGGCTTCTAAAATTAAGGATGACTGAACTTTAGTTATAGCTCGAACGACACCATAACTAGCATCGCACCGTCTACAGTATTAGTTTTTTGAAAATTTATTTACATTTAATTGTTGTATACTTCAAATTCAAACAAAAATATAAAACACAGCTAAGAAAATATTAAAAAAAAACTAAATTTTTTTTCTTTCCAGAAATTTTGACGGGCTACAGCCCATCCGTGTCCAGGGATAGCTCTGCCCTGACTACAACTGATTCCACTACATATTACACTAAATTATAAGAACACTACTATTTGACCCGCAAGCTTGTGACCGTCCTTAGCACGCAAAATCACGTATCAGCATCTCATTGGTCCAAATTTTTGATTGTATTTCGTTTTCGGTTGAGCGTTCAAATGGGGGTGACAATGGAGTTGGTAATTTAGTCTCACATCGGTTAAGAGGTGGGATCATGTGGTGTAGATAATTGAGATTGGTTCAGATCTTACATAAAAATTCTATTTTAAGACATATAAGACCAATTTAATATCGTACCTCATGGGCCAACTCCGGTTCGGGTCACACCGCGTTTCCAACAAGTGGTATCAGAGCCCATGGTTATGGGACTAGGTTGGGCGGCTCTAATTTGTTCGAGACAGATGGTGTTGAACGTTCATGTGTATAATCGAATTATACGGCCTATTCTCAAGGTGGAGTAGGAGCGTTTGATACGTCCAAGGTGGAACAAGACGTTGTAATTGGCACACAATGGTGGTGTGGATGAACGTGTCGGTTTGGTTCTGTGTTCGAACGGCTTAAGATATCAATATGTTGAATTTTCTAGGTACTCGGATAGCGGGAACGAGCAAATGTAAGCGAAGTGTGATAAATTTTTTCAGATAGCGAGAACAAGCAAAGGTAACCGGAGTGTGCCAAGGGTGTTCGGTTAGCGGGAATGAACAAATGGTAGCCGGATGTGCTAGGTTGCTCGGTCAGCGGAAACGAGCTAAGGTGATAATTGTTGGATTGTATCTCGTTTTCGGTTGAGCGCTCAAATGGGGGATGACAATGGAGTTGGTAATTTAGTCTCACATCGGTTAGATGGTGGGATCATGTGGTGTAGATAATTGGAATTAGTTCATGTTTTACATAAGAATTCTATTTTAAGACATATGAGTCCAATTCAATATTGTACCTCATGGACCAACTCGGATTCGGATCACACTGCATTTCCAACACACAAAAAAAATTCTAGAAAATTTTCCACCAAGACTAACAACCCATGAATCAAACATAAATACATAAAAACAGGAAGCAAGCATAAGGAGTAGAAACTATATGTAGAAAAAAAAAAATTGCTCCTTCTAAAGCAAAATCTAAGAAGAAGGCAAAAACTAACGAGAGTGTCTTGATGAATGTTCCATTTGTATATAAAATTAGAGAAATAGAATTAGAGATGATGCGTGCATGCATGCGTGACTCACGTACGTAGGAAATCCCCGAGGCTGAAGTTGTGGCCCTCCGCCCACTTCTGGTAGTCGGCGTTCGGCACCTGGAGGTTGTCGTACCAGCCTAGGGACCCACCGACCGTATAGTTCTTGTACGCCTCACCTCCCTCAAAGAAGAAGATGAACAGTACTAACACCATCATCATCACCATCGACCAGCAGCAGCGGCAGACCCTGGCCATTGATGCTGACAAAAGAAACAATGATAACTAACAAAGTACTCAACACTGCAGTAGCAAGTAGGAATTTGGGGAGGACGAGCTAAATCATTCGTATACGTCTCTCCTCTTTACATCGCTGACCTCCGTTTCGTGCTGGATTCCCACTGAGGTCGGGACGTGGTAAAGTTGTGAATATGCGGAACATGGAGGGCATTCCCGACTGGCACTGAAAGCCATGTGGATGCGCTTGTGGTGGTGTCGGTTGCTCAGTCATGCGCCGGGGCATGTGATGATAGCTGGATGATAAGTGCTGGCTGGCGGTGTCCTCAAGCCAATCACCTCTATCCCACAAACACCAAACAGCTTATTATACTTCTTCTTGTTATAATAAGAAAAATAATGCTGATTAATCTCTTCAGTGTCCTTCCAAATTATTCATGCTTATATGACAGTTGACCTGACATCTTTCACAGGCAACTAACATGATAAATTTTAACCCAAAAAAATTATAACCCATTTTCTACTGTTAATTTTAATATTAATGTTCATTTTAATATTAGTTTTAAGAATGTTATTATTGGTACTTCTAAAATATCATCATGTACTTTTTTTAAATTTTTTTATCATTCAAATTTCAAATCTGTCTCTATATTAACATTATTGACACTACTAAAATATCATCATGTACTCCTCCCTCGTACCTTAACTGTCCGAGCATAAGAAATTAAAATTTTGATAAGTAGTGGTCTTATATCTGTGTTTAAAATTTATAAAATTATACGTATTTGACTTTATTATATTTTTATATATTATTACTTTATCTACATTTTGACTATCAATTTTGGTGTAAAAAATTGACTGGATATTTTTTGCTATAAAAAGTTATTGTAAATCCTAAACCAATTCACTATACAAATGGCCAGTCAAAGTCAAAATAAGCACTTAACCCACCTAGTATGAAAAAAAAGAAAAACAAGAAAAGAAAAAAAGATGGAGAACTGAAAACCCAAATCGTTTTGGTTCAATTTGATTCTGTTTGGTTTTACAACATTTCAATTTTATTCAAATTTTAATAAAACGATTGGGTCGAAATTCGATTTTTATAATTTTCAACCCGTTACATCTTAGAGCATCATTAGTAGTTGGGACTCTCCAATGCAATTTGGAGCCCAAAATTTCAAAAAAAAAGGTAAATGTAGAATGGGTTGGGTTTGTATGAGAATAGTAGGAAATGATAAAGTGAGCTCCGGTCCCAAAAATTGTGTGGTCAAAAATTAATATAGAAAAAAAATAATATAAAGTTTAGAATCTAGAAAGTTGGGCTCCAAATTGGAACTTACTATTCTACAAAACGAGTTTCTACAATCTAGAATTTAGAAATTGGGAGGCCCAACCCTTAGCACCCATGGATGGGTTGGGACCGAAATTGTAGAAATTGGGACTAGAGATGAGACTTATTATTCTACAAAATGAGCTCCTACATTCTAAATCTAGAATCTAGAAAATGGGATGGGCCTTACTAATGATGCTCTTAGAGCCACTTTGGTTAGGTTTACACGCGGCATCATGCTGTTGATTTGCTTTGTGTTCACATGGTCTTCCCTCTCAACTTCGAAAGGAAATCATAAATAAAACATTTTTCTAGGCCATGCCTGATATCACATTCTTTACCAGGTTTGAAGAAAAGAATCTCAATATTGATATTTTGGTCATCAATGATAGCATGTGGAGCCTTTGGTCAAACCTTCCTCATGCTGGGGAGTTTATTAAAACAATCCATTTTTTATTAAAAAACTACTATTCGGCTCCCCAAATATGTGGATAATGTTATCTCCTAGTATATAGTATTTGACATAATTGTTGACATGATAGAATTTAACACTAAAACTAACATTAAAATTAACATTAATATTAATATTAATATTAACATTAACATTAACATTAACATTAACTTTAATTTTAACATTAAATTTAATATTAACATTAATATTAAAATTAGTATTATATTAAAAAAATTGGGTATGCTATGTTAGATGCCACATAATGGGAGATGTCATCACCCATTTTTTGTGAGACAAATAGCATAATTATTTTTGATATGTAGATACAGTTCGACTACACAAATATGAACTAAAAATAAGAACTCCCAATATGGTTATGACACATGAATTTATTTTTCTATTTAGGTTCTTGACTTTTTCTATTTACGACCTAAAAAAAGGATTAGAAGCATTTAATCTAATATTTTATTATTATTTTTTATTGACGAATTTTAAAAATTAGTAAATCATGAGTTACGCTTGGATTTTTATGTAGATAATTTTGTGAAACATACAAGGGGTTGGCAAGGAGGCACTTTCATTCATGAGCAACTTTGTGAAAATTGCTCGAATTTGTGATTGAGAGTAGAGATGGCACATTTTAGTAAATCCAAACATGTTTATTTTAGAAAAAAAAAATGATTCAAGAAGATGTGCATGGCACATGATTATCCCAAATAAGGGAATAGATCGTTGTTGTTTATGCGAAGAAAACTTATAACAGAGATTCGCTATCACCATAGTTTTAAGTCTTAGCAGAAAAATAAATTGCGTTGCTTTTTAGGCTTCCACAAGATTGGACTTGATCTCTAAAGAATTTCCTACCTTAGATTGAATCCATGGCATGAATATCACTTTGCTTCTGCATAGACGTTGCACATGGGAGTAGTCTCAACTTTCAACACTAAGCAAGTCCGAACAATGTTTAAACTTGAGAGCAGGTACTTTATGAGCATATCAATTGGATTGTCCTCGATATTGAGTTTGATCGTCTTCTCCGAATAGAAGAAGTGGTATCTTACGTTGATATGTTTCATTCGATCTTGAATCCCGATCATTCGCCAAGTAAATTGCAATATGAATATCATAATACAGAACAACTGTTTCAACACAAAAGTCCCAGTAAAAATGAATCTTTTGTATTATTGTAAGGAAAAAAAATACAACAAGAATCTTTAACAAGAATTCCTAGTACAATAATATCCAAGGATTGGGACGTTCGAAGTTAAGCTTGCTTCGGCTTCTTTGCTCCATTGACGATCTGATGTAAAATTGATGAAGCTTGTCTGTTGATGAACTCTTGACAGTAAAGAAAACTCTATCACTGAAAGCTCTCTCTCTCTGGAAGTTCGTAGCAAAGTTGTACCATATATAACCTCTCCGTGCCTTTGTTGTGCAAGGAAGACACCGTCCTTTATTTATAACTTTTCTTCATTGGAACAACTATGCACGTTTTAAAATATACTGTCTTCTGTCCAGAGATGCATGAAAATGGATAGGTACATAGGCCTTAGGGGTTAGTAGAGAGTGAACGTGTTCGAGAATCACGTATAGCTTGCCACATATTTTGAGACATGCTGCCCGAAACACTACCATGTGATCAGCACACGATTTCTTTACTATGGATTAACTATGCGCCAAATAATTTTAGACGCATAATATTTAACTGGTTACTGCAGATCATATCTCTTCAACATCTTAGAAGTAGCAGATGACACTGTTACGGCTGTAGAAGTAATAATGACTATGACGTAAGCACTGACATCCTCCTCAGAATTTGTGAACTGCACATTGTGTAACGTCCCAGTCCCAATATACGTAGGACTAGACATACAAAATATGTCAGCTGCATACATACGAAGAATACTCCAATATATGGAATCCTTATACGTATACATAAGTTGTATAAAATATAATCTCAGGCCAATAACAGAATAACTGCATCTTATCTACAGAACACAAGAGATAAACAATAGTCTATATAGAATTTAATAAAAGAGTCAAAATATAGTCGGATGGAAACATATCCACTACCAAACAACTATGAAAATATTCTCAGATAACTGGAGTCTGACCTCCTAAAAAAATAAAAAACAATAAAAAGATGTCCACTACAAGTCTCAAATCATAACTAAGATCTAGACCTCGGAAGACGAGACCTCATCATCTATGAAGGATGGATCAAGTGCAGAACCATACTCCTGGGGAAAGTCCTGATCGTCTAAGCTTGGAGTTCACCAGGTCCTCAGCGAAACGTAACAAGATACAAGAAACAACATGCCATATAAACTGTGAAATAAATAAAGATGCATGCAATAGGGAGCCTAACCGTTCTACAGTAATTATACAGTTAAGAACAAACCTTCAACGTATGGGCACTCTGGCTACAGTTGGATTGGTATAGCCCCTCATGGGGTACCAGGGACCTCAAAGTATGACATTCTCTAAATTATAGAGGCCAGCAAGATCAAGATAAAGGGTAAGCAGGATTGTACCTCCAGCGGAGCTTCCGGTAATAAAGGAAAGTGCATACTTGGCCAATACACCAAGGAACTATTCTCCCCACCCAATGCCTATCTATATCATCTCCATAACATATACATGAACTTCTAATAACTGCCAAGTCCACTAATCATGCAATATCTATTGGCAGTTACTTCCTAACCGTCGTACGTGTCATACGTATCGGTGGCCAATCGACTACACTAGTCCTTGTCCTACATGTGACTCACAACTCATGGTAAAGCATGTGTCATGGACATATGTGATAAACCGATACCTCATTTTAGTGGGTAGTCAACTAGCACTAAGTCAATGCAGAATAAGAAACAAAAACATTAAAATGACTAATACAGTCGCTTGCACTCAAGTATGACTTGGACGCACAGTGTGATAAAAGTATTCAATATATAATAAAATTGAATAAAATAACAAAAATAAAATAGTAATAAATGATAGAATATATTAGCAATGTATCTTGCCTGGAGGTGGTGTGCAAAACAACAAAGTTCAGTCATTTAGATTGTCAGAAACAATAGCAATGAAAAGTCAAGTCCCGCAAATGTCCTCGGATGCTGAAATAAATATCACAAAAAATTTGGTATAAAAGAAATATCTAAAAATGCCTACATAAAAGTCCAATTCTGGACATAAGGACAAAATTATAATTTTGGATCAAAACGATGTCGGCCATTAGACTTATTTTACAACGAAAAGCGTGCCAAAACTTACGATCTTTAAAGTCATCAAACTATATGTCTACGGGTTCGATTTGACGATACGAACCCAACCGTATGTCCAAAGTTGGATTTCGGTGGGCCGTGCACAAATTTGCCCGTTTGTTCGGGTCGCGGGTCTGCCAAAATATCGTTCTGATCGATCTTCTCAAAATTGGGCCAAACTTGGCTCACAGGATCAAAAAAATACGGTTCCAATTGCGCAAGTTTCATCTTGAGATAACGAATGTGCACGAAGTTATGTGCTAGTTTGCAAGCGGGCTGATACGGGTTATCTCGACCGATACGTCTCGATTTTGTTGCGCACACACAATAAAATCGAGTTCTGTCAAATCCTACACGTCGATAACATCCATATACGTCTCTTAATACTCATGGGTTTTGAATACGTCTTTCGGTTCGTCGGAACGCACGAAGTATCGAAAATTTTTACAAATTCTAGTTTTTGAAAACAGGTTTTTCTTGATTTTCAAAATTGAGTAACTGGTTGTACAGTAGATGAAAAAAATTTACAAAAAGGGTTTTAGTCTCGTATATGTTGTCTATCACATTTTGAAATTGGTATTCGAAAACTCTTAGTATTAACTTCAGAAAATGCCTTCCAAGTCGTGTTTTTGAACTGCTCTATTTTTAAACAGATTTCTCTCGACTTCGTGTCGATTTCATGGGCAACCTGGTTATCTATTCCCAAATCTAATTTCTAGGGTTGAAAGAGGGTCATGTAAACTTTCAGTAGGAATTTATTGGTCAAGAATTGATCGAATAAATTTGAAAAAATATAGCAGAGAAGTTGGGTACCTGGAGTTGGTTCAGAAACATAGTTATCTCTATTTCTTATCGATTCTGGTGACGTTCAGTCGATCGATGGTGGTTTATAGGCTGTCAGAAGGGGGCACGGGGGTGTCAGGAGCCTCGAGGTTGAAGGGTTAGGGCTGGAGTGCGATGTCGAGGGGGAATTTTTGTGAAACCCCTATCTGCTTGTTCTTTTTTATAGGATTGTTTAAATCCTATCTGGGTCGGGTTTTGACTCCTATATACGCAGGAATTGGATTGAAAACTTTGGTGAAGTTGAGGAGGATTAGGCTGCGAATATATTATGAAGTTTTGGGGAGAAGAGATTTAACCGAATTTGGCAAACAAATCTTCAAAAAATTGGGTAATGAAGGGAAGTGATTATTAAAGGGGGTTATGTGATCCCCTATAGGCGCGAGGATTTCTTTGGATATGGCAACTCACGAGATATTCAATATCTCGTGAGTTGACTGCTTTGGTTTTTTTCTCTCTATAAAAATATTTGAATATTAAATATATATAACTCAAGACATATGGTTATATATGTATCCCTAATTTATAAGAAAAATCCTAAAAATATTTAAACACAACAATACCTTATAAAGTATATATATAGTTGGACCAGGATGTACACATTTATATAATATATATAATTATATACATATATGAATACATAAATACTTGTACTCATATAGGAATGCAAAAATCCAAATAATTTTTTTTATAGAAATCCCAAAAAATTTACAAAAGTATTTCTAACATATATTAAAATATATGTGAACAATTACCTACTTTGAACATAATGTAGTAAGAATTTGGTACAAGGGCTATATTAAGGGTAATCATAAATTAAAATAAAAACTATTTAATATTCTAGGAAATTATAGTATATAAATATAAAATAAAATTTTTTAAAAATAGGGGATTTACATCTACCCAACTTATAAAAATTTTGTCCTCGAAATTAAACTAACGATGGGGATATACAATACAATGCGGATGAAGGAACTAACATATGAAAGTCGTACCCTAGTTTTCGAACAAATAAGGGTAGCAATTTCGAATGTCGTCCTCGCGCTCCCAAGTAGACTCTCCTGGCGAGTGATGCTTCCATGCTACGCGAACCAATGTGATGGATTGATTCTGCAATACCTTTACTCGACGATCAAGGATACCTACTGATTGCTCTTGGTATGACAAGCTCGGACCAACGGTGATTTCGGAGTGATCAAGCACATGACTACTGTCTTCCATCTATCTCCTCAACTGTGACACATGAAATACGTTATGTACTCCCTCTAGTGATGGTGGCACTGCCAATTTATAGAAAACTTCTCTAATACGTTCCAAGACATCAAAATGACCGATGTATCTTGGGCTCAACCACTACCAAAATTTATCGTTTTAGCGACGGCCCTATCCGTCGCCAATCCGACGGTAATTAGCATTAGCGATCGATAACCGACGGATTTTGGTCAAAAAAATCCGTCGGCAATCAGCTCGTCGCTAATAACGGTCCGTCGCTACGTTGTCGTCAAACGACGGAATAGCGACGAATTGTCGACGTCACAATACGAAGCATTAGCGACGCATTTCCGACGGACTGTCGTCCATTTTAACTATTAAGTACTGAACTGTGTAGACAATAGCGACGTAAAATTCCGTCGGTAACCCGTCGTAACAGCGTATCAGAGCGTATCGTTTCGTCGCTCATCCGTCGGTATTCATCGATAACGAACGACGGATTAGCGACGGCTTGCTGACGGACTATCCGTCAACCAGGTTCTGGAAATGCTTGGCATTTCCAGCACCATAGCGACGGAATAGTAGTCGCTAATTTGTCGCGACACTGTCGCCACAGCGACGGATTACTGACTGATTATCCGTCGCCATCGATCTGGAAATGTCAAGCATTTGTAGAACCTTGTCGACGGATTGTCCGTCGCTAAGCAGTTGCTAGAGCGAGCGACTGCTTAGCGGCTGATTATCAGTCGCTCTGGCGACGGATAGACCGTCGCTATTCCGTCGAAGTTTTTACCACCAGAACCTTGTCGACGGATAATTCGTCGATCATCCGTCGCTACCTGGAAACACTTTAAAAACTCCAGATAGCGATGGCTGATCCGTCGAAAAACCGTCGGCAGCTGGGATTATCCGTCGCTAAACGGTCACTAGTCCGTCGCTAACTGAGTTTTTTGGAAAAAAAAATTGCAGCACTTTTTCTGTTCACAAATATATGCATAAACCAAACCAATATATAATGCACACCAATTATCCAACAATCACACAGACCAAATATATAATGCACACCAATTATCCAAGAATCACATAAACCAAATATGCACATACGAATTTAATGCACACCAATTATCCAAGAATCACAGACCAAACCAAATTAATAGAAAATAAATATCAATTATCCTAAAGAGTAACATAATATTCGGTGCTATAAGCCGATTATAGCACAATTAATCCAAAGCTCTCATAAATAATCCAAATTTTCTTAATACAACATTTTAAGAAGGAGGAGGTCGATTGTCCGGTGGTGGTAATCCCATATGCGACCGACGAATATACTCCTCCACAAGGTACGGAGGCAAGCCGTCGTAGACACTGCTCGGAAGTCGGCGTAGCTGCTCTGCGGACATGAGATCCAGGAGTAACGTCACAGTCGTAGACGGTACCACAGGGGCATCAGGGTTGAAAGAAAGATGGCCCACGGAAGACGGACCGACACCTGCAGTCGACGGACTAGTAGAAGACGGACGAGCACCATCAGCAGACGTACCGGCAGCAGCAGACGGACCGGCAGCAGCAGACGTAGGCGGAAAGTACGTGGCAAATTGCTTCCGCAAGGACGACACCGCCTCGTGCAGCTGCGTAAGCTGCGACCTAACATCATCGCCTACCGGGGCCACGGAAGGAGGCGGTGTCGGTGGAAATCTCTGCGTCGCCATGTGCAATGGCCCTAGGGAGCCGACTCCGTACAGGAACCCTTTCTTAAAGCCGCCGACGGTATCTACGAACAAGTCGTTCCGAGCGGCCAAAGAAGAGGGCGTCCGGAAGGGCGTCGTTTTACCGACATCCTCGGTGTCAGTTAACTAAGCCCGACTAAGGGCCTCATGATACGCAGCCTATCAAATAAATGTGTTTATATTATAAGATTTACCTAAGTTGTAATCTAAATCTTATGTTTCACTAAGTTAAGTGTGAATCCTAAGTTTACCTAAGTTATAGTCCGAATACTTTTAATTCTAACGTTAACCTCATAAACATAAGTACTTACATCAGTCTCCTTGGCCCTCTCGTCGACGAAGCTCCCGTCCTTCCGTCTTTTGTGCGTATGTGCTGGAATACGTCGTGCATGGTGACCGATTCTGGCGCCCTTCCCTCCTTCACCGTCCGTTGGGCCTGCATACGAAATTTCCGTAGAAACTAATTAACTCCTTTAATTAACAATACCTAATTCGATAGTGAAATAAATTTACGGTTGCGCACCAGATCTGCAAGTGTCGCTGCGTGGGACCTTGATCCCCCCGTATGAAGGCCCGCGGTAGATCGGTTCACCTTTACCTTCTCCGATTTCTCCTTGTATGCAGGGGTATCCATCATGCCTAAGAGGTCCTCATAATACTCCTGTCGGATCCAATTCGGCCTCGTATGCCCCATTTTTAGGTCATAAATCATATCCCATATCTTCTTCGAGCAAGCGCTTCTGTAGGTCCTACGGATCCCCTCCTCGCGATGGGGGGGCCACCAGTACGTTGTCTAACACAGAAAATCAATTATCACGTAATTTAAAAAATGGTTGATTAAAAAGTAACTAATAATTAACCAGAAGATATAGATATATACCCTCAACTCGTCGAGCCAGACGTACTGCACGTTTGGGGGCACCGACGAAAAATTGAGGTAGGGACCGTGGAAGTTAGCCCTGATAATTTCTCCAAGGGCCCTGCCAACATTAAACAGAAAAAACCTACAAAGAAGAAACTACTGGATTATTAACTTGAATAAATGAAAGAAATTTAATAAATTAACTTAAATTTACTTACGAGGTCCCCGCGGGCCATAGCTCTCGTCGGAACTTGTCTCTCGGCCTCTTTGGTACCGTCGGAGGATCCGTGGGTCCGCGTATGTACTCTCTAGTAACCGGATGGAACCGAGTATGGGGGTACTCCGGGGCCCACTGTGCAGTAACTGGGGCATCCCCTGGTGGATCCGCTGCTGGTGGTTCCGATAGCGGAACGGATCCGCTAGCAGATCTGGACTCATGCCTCGATGAAGTGGTCGATCGAGGGCAGGATGCGTCTGTGCCCGGGGTACTCTCCGGGTCGGGCTCGCTCGATGGGGTCACATCCCGGGAACTTTGAATGCGACCACGACCACCAGCACCAGTACGACCACGACCACGACCCGCACCACCACCACCACCACCACGACCAGCACCACGACCACGGCCAGCCATCATGACCTGTAAATAGAACACATAAACATAATTAACAATATAAAAGTGTAAATGGATATAAAAAACTAAACTAAAATATACATACCACCAGTAGGAAGACGAGTGTCGCCGCGACGAAAAAGACTAGGAGTGCTATCTGCAATAAGTAAATAATCGAATAAAAAAAATATGAATTCACGTAATTGCTTTTATAAGGTCAAACTTAATTCACGTAATTGGAAGTATTTTTAATATACAACAATATTTAACCTAATCATCGGCTTTGTTCTCATCCTCGGCCTCGTCTTCATCATCATCCTCCTCATCCTCATCCTCATCCTTATCTTCATCGTCGATTTCATCTGTATCCTCATCCCCATCAAATTCTTCTTCTTCTTCTTCTTCTTCTTCTTCGTCTTCTTCTTCTTCTTCTTTTGCCTCAAAATTTGGGACAAGACGCCTCTTTCTCCCCTGGTTGACAGCTAAGTCTTGTGTATCAACCTCTTCCTCCCCTCTATTTTCCTCAACAATATCTTCAACATCCATTGTATCTGAGTGTTGTCCCAAGTATTGGGACTTTTCGATCTGGTCCTCTTGGTATGCTGGGTCTCCAACGTTGAATGTATTTCTAGATTTAATCTTGCATACTGTCCACCAGTCAAATCGATCTCTACGACGCCTTAGGTAGCTTGTATAGTAGACTTGAACAGCCTGATTTGCTATCGCAAATGTATCGGACCCTCTATACCTCCTGTGATGATTTATATCGACGAATCCAAATTGTTTATCAATTCTCCAACCGATATTTGGTGTCGTATCGAACCACTCACATTTGAACATCACAATATGCATATCATATGGGCCAGTATATTGTAAATCTACAATATCCTGAAGCACTCCATAATAGTCAAAGTCCGGCTCATCGTCATAGACGGTGCCTCTTATGCAAACACCGGAATCCTTGGTACTGATGTCGTCATTGATAAATTCGACATTTATAGCATTCTGAGTTGACTTAAACCTGAAGCCATTAACGACATAGCCTGGCCAAGTCTTTATTTGCTTCTTCGGTCCCAGTGCCAGATAACGAACACTCTCATGAGTGAGTGTTGTTTCAGGCAATAAAACCTGTAAACAAATATTTATAATTTAAATATTTCAGATTACATATTAATAATCTCAATTATAATCACAGTTACTTACGTATTTGCGAAACCATGACGGAAATGTACAATCAACCTCTCTTTGAAGTCCCTTATCGGTAATATCGGGTCTCCTCATTTTGACTTCATCTCTAAATACACTATTAGAGAAAATAAGAATATATAAGTGTAGTCACTTACTTCATCAAATTCGAGATTATAACGAGTGCAATTGTACTGACTAACTTCTCTAAATCTCTCACTTCTTGTATGTCACAGTTTAACAAGACATATCGGTGAGCGGCATCATACTCGTCGTCTGTCAACCACCGTCTTTTACTAGCCCCAACAGGCTTGCCCCTTACATTGAATCTTCCTCCATCCTCAACGTCCTCGTCATTCCTTTGAGGTCTATTTCGATTTGTTTTAACATGAGTATCAAAATAAATGGAGCAAAAGTTTGACACCTCTTCGATAAGATATGCTTCGCATATCGAAGCCTCTATATGAGCTTTGTTGCCAACTTTCTTCTTTAGATGGTGTAGGTATCTAGAGAGACAAATTATCTTGAAAATTAAGAAAGAATTTTAAAACCCACTGAAATTTAGCTTAAATTATATCAATATTTATGTACCTTTCAAATGGGTACATCCATCGACACGATTCTTTTCGATATGCATAACATCAAGATTATGCCTTTAAGATTATCTTTCCAATAAGGCAAGTCCCAGAAGATACTCCGTTTGGTCCAGTTATGGGTTTGTCCGAACCCATCGACACGATTGTTCGATGGATCTTCCATTACAGTGGACAAATCCTTTGCATCTTCCCAAATATCGTATCCCGACAATCTGGCAGACGGATGAGAAAATTCTTGTTTTCCAGCTCTGAATGCGTCCTTGTTCGTTCTCCAAGGATGACTCACGGGCAGAAATTGACGATGACAATCAAAGAAAGAAGTTTTTCCTCCATGCTTAAGGCGGAATGCCTCACTATTTTGCATGCATATCGGACAAGACAGGGTACCGTGAGTACTCCATCCCGACAGCATACCGTATGCAGGAAAATCATTGATTGTCCACATCAGTGAAGCTCTCATCTGAAAGTTCTATTTCCTGGAAATATCATACGTCGTGACGCCGATCTCCCACAGCTGTTTTAGCTCATCCACCAACGGCTGTAAATATATATCGATACTCTTCGTCGAATTTTTGGGACTCGGTATGATAGATGTCAAGAACATATAAGGAGTCTTCATACACATCCATGGTGGCAGATTGTAAGGGGTCAGAATGACCGGCCAGCAGGAGTATTGAGATCCCGACTGCCCGTAAGGGGGAATCCATCAGAACATAGCCACATGCGTATATTTCTGGGCTCTACAGCAAAATCTGGATGGCAAAAATCAAAATATTTTCATGCCTCTCCATCCGAAGGATGTGACAATTCTCCATCATCCTTTGTGTGTTCTTCGTTGTGCCACGTCATGTGTTCTGCTGTATTCTGAGACATATACATCCTCTGCAAGCGCTTCGTGATCGACAAGTAATGCATATACTTGTAAGGATGTCGTTTTCTAGTTGACTTTCCTTTTCTCCTGACTTCCTTGTAACGATTCGCATTACAGAAGCGACAACTTTCTACATCCTCGTTCTCCTTGTAGTACAATATGCATTTGTTGCGACAACAATCTATCTTGTCGTACCCCAGTCCCAGTTGTCGGACCATCATCTTCGACTTGTAGAAGTTTTTTGGAAGCTCTTTTGATTCCTTCGGTAACACCTCCTTCATTAGTTGTGTAATCCGATCATAGCAAGTTTGTGGCAAGTTAAAATTGAACTTTATGTTCAACAACCGCATCGTCACTAACAGTACGGAATGTGGATCACAACCAGGATATAAAGAAGTTTCAGCATCCTGAAACATATCATAGAACTCCTTCGCCTCAGCATTAGGATCCTCTGGATCAAAATTAGGCCCTGCCGCGTCGTACACCATATCTCGTACAAGGTTCTACACGTCTCCATAATCAACGGAGCATTCGTCGCCATCGACGATAAAATCTGCTGCAGCATTATCATCAAAAGCATAAGTAGCAGCATTCGCAACCTGTCTTTCGACATATAGTTCACCTTGCGATGACCACAGGCCGTAATCACGTACGAAACCCTTACGGGTCAAATGATCTCTTACACTCACCACTTCTTCGTAACGTCTATTGCGATAATTACGACATGGACACTTGATTTTGTTGCCGTCCATAAACTGAGCTTTGCTCATGGCATACTTAAGAAACACTTCCATGCCTGCCTGAAAATCGTCACTCACACCTATTCTGCTCTCATGTTGTCGTTTGTACATCCATGTACGATCAACGAAATAACGATCCATCACAGATTAGATATAAAAATCTGTATAGTAAGACAAACTAAACAGAATTAGTATATAATCATGTAACTGGTGGATCCGCTAGTATTCTAGCTCGAGAAGAGAAAAATTTAAATACAGTTGTTACTAATAGTTCGATACTGATAGTGCGATACCGATGTCGATACCGATAGTGCGATACCGATGCCGATACCGATAGTGTGATACCGATACCGATAGTTCGATACCGATAGTGCGATACCGATACCGATACCGATAGTACGATACCGATACCGATACCGATAGTTCGATACCGATGGTCCGATAGTGCGATACCAATACCGATACCGATACCAAACTGAGTCAATCTATCTATTTCTAAATTGTAAGAGTCCACTTCTAGGATATGGGAGCTATATCCAAAATATCTAGTCTAAAATTAACTTGGTTAGGATACTAGAGTGTCCTTATTATCTAGCAAGCACTACCTTAGTCTAGTCACACTAGCATTAATTACCTATAATTCCTACCATGTCTACAATCACACATTACACCCCAAGCCGTCCTGCATGCTAATAGGCATGGTAGGCCTGCCTTTCATTCCTCACTCTCTAAAGCACACATACACATATATATGTATATCACAGTTAGATGTATAGATATATACATCTATATAGAAGCACACAACTGACTTATGCAGATGAAGAATTCGTACTGTCCTTGACACAGTGAACATATACACCATGAACCCAAACTCCATATTCACATTTACTAATCCAAACACCACCAAAGTAATGGATAACACCCAATATGGATAACACATTATTTAGCCAATATATAAACTCAGATGAATTTGATAAGCAAAGCCCCCCGCCGCCCCCGACCAAAGCCCGCCGCCCAAAGCCCACCGCCCAGCCCCCGACGCCCCCACCCCAAGCCCGCCGCCCAGCCCCCGCCGCCCCCGCCCAAGCCCGCCGCCCATCTCCCGACGCCCCCTCCCCAAGCCCGCCGCCCAGCCCCCGACGCCCCCGCCCCAAGCCCGCCGCCCAGCCCCCGACGCCCCCGCCCCAAGCCCGCCACCCAGGCCCCGACGACCCCACCCCAAGCCCGCCGTCCAGCCCCCGACGCCCCCGTCCCAAGCCTGCCGCCCAGCCCCCGACGCCTCCGTCCTAAGCCCGCCGTCCAGCCCTCGACGCCCCCACCCCAAGCCCGAATGTCCCCAAGCCCGCCGCCCCCGCTGCCCCTACGTCAACAAACCGCGACACAGAGAGAGATCGAGAGAGAAAGAAAGAGAGAGAGAGAGAAAGAGAATTACCTTCGGGAGAGAGAGGAGAGGACGCCGACGCCGTTCACCGAAGCCGCACGAGAGAGAGAGAGAGAGAGAGAGAGAGAGAGTGAGATTGAATTTGGAAGGAATGCGAAAAGTTCCCTCCGCCTTTTCATTTAAGTCTAGAACGTAAATTTAGCGACGAAATAGCGACTGCTAATAATCCGTCGCCAATTAGTCGCTATTATTGATTATCCGACTGAATATCCGTCGCTACATAGTCGAAGAAATGTACCGCCAAATTCCTACATAATTCCTGCCAAATAATCGACTACGTAGCGACGACTCGACATCCGTCGCTATAATACCGACAGCCTAGCGACGGATATGCGACCTTTCCTTCCCCTAAAATTAAAATAAAAATGGCAAAGGTGTGTGGTCGGTAATCAGTCGATGTGCGGCCACGAAGCCATCGCTAACGTCGACGAAAAAATTTCATCGCTAAATATCCGTCGCTAATTGAGTGTATTTTGGTAGTAAACTTGCCACGTCTCTGAATTGAATCGTACCTCTTGTGGGTGATATATTCAAGAAAACATAGTCGCCTTCCTTGAACTCCAAGGGTTGGCGATAATGATCTACCCACTGCTTCTGTCGATTTTATGCTGCTCGCAGGTGGCCATGAATCTTCTTCACCTTCTTTACCATGCTCATGACTAATTCGAGGCCCAATATCTGTCGCTCTCCTATGTCACTCTGACAAACTTGAGACCCACACTTCCTACCATACAATGCTTCAAACGGAGCCATCTGGATGCTCACTTGATAGTTATTATTGTAAGAAAATTCTATATGGTAGAGGTGGTCTTCCCTTGATCTGTCAAAGTCAAGCATACACGCTCTCAACTTGCCTTCTAGCATTTGAATAGTATGCTGTACTGTTTGTCTGTCTACGGGTGATAAGCCATCCTAAACTTCAGACGGGTGCCTGATCTTTCTTACATGCTTCTCTAGAAATGTGAGGTGAATATCGAGTCCCGGTCTGACACGATGCTAACTGGCACACCATTTAGCTTCACTATTTATTTTATGTATATGTCAGCTAAGACTTCTGTGGACTGGCCCACTCTAAAAGGTAAGAAGTGGACTAATTTAGTAAGTCTATCCACTATCACCCATATGATGTCTTGTCTACTAGGACTTCGAGGAAATCTCGTAACAAAATCTATGGTGATGTGTGTTCGATGTAACAAAAGATTAAACGAACTTTTTGCTTTATTGAACGTATAAGGTATCTGTGTACAAAGAAGGAAGTCCTAAATATAATATTCTAAGTACAGAGAGAAGATATTTCTGGGAAATTATGACAGTGGAGATCGAGCACTGCAGCGGCTCCTTTACTCCGTTGACGATCTGACGACGAATCAACCTTGCTTTGGCTCTCTGGCGCCTTTGATGGGACTCTGGGGTTACCGATCAAGAAGTTGTCTGGATGAGAAGATCCCTTAAAGATGGTTGGTTGGTTGGTTTTTTGGTTGATAGGTGGATGAGGATGGTCGACTCTTCGTGGATGGAGATTGCTTCTCCTTTGAAGATTGTCGATTTTGATGTTCCCTCTGTCGATTTCGATCCTTTGGTAGAAGAAGAACTTCTTCTATTTATAGAGAACCGAGCACATATGCGAAGTGCATTAGGGTTCCTGAGATATGAAAGAATCTGCTGTCATTGTATGGTGCGGGCTTCTGCGACGCTGATACGTAGCGGACATCAAGATTCCCCTCAAATGAGATCTCTGGTGGTTATAAACATAACCGAAGGAGGTGACACATGTCGTGTGCTGATTTGTTCGCTCGGATACAGCCGAGTAAATCTTAGGATTTTATCTTAGATTTGGAGTCTAATTGATCCTCGTCTAAGATTTAAATCAATCTAATATGATATCAATCATGATTTAATCCCAATCTTCTCTGCAAGAGGCGGTTTAAAAAAACCAATTGGGGTGGACCCATACTTCCTGTGCCTCTGGTGAGGACTAAGTGTTATTGTGCTTCTGTAGCGACGAGTAGACCGCGCTTCTGGAGGCGACGGAACCTCTGTGCTTTCAGGTGACGAGTGGACTTAGCTTTGAATGACGACGAGACTTCTGTGTGTATAGGGCAACTTACAAAGCTATATTTTGGGCTACCAGAGTCACTGTGCTATAGGCGACAAGTAGGCTTGTGCTTCAGGTTGGCGAGGTTACTGTGCTTTTGGAGAACAGGTTGACTTGCATTGGTTGTGATAGGAGTTCCCAAGTCTCTTGTAGAAAAGTGAGTTAAGCTTTTGATCTGAAGCAGATGACTACGCTGTGGGAATGGAGGTGGTGTGAACATATCATCATCCTGCGTCTCATACAAATGCAGGTAAGTAGCTGTACCTCTGAACAGTGGAGACGTTGGCTTCAAAAGGAAGGGTATAATACCCTTGCGTGTCTGAGATTGGCGCAGGTAGATAGCTGTGCCTCTGGAGTGAAGACACCGGCTTCTGAAATAAAAGAAGGGGAGAAGGGCCCTACTACCATCTTGTTTCTGAGGTTGGAGCAGGCAGGTGGTTGTGCCTCTAGCTCGAAGGCTCTGGCTTCTTCAAAGTGCTGAGTTACTGATATACTTCTGAGAGGCTGTGCCCACTAGAATATCAGAATATGCATCGGTAGAGGTCAATCCTCCAGCGTGTGTATCGAGAAGAAAGATGGCTGTGCTTCGATGAAGATTGCATCCCTTGTAGATCCTTCTAGGCTTCTGTCGAATCTGTACTAGATCCTTTGTAGAAGAACAAAATTAGTCCCTTATGTGTGGTCTTGATGTGTTTATACTAGACTTTGGTAGACATGACAATTAAGGGACTTCTCTCCATATCTTATGTTTTGTCTTTTTAGCATTGAGCCTCAGTCTTCTTCATCTTCTGCGCTTTGGTGAAGGGATATCCTCAGCTGAGAATTTTTTATGCTTCTACAAGACCTTCTTCAAAGTGTCCCGAACTTGAGTCAAGCTCGGGATACTTTGAACAGAAGGATGAACACACGTCAGGACTGTACGAGCTGGATGATAGCTGGTGTCACGCCTAGCTCTTAGCATTAATGGTCCTACGTCATCATTTCAGAGCATGGGCTCCTGATGGCTTCTTGATATTGGAGCCTCTTGCATCTTTACAGGGATCGTAAATCTCTTTAACGGAGGAGGTTCAGAGTCACGTTCCTTCGGTCACTCGTAGTACTGCCATCTGTCATGGAGTGGAGCTTTAGCTTAACTTGTAAGCTTCTTTCTGATTGATGTCTGGCTCATGCTTGGACCATGCGAACAGCCTACATAAAGGACTGTCCTACTTCAAAAGAAGACTCAGCTGCTTCAATAATGGCCTTGCTTACCCGATGTTCAGCTCCTGACGACCCTGGAGTTTGTTTGAGACGGCCGTCAGTGGCAAATCTTTTTATCCAAAGAAGTTGTAGTAGAACTACTACTGGATCTCGAGACGTCCCGTATTCTGGATGTCGTGGGCGTTAATGGCATCTCGGACCTCAGCTTTTTGGGTTAGGATTGCTTGCCATTCTGACCAAGGAATAGCAAGGCCTGCTATTGTAGTTGCTCTCGCAGGTCAGCTGGAAAGATATGGTAGTCCTGTTCTGGTCTTCATCCCCGGCTCGGGATAGTAGCAGCTTCGGGTGATGGCTTTATTTTGACCAGGAAGTGATTGGCTCTGTCACCGCCTTGCCCACGCTATTGAGAGCTTGTACGGCAATTTTAGCTTTTCTGCTTCTGTGTATGTAACTACAAAGAGTCTATAACAGGTCTTTGTAGCCACATGTTTTTATATGTAGAAGCCTTCTTGTTCCCTTTGCTTTTGCCTCCAGAATAAAGAGAGAATCTTCATAATGGATTTGCCTGACCATAGGTAATATAGACGTGGTAGGCTTGATCTTGGCTGGGGTATAGAACAACAATCCAGAGGTAATATGGACGTGTACTATTTTCTAAACTGCTGGGATAATCATAGAACTGATACGAGAAAAACAACTAATCAGAGGTAATGTGGACATGGTAGTTGCGTCTTCCAGACGTAGAGGAGCAATCCAGAGGTAATGTCGACATGAAGTGCTTCATCTACTTGAGAGAATATATAGGAGGGAGAGCGAGAGACCCCCTTACCAGAACTTATAGGCACCCTTTTCAGGGGGTATGGATACCTATGCTGGTTCTGTCTTCAAACGTAATACTTCTTTAGGAACTTGCCGTTGATGGACATCGTTAGCAAATCCCCACTAGGCTTAGCTAGCTGATAAGCACCGTTGGAGTACACCGTTTCTATGACGAACGATCATTCCCACTTTGGCTCAAACTTCCCAGCCGTCTTGTGGGTTATCACCATCGGTCTTCGTACTGCCAAGATGAGGTCGCCCACCTGGTAGGATCTTTCATGGACCTTTTTGTTGAAGGCCCCAGAGATGCGAACTTGGTAAAGCTCAATCCTTTGCTGCACGAGCAAGCACTTTTCATCCAACGCTTATAGCTCTTGTAACTGCCTGCGCTGATTGTCTTAGATGGTTAACTGATTGGTGATAATGTTAGTAGAAAACATCTTCTTAAGGACTTGACCCATGCTGGTATCGGAGTCCCAAGTTGAGGAGTCAGAAGAGTGTGAGTGCCTCATGACTTCTTCTTCTGAATCTTCTGAGGTGGTCGTAGGTGTAACATACCCCAGCCCTCGACGAGTACGATGGTAGTAGTTTTTAGCTTTTTTCTTTGGGTGTGAATCTATATGGAAAGACGTCGACCTTTGCCATAATAGAGCCCCTTGTTGCTATTTCGGTCGTAGCCCATCGTCTGAATAAGGTTTTTGGCCTACGCCGTGTAGCGTTAGAACTGCATTTTGCCGCTGTCAAGATCTGGGTCTTCGGGAGTTATTCGCTGCGGATGCTCCAATCGACCGAATATGATGGGTTCCTCTTCTTTTTTCTTGGATGGAACTACGAAGTAGATGCCTTGGACAGGGACAACCCGAATCACATGGTTGGTAGTTGTTACTTGCGTCTGTAGTTTACACAAAGAATTGTCCAGAAAATACTTGGTGTTCCAGCATGCTCCAGGGTAGTTCGATGACAACTTTCTATTGATGAATTGGGATATCTTATCCCGAGGAATTACGTCATCGAAAGAGTAGGCCTCTGTATCGGCACAGACGTAATCTTCTAGCTCTTTGTCAGTGAGGGCTAGAGCTGCCGTCGAAGGAATGGTGGTCGGATGCTCCCACGCCTTCATGGTCGGCCTTGGGGACCTCCGGGGTAAGTCTTTTTAGTTTTCGAACATGCCCATTCCTTTCACATCTTATGACTGTACGGTTTGAGCAGGCAGGACCTTCTTGGTCATAGTAAGGATTTTCTAAAGAGCCTGCGCCTGATGCGCCTCGAAACGTGGGGGCCGATGAGGGGGATGCCATCGCCACTCGTTCTGATCCAGAGGAACTCCTTCTCTTGCCCTCATGTGGGCCCGTGCTGGAGCCGATGCTATGACTGTCGGGCAAACGATCGACGATACGGCCATTAAAGCCAGGGCCCATGGAATTGCTACAAGGCCAGTCTCGACGGTCATGGTGGTTGTAGAGACGGCTATGCCTCCCGAACCATCGAGCGTCTCATCGACGACTCCTTCTGTGTCCGCTCTAGTACACGGGTAGAGTTTAGCTCTTGCTTCCGCTCCTGGTCCTTGGGATGTAGCTTCTCGAGTGACTTTAATGAGTCTGGATGATAAGGAATATTGTGCCCAGCTTCTGCTGGAGGCCATCCACAGCACTTTAACTCGTGGTATAGAGGGCATCTTGTGCGGTCAGCCGTTGGTTGGATGGATCCGGGACCTAGTGGAAGGTCAGTTGCAGCTCTTGTGAAATTATCCAGAATATGAGGCCCAGGTCATAATTTTAAAAGGATTGTTTGCTGACTTAAAAATGGTTGCACTGGAACTCCACGGTCTCGATCGTACCCTGCTGGTCTTAGCTACAGCAGAACTGGAGAAGATGGTTTCTGAGGAGTCCCGCCAAGAGCAGATGCACCGGGCTCTTTCTGATCGACTTATGGAGGTCGAATCAAAGATTGCCGAACTAGCTGACGCCGAAGGGGCTCGAGTCCGCCATCATGCAGCTACGGAAGAGCACTACAGAGACCTCCGTGAATAGATTCAAAAGCTGACGGATGTTCTGGTCCTTATCGAGGGTGACCTAAAGGAATCAGATGACCAGGGAGAGGTCCTTCACCAACGTTCGGAGGCTCTGACTCAAGAAAGGATGGATATCGACGTCCGTCAGGCTGAATTAGCTTTTATACGTCAGGCTTGGACCCCTGTTGGAGACGAGACTACCAGATGCCAGGAGGCCGACAGGAGGGCCCGCGCATGGATCGCACAGCGGAGGGCTCATCTGATGAGCCGGCTGGAAGACCTTCAAGACCAGTCTTCCCCGTTTCGATTTCCTGCACCTTTTTGTCCTTCAACTTGTGAGGGACCATATGTATTTTTTTTGTAATGGAAAACATTGCCTTCTTTGTATCTGAAGTTTTTGTTTTCCCTTCTCTGTTCTGCCTATCTTTATGGTTGTAAATCATGTATAGGGATGAGAATTCCCTCAGAGGGGATAGCTTTATTAGGGATGGGGTGTTTACTCAGAGGTTATATGGAGATGGCAAATACGGGAGTTTTTGTAGAGACACTTTCCTTACTCAGAGGTAATATGGACATGGTAAGGATGGACTCTCATGGGGTATAGAATGACTCAGAGGTAATATGGACGTGAAGGGTTCTATATATGACAATTGTGGAGAATTATCAGGGAAAGGGTACGTTGCTCAGAGGTTATATGGACATGGCAAGCATCCTTCTTCATAGAATAATAGTTCAGAGGTAATATGGACGTGACTATTTTTCTTAGGGAGTTATGACAACTTTGGGGTTATCATAACGGGGTGACTAATCAGAGGTAATATGTACATGGGAGACACGATGTAGAATGACACTTCAGATGTAATATGGACATAAAATATTTTTTAGGATGTCATGACAACTTTGGGGTTGTCATAACGGAGTGACTACTCAGAGGTAATATGGACATGGTAGACACATATAGAATAACATTTCAGAGGTTATATGGATGTAAAATGTTTTCTAGGATGTCATGACAACTTTGGGGTTATCATAACGGGGTGACTACTAAGAGGTAATATGGATATGGTAGACACGATGTAGAATAACAGTTCAGAGGTAATATGGACGTAAAATATTTTTTAAGGATTATGACAGCTTACAACTATTGTGGAGGAGGTGACTACTCAGAGGTAGAGAGTACATGGTAGACACATCTTAGGATAATATTTCAGAAGCGAGGTCATAAAATATTTCCCGAGAGATTCATGATGATTATTGGTTCCTCGTGTTGGGAGCCTGGTCCGGATGGACCCTTATGACTCTGTCTCAAGGCATGGAGAACAGGATGAGCCCTTGAGCGTTGTCCCATGCTGGCGGAAGGTTGACTACTTCCATCGTCGCCTTTGGAGTAGGGATGATGCCATATTGTGCCTCTATGGCTGGAAAACTGTCGAACTGGAGAGTAACCATGTTGGCTGTGACGGTCTTCTCTTCGTAATCCAACGATATGACGTTGGCATTAATGAGGTGCTGAATTTGCCCCTTCAACACATAGCAGTCCTGTGTTAAGTGATGGACGTACTGGTGATAATGGAAGTACTTAGGATGGTCCACCTTTCATACTTCATTGGGACGCCTGGGTGGTGGAATGGACAGTTTGCCACTCTTCGTAAGCATCTCGAAGAGCTCCAGCATATCCTCGTCATTGAAGGAGTAAGCCTCCATCGGCCTCTGCGCTTTTGCAGGCTTGGGGTTCATAGCTGCTGAACCTTTGGAGATGTTGACGGTCATGGCTTGCTTGCCTTTTCCGTCTTTAGGGTTGTTACTGTACGAGCGTCTCTCCTTGTCTTCGGGTGCAGGAAAGTGTAGCCCCAGGAGCTGCGCGTCCTGGGCTTTCCTTTGTGCGGCGTCCGCTTCTGTAATGAAAGACATCCATTCCGTGCAGGGAGCACTGTGCCACAATTTTATAGCGGACAACATGATCTTGCGACAGGAGTCCATAAGCATGGGCTCGGGCATGCCGGGTGGTAATCCAAGGGCTGTCTGGTGGAAGTGATCGATGTATGTGCAAACAGGCTCTTTCTCCCTATGGACAATTTCCATGAGGGTCGACATGGTCATATCTATACCTCTTTCGTAGAATCAGTCCACGAACCGAGTCTTTAGGTCTTCAAAGGACGAGATGCAGTCGTCCAGGAGACTGCAGAACCTGTGAGCCCCTATTTTTCAAAATTTACTTAATTAGTGTTTATTAATTTTTTTAATGTCATATTTAGCCTTAAAATAATTATTAGGATTTTTAGTAATTTTTCTAGAATTTTTAAATGATTTTTAAATGAGTTTTAAATACAAAAATATTAATTTGCAATTTTCTAAAATGTTTTAATATTGTTTTGTAATAATTAGAATTGTTTTAATTATAGTTTATAATTATTAGAATTGTTACAAATGCAGTTTGTAATTAATTAATTATTTTTAAGTGTGGAATGTAAATTTGTATTTGTATTTGGCAACTGCTAGGACCATTGTGTAATATCCTAAACTATAGGGGCCTAAACGCTAAACCCTAATCTACCCACCCCCGACGACCCGACTACCCGACGACCGCCAGCGCGACTGCCCCCGCCATTTCCGGCCAGCACACGCCCCCCCGACCAACTCGACCCCTCTATTTAAACCCCCTCACTTCCCTCAGTCGACCACCACCACTACGACCTAACCACACCCATCGCAGCCCCGTTCTTCCCCAAACACTAAGCCCTAAACCCTAACTCCGGCCATCTACCCCGTCCAGCCTCTACCGTAGTCGCCGTCGTCATCGACCACCCCCAGTCGACGCGCCGCGACGAGCCACGCCCATCGTCACCCAAGCGCCACCTCGCCGACGTCTTCTCCACCGTCCACGGCTCCCGAAACTCACCCGACTCGCCGGACACGTAAGTGGCAAGTGTCGATCGTGTCGTGTGTATCTAGTGTCCACGTATGTGGTTCGCCGTGTCCTGGCGAGCACGAGGGTAGGACTGGATACGGCAAACTCGTGTCGTGCGTGTCATAATCAACCCGGACACGTAGACTCCTGTGTCCCTAACTGTCAGGACACAGGATGGTTTTTATATTTTTTTTATATTTTAATTTTTTAAATCCTAAATAAAACTAACCTAAGTCCTAACCCTAACAGCAAGCCCGCTCAGGCCCACTGGGGCTCTAAGATTTCACCCTTTAACAGTGGGCCGAGTTTGAGCCCTCTGTCTGTTTTTTGTTTCTTTTTCTTTTTCTTTTTCTTTTCTTTTGTTATATTATTTATATATATATATATATATATATATATATATATATATATATATATATATATATATATATGTATTTATATATATATATATATATGTATATACTGTATATATGCAGTATTTATATATATATATATAATATATATATATAAAATATATATATATATATATATATATATATATATATATATATATATATATATATATATATATATATATATATATATATATATTTATATTTAGTAAATTTTTATATATATTTGTATTTATATACATATATGTATATATGTATATATTTCCATGTGTATATATATTATTATATATATACTATTATATATATGTATACATACATATATATATATATATATATATATATATATATATATATATATATATATATATATATATATATACTTTATAATTAAGTATTTATATATATATATATATATATATATATATATATATATATATAAAAATATATATATATATATATATATATATATATATATATATATATATATATATATATATATATATATAAATACTTAATTATAAAGTATATATATATATATATATATATATATATATATATATATATATATATATATATATATATATATATATATATATATATATATATGTATTTTAACACATGTATGTATATATCCACTATGTATAATTTTACCTTATTAAAATATTAATATTTATTTTGTACTTTTACCACTTTGTATTTTTGGGTGTATTTAAATTACTGCAACCATTTGGTGTCCAAGCCTAGCATGGGTTTTTGGGCCCAAATATGTTTTCACACATTCAAGACCTGTACAAGTCATATTGGACTTGATTCATGGCCTTGGGTCCTGTATTTGAACTTTGGTTCAAACTATGTACATGAACAAAATACGCAGATAATTAATTATTTAATTTCAGATTGTGTGCAATGCTGTTTTTGAATTTCTAAAAATACTTAAAGTACTGTTAAAATTTTGGAAAATAGAATTTAGATACTATGTTAATTTAGCTAATTTAGTATAATTTTTATAGTATTTAATTTACAGTTTTGCCACTATTTTGGCCTATGAAACCAAAACTTATTTTCTGTATACTTAGGAAAACTGATTTTTATAAATACTTGTACTGGTTAATAAATTCCAGAAAAATTATAATAAATTTCTATAATTAGCAAAGATCATTTTGGTACTTTATTTTATGTAAAAATAAGCTTTTTGTCTATCTCAAAAATTGTTGAAACACAATGATCATTTGATTTATTTATTGATTGATTACGACTTGCAACTTTTTGTGCTACTTTGAATTTTAGCCGTATTGAACCTCACCCCTCACTAGTGTAAAGACCCTAGAAAGTTAGTTAAAGTAGTGTGTCACCCCACATTGGTCTCCTATGCTAAAGTCATCATTTTGGCTAGGTGCCCAGTCACAAGTCGTGTTTCACCAATTAGTGCCTTAGCGTTTTAGCTTAGTATAAAAACTAAGTTTATGTATTTATTTCTACAGTGACGAGTTACCAGACATCTATAGCACTTTTATCGCAGCTTGCTTTGCTTTGCTAGAGGCAAGTACTTTCTACGAACTTTACATACTGCTATAACAATAAACTGCGATTTACCAACCATGTTAAATGCTGATCCTTGGGGTAGCAAGTTAGAACTTTACATGTTGTATTACTTTCAGTCTCTACCATATTTAGACAATATCTCATATCACTCACATGTTTAAATAACGGGTTAAGGGAAAACTGTTAGTATTGTACGTGAATATGACCCCCTTCTCCGTATGTATTTACCGTGCTCGATGACATTCTATATGTGACCTTGCCGTATGTTCTGATATCGCGTTTGTGTATGGATATACACCGATGCCGTTCGTGCACGTATGTGCATACCAAAAAACTTGATATGTACCGCTATACATCCTGTTCACCTATTGACCGATTCACGTACATGCTACGGTTTTAAACTTTTAAACTACATATTGTTATTTCTAAAAATAACCAATTAAAACATGATATGCCATGATTCCAGTTTATTACATTCTTGTTCATGCTTCGTATATTTAGTTTGCTAGAATCAGTACTTGCTCCCGTCCTGACATGATAACGTTGTAGGTGTCCTTACTGAGGAGGAGTTACTCTGCGACACATATTATGGAGATACTGCCGAGGACCCGGCTTTGCTTTACGAGGTTGTTCCTGCGAGAAACCTCGCCTAGTTGTCTTTTTTGCTTTAGACTTTTGAGTGTAGTCATGTATTAGACTACGTATTTTGTAACTGGACATGTATCCAGTTTTATATTTCAGACTTGTACTTTGGACATTTTACTATATAAGACGACTTTTGTGTTTGGAGCATATATGACTTTTATTCACTTATAGAACTGTTAAGCACATTTAGTCTTATCTTATTATTTCTAGAACAGCTTACTATGCTTTATCTCAAGCACATGCTGGACATGACTCGGCCCGGCCCAACAATTTGGGTAACGGGTCATGACAGAACCACTCATAGGCTATCTCCAGCAGGGATCCTATGAATATGTTGGACATGAGGGCGTCTTCCTTTGGCAGCTGCCCCGTTACTGAGGCAAAGTACCTTAAGTAATGTCAGAAAGACCTCTTCCCTTCATAAGGTGTAAGCGTATGTGATTGTATTTGGAAGGATAGACAATGTTGTCCCACTCGGTAGAGTACGGCTGTCGGATTCCCATCTTTCGGAGCATTGCTTGCTTTTCCTTGGCATCATGATGAGCATACAGCTCCTTGATGGCCTGCTGTATCTCGGCCGACATTGTGGAGCCTGTAGTTGATGGAGTAGATGAGGATAGTCCTACCTGATTGGTAGTAGGCAACCTGCTGGATTCGTCATTGGTTGGTGGATCACGTACAGGTATAGAGGCAACGGGGGCCATGCTACTCCTAAGGTCGATTATTGCCGAAGACAGGGTCTTCATGGTGTCCGTCAGCGTATCCAACTTCGTTTCGAGGACTTTGATACGCCTAAGAGCTTCGTTGTTGTCTTCCTCATTGTCGTCGGCCATAAAGACAGACCGAGTGTGAGGCTGACTCGAGAGAGCCGTTGATCCTTTACATTCTGGCTCAGACGCCTGAGTCTCGCTGCCCTGAGGATATACCGTAAGATTGTAATCTTCTCCGGACTCAGTATAGTTGCTACCCCCTGTGGACACACACAAAAAAGAAAAAGAAATGCTGTCTTTTCTTATTAGCGCAAGGCACCACAAATCGAGTACGCCTGATAGATCCTGCGCTGAGGATCTCCGAGTACAAAAAAAATTCTGGGGAATGGGACGATGGAGATCGAACGACAGTTGCTCCTTTACTCCGTTGACACTTCGATTACAAAAGTAGGAGAAAACCTAAGAAAATTGCTAACTCTCGGCTCACTGGCAAGAAGTGCAGCAATTTGGCTCTTGAAAATGCTCTCCGTTCTGTGCTTTGAAGAGGTATGAGACCCCTTTTTATAGTCATTTTCGTGTTGGAATGATGTTATACGCCCACAAGAGAAAACATACTGGTTTTCATGTGGGCGCCTGGTCCTACTTTGGGCACATAGGGTGTAGGCGCATACAGACTGCGTGATCGTGGTGTTGACATGGCGGCAAGCTTCGGTACACGACTGTTCGTGGAGATTGACGTGGCCGTATGCTTCGGAGCATGATTGATCGTAGGTTTGACTGAGTCGGGGGCTCTTCTAACTTGGGCACATAGCCTGAAACAGGGCTATGCGCCCCCCTCTGGAGGAGCCTAAAGTGGGCGCATGGGCGCATAGCTCGCTCTGGTAACTTGGGCGCATATGACTTCACTGGTGACTTGGGCACATATGACTTCTCTGGTGACTTGGGCGCATATGACTTTTCTGGCTTAGGTATATATGACTGCTTGGGCGCATGGTTTTCAAGTCTGCTAAAATTTTTATGCTTCTACATGACCCCCTTCAAAGTTTTCGATACTTGAACGTGTTCGAAATACTTTGAAAGAAGCATGGACCGTCTTCTCATGATGCAGTAGCCGCATAGCATAGCTCTCCCTTTGGGCGTATAGAGTTTGGCCAGACTGTCAGAGAGGTGGCTGTTGAGATCTTTCTCGAAAATCTGAACTGACAGATTCATCGGTGTAAAATTTGAAGAGGTCCATCCTTCATGCCTTGTCCATGCCAGCAAGTGGCAGTCGCATAAAGTGCAAGAGACTGGGTCTTCATGTGGGCGCATAAGTCGTAATAGGCACATAGTATGTAGTGGGCGTATAGGCACATAGGAGTAGTGGGCACATAGTGTATGCCCCATGCCTATAAATAGGCTTTTGAAGAGAGAGAAAATTCATCACTCTCTTTTCTTTCAGAAATTTTAAAAATACTTTTCATCTCTTCTTTTCACGAACCATGTCTCCCAAGGCCTCTAAGAGATCTGCGAAGGGCAAGGAGGCTGCACCGAGTAGCTCTCCTCCTGCGACAGCGTCCTCGGTAGTCCAAGACCCGATCCTGGGTGAGGCTATGCCTCAAAACAAAGTCTTGTGCGTTAATTTGCGACGCTCAGACTTTTCCTCTACCTAGGCGCATGCGCCCAAGGCAATATGTTTCTGTGAGCATTTCATATGCGCCCACAGAAGCATGCGCCCACACAATGGTGTGTTATGTGTCCATATGCTGCTGTATGTTATGCGCCTACATGCTGCTGCATATTATGCGCCCACATGCTGCTGTATGTTATGAGCCCACATGCTGTTTTGGGCGCATAACCCTTTGGGCGCATAAGATTCCTCCAGCACTTAGTTTTTTCTGCAGATTCTGAGTTTGACTTTCTCTTCTGTCTTTGCAGTTAACATGTTTGTCCCAGAGCTTGATGGAATCCCTTTCGGCTCTGCTTGTCACATCCTCGGCACAAGTCTTATAACCAACATGGTCAGCAAGGTCCAGGCCAAGATCAGTCATAACCAGCCTACGGAACGGACGCTCGCCATACTTGAACAGGACAAGAATTTTTTGAAGCGATGATTAACGATGAGAAGCTCCTGCTTGGAGGGGCACGTCGTTTCAAGAAGCCGTACTTCCTGTTTGGTGACAGTGTGGGGTTCGAAGATGGTGAGACGATACGCTTGAGAAACCTACTGGTGGTCAGG
Source organism: Iris pallida (assembly GCA_029216955.1). NCBI lineage: Eukaryota > Viridiplantae > Streptophyta > Magnoliopsida > Asparagales > Iridaceae > Iris > Iris pallida. The sequence goes on along the minus strand of JANAVB010040818.1, from coordinate 2,441,204 downwards.
CTGAACAATCAGAGAATATGGCTACCGTTGATGGAGCATCAGTATCCTTTGTCTGTGTTCACTATCTTAGCCGTGCGGCGACAGATGAAATGGGAGTTAACCCCTGAGCTCCCCGGGGTCGTCTCTGGAAGAATATAGTTCGATTCGGGAGATCGGAAGAATGACACTTTTAAGTGTGTCAGGGGCTCTACATCTTTCTCTACGAGGGGGCTGCAACCTGGTACCGTAATGAACGACATCTCGACTGACCTCCACCCTTATGCTGTCGACACGCTTTAAAATCTGATGATGGCAGGGGACGTGTCGTATCCCATAGGGAAGATACGGATGGAAGGCTGGAGATATCAAGTTTTATTCTAGAGCAACCTCACTAACTGGGTGCTTTCCACGTATGAAGCCACCCTGAAGACTGCTGGCCTTTTTTATGCTATTAGGGACACCAATATGGCGTAAAGGTCAACTGGCCAATATTTGTCTATTTGGCGAAATTGTACAACCTTCACACTTGTACTTTATTTACTCCGGGCGGGGAGATGGGATTGGCTCTCCACGAAATACAGGAAGTGTCGAAGCTTCCTTGGGGCACAGAGCCGTATGAAGAGTACGTGTCTTGTGATGAGGAGCTCTGAGACCTGAAAAGAATAAGAACTCTGAGATGATGGATGTATACAAGGAGTTACTCTGCCACCTCCTCATCTGCCATAGGATCAATAAGAAAGGAAGGACCGAGGGGGCCAATCCCCACACAAGAGCTTGGATGGGCTACGTCTTCGACCAAGGAGAAGGAGAGGATCCGGCCTCCTTTTCGATTTTAAAACCTACGACCAAGTTTGAGATAGAAGCCCGGATGGCAGAGTATGATACGGTGAATACTGAGGACAGTGATGATCCTGAGGGAAAGTCCCTGATCGGCTACTACTTTCGTCAAGCTGAATATCCATTGTCGGAGAAAGCCGTGCTGGCATCTTTCTTGATGATCTGGCTTCGTAACTGTATAGTCCCTGGGGGTTCAGGGACTAATGAGAGGATGAGCCAGAGCATAATACTTCCGGCTGTGAAGCTGTCATTCGGATACCGTCTTGTCTTGCTTCCTGCGATGGTCTGCGCCACTGAACGGGGTCTACGGGACTTTGTTAGAAATGCGGTAACTCCTGACGGCAGGGCCAACTTTGCCCGGACTGAACTTTCGTATCATTTTTTGATGGGGTGGCTGCTACTGTATTGTCCTACCCTGGTGAACGCTAGGCCGACGGTGGACTCTTTGGCGGAAGATGCCTTTCTTTGCAGATTCTATGACACGGATTGGGTCGTCACTGGTGTACTCGCTTGCAGAAGGGCTTTAAACTTCTTGTAGAACTACGAGTTCTTCAGGGTATCTCCTTCGTCCGACAGCGGTAGTACAGGAGATACCTTAGTGGATGAGGGAGTTCATGCCACTAGCTTGACTGCTGGGGTGTTTCACTGGCTTCAGTCTATTAGTCCGTCGCATCTGGTGCTCAGAAACATGAACCATGTCTATCTGGAGCCATACTTGTCGAGTCATTTCGTACGAAAGTTTGGCTACAGCTAGCTCCTTTTGGGAAATGCTAGCCCGCACTTGGAGTCAATAGGCAGCTTAATTGACGGTGCGCATACCTGGATATATTACAATACCGGATATACGGGGGCAATCTTCACTCTGCCCTCGGATAAGCCCGAGACCCATCTGTGCTATGCTGTCGCCAAGTTTTATGTTCAGATCAATACTTTTCATCCTCGGTATGATCGTGAACAAGGCTTGATATTGGGGACTCTTGGCTCCCCTTCTGCAAAACATGCCCAAAAGACACTGAAGGGCCGTAAGAAGGAGAGTGCTGCTCCAGCCGTGAAGCTAGCTGCAGTACCACGGCTGAGGGCTACCCTTAGGGAGCCGACAGTGCCTCCAAAGGAGGACACGAAAGATGAGCCTGCTCTTTCCAATCCTCCTCAGAAGAGGAAAGCTTCAACTGAATTAGCCCAGGAGCCAACTTTTAAGAGGAAGAAGAAGACTGTTGCCCTAAGGAGAACCAAGGAAGTGGGTGCTGGCTCACCTCCCTTGAGAAGGTCTTTCCGGCAAACTGGAAGAAGTAGAACGACGTCGCGGGCCGTTACTGTTCGGGAGGTAGATCCCTTCCTAGACTCCATAGCCGTTCTGGTCAAGCCTTTAGAAGCTTTCTCACCCTTGCGTTTGTCCTTTGCACAGGACCCTGAAATTGCAGCTGAGGCAGGTGCCTCCTCATCTGAGGAAGTGGACGTGACAACAATGTTCCCTGCTCGTCCTCAACCGATGGATGAGGGCAGGTCTTCTTCAGCTGTAAGCCTTGAGCGACGGAATGATCAGGGCGAAGGCCCAGACCATGACGGCAATCAAAAGATCAGTCCCTCCTATGACATTTCTTTGGAGGATATGTTTGCGATAGGAGCTATAATGAAGGACTTGGATGAAAATCAAGTCCAATTGGCTCATCCTCCTGCAGGTACGTTATTTTTGTGCCTCTCTTCGGATGAGATTTTTCGACTTCGATTTTACGTGCTCCTCGTGAGGCTGACCACCTTGTATATTCCCGTGTAGACAAGGAGAAGGAATCGTTCGTAAAGATAACCCAAGGCATTGGGGGAGAAACAGAGGTTGTTCTCGGCTCCTCTAAATTTGCTGGTGCGGAGGGATCCGTTAGTGAGCCGGCATCGGCTGTAGAAGGAGAGGTTGAACAGCCTACTGAGGGGGCTGTTGCTGAATCTGCTCCCGGTCCAGCTGGGGCCATGGATGATACTCAGCCTGATGCTGTTCAAGGCCTTGATATTGTTCTTCTTGAACAGCGTGGGCCTGCTCCCGGTTTTTCTGAAGCCAAGATCGATGACTTAGCCAGAATTGGCGCTGAGCATGCCGAAGGTACAAATTATAACTCTTTTGCACTCCCCTTTTTCTTGGTTACTGATGCATATGTTATTTTCTTGCCAGGTTCGGCTTCTTATTAGGCATCTCTTCCTGGAGCGGAAGAACCTCATCAAGCATCCTCCCCGATGACCTCCACTGAAGACGACGAGATGGCCCAGAAAGTCGTCAAAGCTTTCTATTCTGTCCTGAAAGTAAAGCTTCCTGGAGTCCTAAATCGGAACACCGCCTTTGGCTATGTGAAGGATGTTGCTGAATGCCAAGTAGCGGCCCTCGAGAGCATCGCCGGCTATGAAGAGCGGACTAGTGCTCTAAGGAGGGTTCTGAATGATCTGGAGGGTTAGGTGTCCAGATTTCGGGATGCCAAACAACGGAGCCCGATGTCGCTATTCTGTACAAAAGACGAGGCTTTGATCGCGACTGTCATGGAGAAGGAGGCTACTTTCCAGGCAAGGAAGGATGCCCTTGCTCAAGAAATCAGTGAGTTGGCTGACCAGTATGAGTAGTTCAACGCTGCGAGTGAGGCACGTGCTGCTTTGATGAACAAGCTGCCTGCGCAGATTACTGAGAAGTATAATCACATTGTACAGATCCAAAGCGAGATTGCTAAATTGGAGGCCAGCTTGAGGGCAGCGACGTCTGAATATGAGGACTATTTGGCTTAGGCTGCCATAACCGCCACAACTTTCGACCACTTAAAAGAACAGCTGGTGAAGTTGGAGGGAGAGCACATAAACTTGATCCCCTTCCAGGATGAAGCTGCTCGTCAAGAAGAGGCGCGCCGTCATGCTACCGCGAAGTCCGAAGCCGAAATTACGGCTCTAAGGGATAATATCAATCGATTATGTATCCCTTAGATTTTTATTTGTAACTATTTTCTTTTTTAGCCGTCAAGACTCTTGTATCTTTTTCTCCGTCTTCTGATAGACGTTTTAATAAAGAATCTTTTGGCTTTCAAAATTCATGTATGAAGTTTTGTGAAATATCAGAACTAGAGGTAATGTGGACGTAGTAATGATATTTCTGGTAGACATTCTGCTGGGGAATTTGATGTGGACTTATTATCTGTTTTATATTCAGGGTTCTAGAATATATATTAAGTTGAAAAGAAGCTGCTAATAAAGGTAATATGGACATAATAGCAGAGGATGTTCTATATCTGACCAGAGGTAATATGGACGTAGAAGGATATATAATATTTAGGTAGGAGTGGATAATTCAGAGGTAAAATAGGCGTGATTATCCTTGATGAATGCTTTGCTCAGAGGTTATATGAATGTGGCAAACATTTCTTAATCATTCCACTGGAGAAATAATTATCGAAAAATAATTCAGAGGTAATAGGAACGTGACTTGTTTTCGTCAAACCGAGTTTGGATATAGTCAAAAATAGAAACGATTCTACTGGGGAAATTTTTTAGATGACCCATTATCCATGGTGTATTCAAGACTATTGAAATATGGATAATAGTTAAATAAATTTTTGAATCACATAAATATTGTACTGTACATTTACATGACTGAAAATATGTGAACACTGTTTACAAAAGGTTACACATAATATTTTTTTAGGAACTTGTCGTTGATAGGCATCATGAGCAAGTCACCATCAGGCCTGATTAGTCGATATGTACCGTTAGAATACACTGATTCTATAACGAAAGGACATACCCATTTAGGCTGGAATTTTCCTTTTGTCTTGTACGTCATGACCATTGGTCATCTCACTGCTAAGACTAGATCACCAACTTGGAAGATTCTTTCCTTTACCTTTTTATTGAAGGATCTGAAAAGGCGTGCTTGGTATAGCTCAATGCGCTGCTGAGCTAACAAGCATTTTTCGTCTAGCGCTTCGAGCTCTTGAAGTCGCAGATGGTAGCTTTCTTCGACAGTCTACTCACTGGCTAAGGCTACTAGAAGAGAAGAAATCTAGATTTCTAGAGGAAGAACTACTTCGCTCCCATGAACCAGAAAGAATGGCGTACTGCCTGTTGGAGTCTGGACCGTTGTACGATAGGCCCAGAGACATTCGTCGAGCTTCTCATTCCAATCGCGCTTGTTTGAAGACACAAACTTTTTGATAAGTTTAATAATGGTTTTATTGATGGCTTCTGCTAACCCATTAGCCGCTGGATTGTAGGCAGTAGAGGCTACATTCTGGATTCGATTCTTATCGCAGAACCGATAGAATACATGGCTCGTAAATTGTGGAACATTATTATGGATGATCCTGCGAGGTAGGCCGAAGCGATAGATAACATGATATTTGATAAAACTGATCACGTTCGACATCTTCACTTCGGTGAGCAATATAGCTTCCACCCATTTAGAGAAGTAATCGGTTATAGCTAGGATGAACCGATGTCCTCTGGAAGATGGCGGGCTGATTGGGCCTATAATGTCTATACCCCAGGCTTCAAAAGGCCAAGATGCTGCAGTCGGGTGTAGAAACTCCAAAGGTTGATGAATGAAGTCAGCGTGGAACTGACAAGCCCTACACTTCTTTGCATATTCAACAGCATCCGCTATCATCATGGGCCAATAATAACCTATTCGTCTGAGGCGATCTTGTAATTTGGGGCCTGGTTGATGTGCACCATAAACTCTGTCGTGAGCCTCCCGGAGTGCATATTTGGCTTCTGTGTCTGATAAATATCGTAACAGTAGCCCATCGTATGAGCGTCGGTATAGCATTTTGGTAGCTGTATCATAGTAAAAATCTGAGGGATCACCTTTGGACAGATACTGCTTCTTTTGGGTTCTCAGGGAGGATTCCATAGACAACGTAGTCTATAAAAGGAAATCTCCAGTCTTTAACGTCGACATTTGTTTTCGTTGTGTAACTGTGATGAATATACAAGGCATCTTTCATACAAAATAGTTCTCGACCAGACACTGCGATCGATTGCTAAGTATTGGTAGGAACGGTCAGGGAAGCAGCGAGACCGGCTAGAGCATCTGCTTCTATATTCTATAGTCGAGGCATGTGCTCGATGAAGAATCCAGCAAAAGTAGAAGCCAATTCGATTATCACCTTGTGATATAGGATGAGATCTTCGTGACGAACTTCATAATCCCCTCAGACCTGACTAACTATTAGCTTAGAATCGCCGTAAGCTTCTAGATAGTCAACTCCCAGTTGTTTTGCTAGTTGAAGGCCGATCAATAGGGTATTATATTCGGCCACGTTGTTGGTGTAGGGTTCCACGAGAGAATATACATGATGTATAACCAGATAGTCAGGTGACACAAGCACGATGCCTACTCCGGCCACGATATTTCCTTTAGGTCCTGTTCTTGATGCACCGTCAAAGAACATTCGCCAAATGGGGATCTCCTCAGTTGTGGTGTTAGAATCCACTACTTCATCAGAGATTTCATCGTAGATTTTTGAAGATTCTGGTACTGGATGAGCTGCTCGAAAATCAGCTAACGCTTGGCCTTTTACTACCTTCTGAGGAACGAACAACATATCATATGGAGTCAACAATATTGCCCATGTAGCTAAACGAGAATTGAGAGAACCCGGTTTAGTCATGAGTATTCTGAGAGGATTGACTTTAGATATGATGTGGATAGTCTGGCCAGACACATAGTGGCGTGTCTTCTGGATAGCAAATACCAGTGCAAGACATTCCTTCTCCACAGGTGTGTATCTGTGCTCGGCACCCACCATCATACGGTTGAGGTAGTAGATTGCCTGTTCATGGCCGCCTTCATTCTTCTGAGCTAATAGGGTACCAAGGGAATGGTCTATAGCACGGACATATAGTAAAAAGGGCTTCCTCATTATTGGATCCACCAATACTGGGGGACTTGTGAGATACTTCTTGATGTCGTCAAATGCACGTTAACATTATTTAGTCCAGATAAAAGATACGCCTTTCTTCATGAGCTGAGTAACAGTTGATACCTTCCAGAGTGGTTCAAAATGAATCGTCTGATGTAGGCTAGCCTTCCTTAAAGTTTGCATAGCTCTTTGAGGTTTCTTGGGGGATGCATATCGAGGATAGCTTTCACTTTCTTTGGATCAAGATGTATACCCTTTGAAGTGATGACGAAACCAAAAAACTTGCCTTTGGAGACTCCCAGAAAAGACTTGGTTGGATTCATCTTGAGTTGGTGTGCACGCATTAGTTCGAACACCGTTCTCAAGTCTTGGAGGTGGTTGCCTTTGAGATGACTTTTAACTGCGATATCGTCTACGTAATATTCCATTATTTTGTACAAATGATCATAAAAAATTATGTTCATAGCTCGCTGGTATGTCGTCCCTATATTTTTCAATCCGAAGGGCATCACCGTATAGCAGTATACCCCCAACAGTGTTCGAAAAGATATGTGCTTCTCATCGTCAGGGAACAACTTGATCTGGTTGTAGCCTGAGAAACTATCCATGAAGGACATCCGCTCGAAGTTGCAAGTATTGTCGATCATTATGTCGGTGATCGATAGAGGAACTCATGTTTCAGGCATGCAGAGTTCAAATCACGGTAATCGATATAGATTCAAATTTTACCATTCTTTTTCATGATTGAAATAATGTTAGCGACCCAGTCAGGGTGTTGTTCTTTGCGAATGAATCCACTTGCAATAAGCTTCTTGACTTCATTGTCGATGGCCTCCATGATATCTGGTCGGAATCGTCGTTGCTGCTACTTCACTGGCTTAGCTTTCGACGAAATATTTAGGCGGTGCATAGCGACTTTAGGGTCCAAGCCTGGCATGACTTCATAGCTCCATGCAAAGACGTCAATGTATTCTCTTATAAGCTGTATAAGAGATTATCGTTCATCGCCAGACAGACTTTTGCTGATGAAGATTAGTTTGAGAGATGATTCATCTCCTAAATTGACTTGGACGACTTCGTCTTCAGTAGGTGGTTTACATTGTTCGAAACATAACTCCTACCTAGTATCCATCTTTTGAGCCCATTGTTCAAGCTCGATCGATTGGACATCGTCTGCAATTTGGTCAACTGACACCATGTTGATGGACAAAGTTGCTTTTAACATGTCTCCAATGCTGGAGTCTGAATCCCAGAGGCAGGAATCAGAAGAATGAAAACAACGATCTGCTTCGACGTTTGATCTTTCAGGAGTTGTTGGAGGAGTGACATAACCCAAACCAACACCGTTTTGTTGATAATAGTTCTCGAGTTTGCCGGAAGGAGCAAAGTGACGTATTGGCAACCGTCGTCCCCGATCGTAGTTTAGCCCTTGGTTGCTTTTTATGTCATATCCCATGTTCTGGATGATATTCTTCGCCTGCCAACTATATCGAAAAAGTTGTATTTTCCCAGAATCGTAGTCAGCTTCAGTGTTGTGATTGGGAGAAGTAGAGTCCAGAACGAACTTTCTTTGACCAATTATTCGACCGAAGATGATTAGTTCTTCACCCTTCTTTCTAGCTGGAACAATGAAGTAGTAGATATCTTTTGGCCAGACTTTTTCTCGTAGATGAGGCGTCGTGATCGGCATGCAGAGGTGTGGTCCTATGCCACGCTCTAGAGCGTATATCGTATCTATATACTGGTTTACAGAATGATAGACATCGAAGTAATTCAAAGATAAACCTTTACTTAGAAAATATGCAAGTTATTCTTCAGGGATAACATCATCTAATGAAGGTACATTATTATGAGTATTGATATATTCATTGAGAGGATCATTATCTGGAACATGAGCCACAGACTTGGCCAAGTTTTCCACATGGTAACTCTTCAGGACTGGGAGGACGAACTTCAGCAGGTTCCACCCAAGGTATTTTGTGGAGAGTGATGGTCAATGGTTTGACCTTATCAGGGTTCTTCTTTTTAACCCATATTGTGAGAGACTTTGGAGTACATTTTAGAGTAGTACGTCCTTTGACTCGGATAATCAGGGGACCATCACTTGAGGATGAACTCACTTCAGCTTTATCGTCAGCTTCGTTACCGTCATCCTTGGAGGGCTGAGATTGGTAAAGTATCGAATCTCCATAGTAGGCTTCAATGCCCTTAAAAGGATCGACATTGGCAAACTCCGTCTTCACGACGCCATCGCTGTTGACGTACTTGAAGCACTGGTGAAGTATGAAAGAAATGATCATGTTCTCGTGTATCCACGGACGTCCCAATAAGACATTGTAGGATACATTAGCGTCGATTACATAGCAAGAAACCACCATTCGGAGATCACCAATCTAGCACTTGAGACGAATCTTGCCCAGCGGGTGGCTTCTCACAGCATTGAAAGCCATGATAGTTGTATTAGTTGCAGATAGCTTGTGTAGAGGGATTTCTAGAATTTGGAGTAAACTTCTAGGAATGATGCTGAGGGAGGAACCTGGATCGATGTGCATCCGATCCACCTTAATCGCCCCGATATACCCTGTATAGTACAGAGGTCTATCATGACAATTATTTTTGAGTAGCATGTCCTCCTGTGAAAAGGTGATGTTGGGCACCACTTCCATAGTACTGTGGCAGTAAGGACAGGAGACATGGTCTTCAGTATGGGCTTTGACTTCAGCGAGAAAAGAGTCGGCATATAGTAATGCCTCACTAAAGGCCTTCAGCGTTTCTTTGGAGAGTCGCAATAGATCGAATAGAGACAACCTGGCAGGTGCATTGGCCAGCTGTGCCAGTATGTCAAAGTTGTAATGGCGATCCATGCCTTCGGGAGTTGGCGCCTTCAGAGACTTGTCAAATCGTGTCTCCTTCTACTTGGCTTTGTCGGTAGTTGAAGGCTTAGACGGACCAGCTTCTAAACTTGTGGGGGCAGCAGAAGCTTAAGAAGGTACTGCCTCTTCTTGCGCAGGGTCATAAGTTCGTAGGTAAGCCTTCCCAGATCGCGTCTTGCCAGATAGAACTTCGTAAATGGGAGAAGACACCATATGACATGATTTATATTTCTTACCCCTCTTTACTTTGGGAGATACCACCCCCTGTGTCATTTCTTGCACAAGGTCCGGATGGACCTACATGATCTCACCACGTTCAGTTGTGAGTGGCATCAAGGTTGAGTTGCGAGCTGGCGGCAGGTTGACGACTTCTATTATTGCCTTGGGGATCGGGACTACGCTGTCTGGGACTTCTGTGGAAGAAAAGTCACCAAATTAAAGAGAGATCATGTTAGAAGATACGACCTTGTCTTCAGCTTCGAGGTTGATTACTTGGCTGTTGATAAGCTGTTGTATCTTCTTCTTTAGGACGATGCAATCCTTGGTAGAGTGGTGTACGTACTGATGATAAAAACAGTACTTGGGATCGTTGAGTTGGTTCGCCTTCGCAGGATGTTGTGGTGGAGGCAATGTCATTTTATTATCCTTCGTCAATGTGTGAAAAATGGTAATAATATCGTCTTAGTCAAAGAAAAAAGTCTCCTTAAGTTTGTCAGAGGCACCCTGAGAATTGGAAGCTCCCTTGGAAGTATCGACCTTTAAGACTTCTTTCCCTTTACCCCCAAGGACAAGGATAGTTTGAGGGTGCTTGCCTTTGTCTTCAGATTTGGGTGTTTTTAACCCCAGTAATTCCAGATTAGGGACATCGTTTTCAGTATTATCAGCAGGCCCAATGAAAGCGGGCCATGTATCATACTTATGTATACCTAGACAAAACTTCACTGTAGGAAGGAAGTTTTATCGACAAGTGTCCATAAGTTTTGAGTCTGGTATACCGAAGGGCATCTTCAATACTAGTCGCATGAAGCGTTCGTTGAAAGCAATGACAGACTCAGTCCTCCTTTACTTGGCCTCGATGAGGGTGGACATACTAACATGCATGCCACTCTCGTAAAACCTGTTGAGGAATAACCTCTCTAAGTCTTTAAAAGAATTGATACAACCGTCAGGCAGACTGCAGAACCATTCAAAAGCTACCCCCTGTAAGGTGCTAATAAACAGCTCTGATAAGAACGGATCGGCCCTGGGTAAGTGTAGAGTCTGCGTGTTAAAGTATGTCATGTGTTGATGAGAAGAAGTCATCCCGTCAAATGAATTTAGCGTCAGTGGCTTGTAGTTAGGAGGGCAAGTAGCATTCTCCCATTCAGGAGGATAAGGTTGAGATATCCCCATCTTCTGAAGCTCGTCTTTGTATGAGATGGTGTCGAGACGGGCAACAAGAGAATCAATTACATCTTGTTGATTGAGCAGGTGTTAAGAAATGGCTGTTGTACGGTTGTCAGGCGTCGTTGGTGAAGGACCACCTCCAACATTTGCAAGATTTGGAGGAGGCACAACGGAATGATACTCCCTCTGTAGTGAAGGAGGGTTGTTGCTATGAGCTGGACTAATGTGTGACGAAACATTTTGTTAAGGTGTAGGTACAGTCCCAGCAGCTTGGACCGCCATGATACTGGTAAGCATATCAGTGATCTTGGCAAATATTATTTCAAGACCCTCTAGCCGTTTGTTGATCTGATCGCTGGCTTCTTCAGGTCTTTCTCCATCCGCCATGTATATAGATAACATACGTGGACGAACAGAAGAGACAGTACAACTGGTGCTGATACTGTCTGTCTTTGAGTTGAAAAGGATCATCACCTCTACCCCCGGTGTGAAGGTCATCTGCTTCAGACTCTGAGGGAATACTACCCCCAGTTGAAGGATCATCACCTCTAGCTTGGAAGTCCTCGTCATCTATACGAAATCTCATCCTCGACCGAGTACCCATATAGACTCCTTCAGATGTGACAGCCTGCTGGCTATCTGTTGGCCGACTTCTTCTTCTTCTGTTCACGGAACTGAGAGAAAAAGTTGGGTTAATGGACCACCTTCTTTGATTGGGGCTTCCGTAAGGGGGACCCCATGACGCCATGTTGGATGAAATACAGTAACTTTTATCGTCAGAGCAATGCAGTCGTCGAAACACGGACTGTCTCTGAGGCACTCTTGTTTCTTTTGAGCAGCAATAGTTGATGACAATACTGGTGCACGGATATATACCATGAATTGCTATATCCTCCCTCGCTTTACGCTTATGATATCATATCGCGTAAGTCAGTGGAAGGGAGTTTTGCCTTAAAACCCATGTCACATGCATCGCCGAGCTTTACATATGGGTTTGTAAGGAGAGTTGGTGCATCCAGACTTAGTTCATGTGCAGGAGCAACCCCCATACCTAAGTTCTGTGATGACCTTGAAGGCAGTCCCATGCTATACGCGTTGGGGCCTATCTTTTTGCTGTGGACGCATAGACCCTGGAGTCTGCCTTTGGGCGTATGCTTCCCAGAGGTCTTGGCAGCATGCCTAAGCTTCCTCGATGTGGGCTCATAGTATGGGTCAGTAGAGCTTGGGCGCATGACCCTGGATGCATAATCTGTCGAAGACAGAAGTCTTCTGGCCAGAGTTATGCACCCACACACCCTCTTAGACGCATAGCTTTGGTGAAGCAGCACTGTTTTCTCCCAGCTTTGCCTCCTTCATTTGTGAGCCTCGCTGAGTTTGCCTAGAGTGTCGAACACTTTGATTCTTGGCATCGTAGTATTTTTTTTGCCAAGTCTCGAGCGTTGAACACTCTGTTGTTGGTTGTACAAGAGAGAAGTCGCTAGGCTAGTAGAGCCCGGAACGGTATGAGCCTTCTTCATTTGTAGAGCTTCTATGGCAGAGCCATGCGCCCACATGACAAAGTCCTTCGGTTGCATATCTTCTATGACACTGGCAGGATATGCACCGCGAGCCTTCGGAAGCCAAGTCTTGCGAGACTTGTTTGGCTTCGCTAATTTTGAGGGAGTAGAGCTATCCCTCGAGAGCATCTCTTCGAACGCCTACTGATCGAACTTTACGATCAACATCTTCTGAGTGCTTCCCACTCTGTCGGTATCGAATTGCATCACCACCTTCTCGTCAAAGGAAAAGGAAGTCCCCAGCAGAGTTGCCATTTTTGGGGACACACACAAAAAAGAAGAAGAAACACTATCTTTTCTTATTGGCACAAGGTACCACAAATCGAGTACGCATGAGAGATCCTACGCTGAGGATTCTCGAGTACAAAAAGAATTCTGGAGAATGGGACGATGGAGATCGAGCGGCAGTTGCTCCTTTACTCCGTTGACACTCCGATTACAAAAGTAGGAAAAAAATCTAAGAAAATTGCTAACACTCGGCTCACGACAAGAAGTGCAGCAATTTGGCTATTGAAAATGCTCTTCGTTCTGTGCTTTGAAGAGGTATGAGACCCTTTTTATAGTCATTTCCGTGCTGGAATAATGTTATGCGCCCACATAAGAAAACACACTAGTTTTTATGTAGGCGCATGGTCCTGCTTTAGGCGCATAGGGTGTATGTAACATCCAGTTTTCCAAATGAGGGTAATTTTGAACTTTTATAAAAGTTTATTATTTAATAATAGGATTTATGATTTATGGGAATTTTTAATTAATGTAATACTATTTAAAATTGGTGAATTATAATTTTGATGTGTTAGCTGGTGAACTCTAGAACTGTTGAGCCTAGAGACTAACCATGACCATGGGGACCTAACCATGTGATTAGAATGACTATTTACAACTTTTTAGGCTAAGGGTATTTTGGTCATTTTGTGACTTTTGAATTATTTAGGATTTTGATTAATTGGTGAACTTTAAATTATTTAAATAATATTTAAATTGATGTATTATAATTTTGGTCATTTTTCATATTTTAATATTTTGGGAAAATTTTATATTTTAATATTATTTTTATTGGATTTGTTTAGTCGGATTTGAGTTTCGTCTCGTTCCGACTTGTATTGTGACCCGGGTAGCTTGAACTCTAGATGGAATCCAATATTAAGTTAAGCATGGCTCACAAGACCCAACATTAAGTTAGTTAATTAAACTAATTTTTATCATGTTAGAATGGTTAAGTTAGAGACTCAAAACTAGATCATTTTGACCCCAAACTTGAACCTAGTCTAGACTTAACCATATGAGACTAGAGAGGGGCAATTAGGACATTTCCCATTAGCCCTAATGGACTCTTTATGGCAGACACCTTTAGGAGAGAATGATTCATTTCATTCATTACAATCTTGCCTCTTTTATTTTCCTTATGTTCTTCCCCAATTTTAGAGAGCCTTCCCATTGATTTGATCTCCAAATCAAATTATTCCTTCACCAAACCTTCCCTCAATCATTTCCATTCTCCAAGGAAAGGGTGCTACCAAGGATTGGAAGAGGAGTGCAAGGAGGAGTGTCCACTTTGAGGGATCTTCGTACGGAGCCGTGTCCTAAAGGATTTCATTGGGATTCCACTCCCAATAGGTAAAACCCATCCTCTAAATCGATTTTCTTTGCATATAAATTAGTTTTGAATCCGTAGGATGCATCCTCATGCATGTGTCCCATTTAGATTCAAATTTGAGGCCATTTGGAGCTCTCTTGAGGATTTTAGATATGTATCTTGTGTCCTACTTGATAGATCCCAAATTAGGACACCCCATGTGTATGTATGTATGTTAATAGTTTAAATAGATATTTAAATTTAGTTTTATAATGGTTAGAGAGTGGATTGATCTTAGTTAGGATGGTTATAATGAGTTTCATTTGGATACCTATGTTTTGTATCCAAGTATCTTGGCATATATGTGTTCTTTTGTCCAAAACAACTCAAATCCGTCATAATTTTCATCCACGTTTTTATTAACCAAAGCAACTTAGAAATGTCATAACTTTTAGGTTAGAACTCTGATTTATCTCCTATTTTTTAAAAGAACCGTATCGAAGTTAGCTTTCCAAATATATATTTTAATAAGCCAAATTCTTTCTGTAATTTTCTGTAGAATTATTTGAGTGTCAGCTGTACGAAAGACGAACGCGTTTCGGTATTTTGCGATTTCAGGAGCTTCCGTACACGAAAATACGATCCGTTTGAAGTTTCGAAAAGCTAACACGAAGGACAACGACATAATTTAATCCTAGAATTTAGTGAATGTCCAATTGGTACAGTATTGGTTTTAAGTAGAAGAGTGACTATACGATATATGCATTTTGTGTAACCTATGAGCCTATGTAGTATGGATATTAAATTAATATAGAGTATGTAATGTATGATATGTTAGATGAATGAAATAATATATATATATATATATATATATATATATATATATATATATATATTTTATATATATATATATATATATATATATATATATATATATTATATATATATATGATATATATTCTCTTACATTAATGTATATATATGGTTGAATGCAAGCATGTAGGAATGCAATTAATACAATGTATATAAGCAATACATGAATGAAAGAATGATATACAATGTATGCATGAAAGTATATAATGAATGCTAGATATGAATGTAAGATATATATGTAATGATAGATATGAATGCATAATGTATAAATATTGAATGCAATATATAATGATAACATGTATGGTAAATGTAGAGTATATAATGCAAGCATGAATAAATGGAGGAAATACATGTATATAGGTAATATAGAATATAATATATGAATGCAAGCATGCAAGATAATGTATTGTATCCATATATAATGTATAGATGCATGTAAGTATGTAATATGCATGAATGACATGTATATAATAAAATAAGTATATGTATGCAACTTAATGATATGTGAATGGATATAATGCCTGAACTGAAATATGCATGCATATGGGATATGAATGAATGTCATGAATGAATGTCATATATGAATGAATGAATCAATCAAAGGTATAAGTAAAATATAATGCATTGTAATGAATGTTAACATATATAATGTATAAAAGTATGTATGTAAATATGCATGAATGTATATATCTATGTACTATATAAATATGCATGATGTAACATATGCCTATATATATAAATATGTATGTAATATGGATATGCATGTATGTATGAAGGTATGTATTTATATATATTATCTATTTTATATTATGCATTGTTGTGGTTCACATTGTCTTGTGATTGTGTGAGTGCTAGCCTAGGCTTGGTTAGGCCTAGTAAGACTTGTTAGACTTGTTTGGGCTAGGACTTGACCTATTGACCTAGTTGACCTAGTTTGACTAATCTAGTTGACTAGAGTTGACTTTAGTCCAGTTTGACCCCAAACTTCATGTAGATGCATTGTTGCAGTCTGTTATATCATTTTAGACTTATAGTGACTTGTACTGTTCTATAGGAGACAGACACCACTCCTCGGACAGTATATATTCTCCAGATTCTCGGGTTACAGGCGAGTACATTCTTTGATCATTTCATATCTTGTTTAGGATTATATTCCTGCTTTAGATTACTTTACATGATGCAGACACGTTGGTAACACGGATTAGTACTATGTGGATCTTGTTGTGCGATGTTATCCCCTTAGCGGATACATCGGGTATTCGTATTCGTGTACTTTATCGTGAACATCGTGTACTCTTTGTATTTCTGACATTCGTGTACGAAATGTGTGAATCGTGTATAATCATGTATTCACATGACCTTCGTGTACAATAACATAACTTAGCTAGATCCTTGTGTATTGATTGGGGCGGGGGAGTAGAAGTGGTTATGTAATCAATCCAGTAGATTACTCGTGTACAAAATTCTATAGATTACTCGTGTACAACATCGTGCCGTTACATAACCATCTTGTGCTCTGAATCACTAGCACTGTTAGTTCTCTATATACTTTAGCTATTTACTTACAGTCTTTCTCTTTTTATCATGTTATTTTCTTCAGTTTCCTGTATCTTACTCTCTAGCATGTTTATATTTCCTAACCTGTTATGATTTTGTTGAGATGTACTGTACTCGCTCCTATCCTGACTGGACCTGTTGAAAATTTTACAGTGAATGATGAGGCTTTGGTGTCTACCCACTATGGTACAGCTTTAGACACTTGTGACTTGGACCCACTAGCAGTTGATGACACTCCCCTAGATTAGGATGTCTTTATTATCTTTTCTGGATTACTATATATAGATTCTGAGATATTTGGGATATGTACTTATTTTGGACACTTAGACTTCTGGATTGTATCTCTGTGATTTCTTCTGTTCTGGATATTTATTATCTATCTATCTATCTTTATCCTGTTCTACCTTAGTTGTGATTGAGACTGTATTTGCTATGTCACATCCATTCAGAGAGTATATACTGTACATGTACCTTTATATTGTTAGATGTTTGAACTAGGACAGTGTTCTACCGCCGACACTGCGGCGTAGGCTGGGCGTTGTAAAGTGCTCGTACCCTTACAGTGGGTGCGGGTCGTGACACGTTTTTAGTGGTGGCCCATGCAGGTCGAGTTTATGTAGTGGTATTCGAATTAGACTATCACTACAGCCTGTAGTAGGATTAAAATTATTTTTGAGGTACTCAATCACATTAGGAAAAACTCTTAATCAGATTCCTTTATCTAAATTGTTGCTTATTGACTTTCCTTGAATATAAACTGTCCTCCTTTGAATTTTTGCTTCATTCTCAGAAATTGCTTCTTGTTTTGATCTGTCTTCATGATGGTTATGGAGACGCGATCTCATCGCTCCGGTTCGGGGGATACTATCAAGAGGCTGGCCACCTCTCGTCCTGTTCAACAGGGCCTCGATACCGTAGCTTCTGTTGTGTCGACTTAGGTTGGCATTTTTGCTACATTGGAGGTGCACCTCTGTCTGTATAGAGACTTTCTCCCGTCATTCCCGATTTCTCTCAGCAGCAGCGGTTCATGCAGCATCAGCAGCAGACCAGGGGAAACCAGCAGGGGCGAGCTATCGTCAGGACAGTCGATGATGCACAGACCATTAGAGATCTTTCTGCAAGTTTCGTTCTTCTCGATTCTATTCCCGCAATTGTCTTTATAACTACCTTGAAATCCGATTCCATCTATTCCTTGTTGATTGATTAATTTTGTCATGTTGCTCTTTTGTTATGTTTGTTTTTCTTCTGAAAAAATCATATGGGCTAGGTCACCTCAGTTATGGGATCTAAAATCTTCGATAGTCATGTTAGCTGGCATAGTGAGGACATATAGTCAGATTTTGGACCTATTTCTCGGGTGTGAAAATTTAAGGTTTTTGCCGTCGCATGCGGCAATGCGAAAATTTTAAATACCATGAACCTAGAGGTACGTACCTTAGTCAAGGACTCTGTGATTATTGTAGCCTTGCTTACTAGCATGACGAGGATTTAGAGCACCATGATTTTGGATAGACGCATATGATTATCAGATTGTACCTTAAATGCTCTTGAACAAGTTTTCTCTACTTTTGTTCAGTCTTTCAAAAAAAAATTGTTTTGTTTATTTTGTTTCTCATTATTTAACTTAGAAGTAGGAGTAGCTTTAGCTGTATTATAAACCTTTGTGTAACTTCTTACTATGAATCTCTTCTTAAAATAATGAATCGATGATTTTGCTAGACCTTATCTTGGATTTGATATTATAGCTCTGGTTTCAAAATGGTTCCTTCTTTTAAACAGATAAGAAGAACAGATTTTATCGTTATTTTCTTCTTGCTATTATTCTTGTATTAAATAATAATAATAATAAAATTGTCTTGATTACATCAATCACCTGCTTTGCAATCTTGGTAGGAATCTAAATATTGGTCTTGATATAGAATTTGATTTTTATATTGGGACATAAGAATATATATAGTGGACACAGACACTTTGTCTGACACGTATGAATGCTACACTTTGATTATCAACCCATCTAAATGCATATTAATATGTTGTTGATGTTTAAATTCTCAAAACCCCAATATTCTGATACAGTGCAGTATCAGAGACTGGTTCTCTGCTTTTCCAGTTTAAATTCATAATTTAAATATAAATTTCATGTTATTAGTTTTGTTTACATCACTGCACATGTATCTTATACACAAGGTTTCAATTCTTAAAGAAATTGGTTGAGTTTTATGTTTGAACTTGTCAAATCTGAGACTGTGTGCATATTAACCCTTAATACTGGATTTTAAATGTTAGTTCAAATTGCTGTTTTTAAATGTAATATTTTGAGGTATGTACATTGTTGTATATAGGGATATAATGTTAGGTTTCATATTTTTACATGTTAGGTTGTGATAAACATTGGGTTGGTTTGATGTTTGAATTTCTCCAAATTCTAAAACTGAATACATGTTAACATTTTTTACATTGATTTCAAATATTTAGTTCAAATTTAGATTTAATATGTAATATTGAACTGTATGCATAGCAAAATATATGGATAGTATGTTAGGGTTTTATCTCTATCATGTTAGGATGTGTTGGGAGCATTGAGTTGGTTGTGATGTTTCAAACCCCTAAAATCTGAAACTGCATTATGTTAATATTACACTGGTTTAAATGTTAGCTTATTTTCAGATTTTGTATGTAAATGCTGAACTAAAACTGGGTTTAAACCTTTCAATACTAAAGCTATAACCCTGTACAAGGACACACACACCCTAACTTAGTATACACTGCCATGTAAACCTAACCCTTTCTCTCTATGTTATGTTCATATATCTATATAGATATATATAGAATTTATGCATACATGTTATAATGTATATAGATACATAACTAAATCTCTACCTCTTTATATATATATATATATATATATATATATATATATATATATATATATATATATATATATATATGGTTAGCCATGCATGCTATGAGTAAATAGGTTGTGCATTGTAGATTGTTAACCAATATGCCATGAGTAGTGTAACTGGATAGCTATTATTTTGAAACCCAAATCCTCATATACACTTTCATGTATATTTCACATACACACATGCCTATTATCTAACCATATGAACATGTCCACATACACCCATACACGCACGAACCACATAACCTTTACATAATGCTAGCTTTTCCCTCTCTAACGCTCTCTCTCTCTATATATATATATATATATTATGATTGGATTTCAATGCAATTGACTTTCATTCTTTAACTTTTGATTTTTTCTTTGAATAGTACCCCTTTATAGATAATTGGTAGTTATATTATTTTATTTTCTGATAAGTACCAGTTTTTATATAGGATGGTAGACTGCCTTACAGTTTTGATGATTTGTTATTTTTGTATCTTTTCTAGTTTAATACCCTTGATTGCTTGTAAGTTTTGATACCCTATGATTGTTTTGGTCTAGTGTAACTAGTATACCTAGATGAGAATTACACTACCACCGTATGCCATGACCCTGTATGCCATTCTTTTAAATTGTATGATTTAGGTAAGTTCCGGGACTTTGATTGTGGGGGTTTGACCTAGAAGGAGTATGAACATTTTAATTTCGAGGATGAAATTTTTCTAAGGGGGGTAGGATTGTAACACCCAGTTTTCCAAATGAGGGTAATTTTAAACTTTTATAAAAGTTTATTAATTAATAATAGAATTTATGATTTATGAGAATTTTTAATTAATGTAATACTATTTAAAATTGGTGAATTATAATTTTGATGTGTTAGCTGGTGAACTCTAGAACTGTTGAGCCTAGAGACTAACCATGACCATGGGGACCTAACCATGTGATTAGAATGACTATTTACAACTTTTTAGGCTAAGGATATTTTGGTCATTTTGTGACTTTTGAATTATTTAGGATTTTGATTAATTGGTGAATTTTAGATTATTTTAATAATATTTAAATTAATGTATTATGATTTTGGTCATTTTTCATATTTTAATATTTTGGGAAAATTTTATAATTGTTTTTATTGGATTTGTTTAGTCGGGTTTGAGTTTCATCTCGTTCCGACTTGTATTGTGACCCGGGTAGCTTGAACTCTAGATGGGACCCAATATTAAGTTAATCATGGCTCACAAGACCCAACATTAAGTTAGCTAATTAAACTAATTTTTATCATGTTATAATGGTTAAGTTAGAGACTCAAAACTAGATCAGTTTGACCCCAAACTTGAACCTAGTCTAGACTTAACCATATGAGACTAGAGAGGGGCAATTAGGATATTTCCTATTAGCCCTAATGGACTCTTTATGGAAGACACCTTTAGGAGAGAATGATTCATTTCATTCATTACAATCTTGCCTCTTTTATTTTCCTTTTGTTCTTCCCCAATTTTAGAGAGCCTTCCCATTGATTTGATCTCCAAATCAAATCATTCCTTCACCAAACGTTCCCTCAATTATTCCCATTCTCCAAGGAAAGGGTGCTACCAAGGATTGGAAGAGGAGTACAAGGAGGAGTGTCCACTTTGAGGGATCTTCGTATCGGAGCCGTGTCCTAAAGGATTTCATTGGGATTCTACTCCCAATAGGTAAAACCTATCCTCTAAATCGATTTTCTTTGCATATAAATTAGTTTTGAATCCGTAGGATGCATCCTCATGCATGTGTCCCATTTAGATTCAAATTTGAGGCCATTTGGAGCTCTCTTAAGGATTTTAGATATGTGTCTTGTGTCCTACTTGATAGATCCCAAATTAGGACACCCCATGTGTATGTATGTATGTTAATAGTTTAAATAGATATTTAAATTCAGTTTTATAAAGGTTAGAGAGTGGATTGATCTTAGTTAGGATGGTTAGAATGAGTTTCATTTGGATACCTATGTTTGTATCCAAGTATCTTGGCCTATATGTGTTCTTTTGTCCAAAACAACTCAAATCCGTCATAATTTTCATTCACGTTTTTATTAACCAAAGCAACTTAGAAATGTCATAACTTTTAGCTTAGAACTCCGATTTATCTTCCATTTTTTAAAAGAACCGTATCGAAGTTAGCTTTCCAAATATATATTTTAATAAGCCAAATTCTTTCTGTAACTTTCTGTAGAATTATTTGAGTGTCAGCTGTACGAAAGACGAACGCGTTTCGGTATTTTCGCGATTTTGGGAGCTTCTGGACACGAAAATGCGATCCATTTGAAGTTTCGGAAAGCTAACACGAAGGACTACGACATAATTTAATCCTAGAATTTAGTGAATGCCTAATTGGTACAGTATTGATTTTAAGTAGAAGAGTGACTATACGATATATGTATTTTATGTAACCTATGAGCCTATATAGTATGGATATTAAATGAATATAGAGTATGTAATGTATGATATGTTAGATGAATGAAATAATATATATATATGATATATATTCTATTTACATTAATGTATATATATGGTTGAATGCAAGCATGTAGGAATGCAATTAATACAATGCATATAAGCAATGCATGAATGAAAGAATGATATAAAATATATGCATGAAAGTATATAATGAATGCTAGATATGAATGCAAGATATATATGTAATGATAGATATGAATGCATAATGTATAAATATTGTAATACAATATATAATGATAACATGTAGGGTAATGTAGAGTATATGATGCAAGCATGAATGAATGGAGGAAATACATGTATATAGGTAATATAGAATGTAATATATGAATGCAAGCATACAAAATAATGTATTGTATCCATATATAATGTATAGATGCATGTAAGTATGTAATATGCATGAATGACATGTACGTAATAAAAATAAGTATATGTATGCAACTTAAGGATATGTGAATGGATATAATGCCTGAACTGAAATATGCATGCATATGGGATATGAATGAATATATAAATGCATGAATGAATGTCATATATGAATGAATGAATCAATCAAAGGTATAAGTAAAATATAATGCATTGTAATGAATGTTAACATATATAATGTATAAAAGTATGTATGTATGTAAATGTGCATGAATGTATATATCTATGTACTATGTAAATATTCATGATGTAACATATGCCTATATATATAAATATGTATGTAATGTGGATATGCATGTATGTATGAAGGTATGTATTTATATATATTATCTATTTTATATTATGTATTGTTGTGGTTCACATTGTCTTGTGATTGTGTGAGTGCTAGCCTAGGCTTGGTTAGGCCTAGTAAGACTTGTTAGACTTGTTAGGGCTAGGACTTGACCTAGTTGACCTAGTTTGACTAGTCTAGTTGACTAGAGTTGACCAAGAGTTGACTTTAGTCTAGTTTGAGCCCAAACTTCATGTATATGTATTGTTGCAGTCTGTTATATCATTTAGACTTATAGTGACTTGTACTGTTCTATAGGAGACAGACGCCACTCCTCGGACAGTATATATTCTTCAGATTCTCAGGTTACAGGCGAGTACATTCTCTGATCATTTCATATCTTGTTTAGGATTATATTCCTGCTTTAGATTACTTTACATGATGCTGACACGTTGGTAACACGGATTAGTACCATATGGATCTTGTTGTGCGATGTTATCTCCTTAGCGGATACATCGGGTATTCGTGTTCGTGTACTTTATCGTGAACATCGTGTACTCCTTGTATTTGTGACATTTGTGTACGAAACGTGTGAATCGTGTATAATCATGTATTCACATGACCTTCGTGTACAATAACATAACTTAGCTAGATCCTTATGTATTGATTGGGGTGGGGGAGTATAAGTGGTTATGTAATCAATCCAGTAGATTACTCGTGTACAAACCTCTGTAGATTACTCGTGTACAACATCGTGCCGTTTACATAACCATCTTGTGCTCTGAATCACTAGCACTGTTAGTTCTCTATATACTGTAGCTATTTACTTACAGTCTCTCTCTTTTTATCATGTTATTTTCTTCAGTTTCCTGTATCTTACTCTCTAGCATGTTTATATTTCCTAACCTGTTATAATTTTGTTAAGATGTACTGTACTCGCTCCCGTCCTGACTGGACCTGTTGAAAATTTTACAGTGAATGATGAGGCTCTGGTGTCTACCCACTATGGTGCAGCTTTAGACACTTGTGACTTGGACCCACTAGCAGTTGATGACACTCCCCTAGATTAGGATGTCTTTATTATCTTTCCTGGATTACTGTATATAGATTCTGAGTTATTTGGGATATGTACTTTTTTAGACACTTAGACTTCTGGATTGTATCTCTGTGATTTCTTCTGTTCTGGATATTTATTATCTATCTATCTATCTTTATCATGTTCTACCTTAGTTGTGATTGAGACTGTATTTGCTATGTCACCTCCATTCGGAGAGTATATACTGTACATGTACCTTTATATTGTTAGATGTTTGACCTAGGACAGCGTTCTACCGCCGACACTGCGGCGTAGGCTGGGCATTGTTACGTGCTCGTACCCTCACAGTGGGTGCGGGTTGTGACACGTTTTTAGTGGTGGCCCATGCAGGTCGAGTTTATGTAGTGGTATTCGAATTAGAGTATCACTACAACCTGCAGTAGGATTAGGATTATTTTTGAGGTACTCAATCACATTAGGAAAAACTCTTAATCAGATTCCTTTATCTAAATTGTTGCTTATTGACTTCCCTTGAATATAACTGTCCTCCTTTGAATTTTTGCTTCATTCTCAGAAATTGCTTCTTGTTTTGATCTTTCTTCATAATGGTTATGGAGACGCGATCTCATCGCACCGGTTCGGGGTATACTATCGAGAGGCTGGCCATCTCTCGTCCTGTTCAACAGGGCTTCGATACCGTAGCTTCTGTTGTACCGACTTAGGTTGGCGTTTCTACTACATTGGAGGTGCACCTCTGTCTGTATAGAGACTTTCTCCCGTCATTCCCGATTTCTCTCAGCAGCAGCGGTTCATGCAGCATCAGCAGCAGACCAGGGAAAACCAGCAGGGACGAGCTATCGTCAGGACAGTCGATGATGCACAAACCATTGGAGATCTTTCTGCAAGTTTCGTTCTTCTCGATTCCATTCCCGCAATTGTCTTTATAACTACCTTGAAATCCGATTCCATCTGTTCCTTATTGATTGATTAATTTTGTCATGTTGCTCTTTTGTTATGTTTATTTTTCTTCTGAAAAAATCATATAGGCTAGGTCACCTCAGTTATGGGATCTAGAATCTTCGATAGTCATGTTAGCTGGCATAGTGAGGACATATAGTCAGATTTTGGACATATTTCTCGGGTGTGGAAATTTAAGGTTTTTGCCGTCGTATGTGGCAATACGAAAATTTTAAATATCATGAACCTAGAGGTATGTACCTTAATCAAGGACTCTGTGATTATTGTAGCCTTGCTTACTAGCATGACGAGAATTTAGAGCACCATAATTTTGGATAGACGCATATGTTTATCAGATTGTACCTTAAATGCTCTTGAACAAGTTTTCTCTACTTTTGTTCAGTCTTTCAAAAAAAAATTGTTTTGTTTGTTTTGTTTCTCATTATTTAACTTAGGAGTAGGAGTAGCTTTAGCTGTATTATAAACCTTTGTGTAACTTCTTACTATGAATCTCTTCTTAAAATAATGAATCGATGATTTTGCTAGACCTTATCTTGGATTTGATATTATAGCTCTGGTTTCAAAATGGTTTCTTCTTTTAAACAGATAAGCAGAACAGATTTTATCGTTATTTTCTTCTTGCTATTATTCTTGTATTAAATAATAATAATAATAAAACTGTCTTGATTACATCAATCACCTGCTTTGCAATCTTGGTAGGAATCTAAATATTGGTCTTGATATAGAATTTGATTTTTATATTGGGACATGAGAATATATATAGTGGACACAGACACTTTGTCTGACACGTATGCATGCTACACTTTGATTATCAACCCATCTAAATGCATATTAATATGTTGTTGATGTTTAAATTCTCAAAAACCCCAATATTCTGATACAGTACAGTATCAGAGACTGGTTCTCTGCTTTTCCAGTTTAAATTCATAATTTAAATATAAATTTCATGTTATTAGTTTTGTTTACATCACTGCACATGTATCTTATACACAAGGTTTCAATTTTTAAAGAAATTGATTGAGTTTTGTGTTTGAACTTGTCAAATCTGAGACTGTGTGCATATTAACCCTTAATACTGGATTTTAAATGTTAGTTTAAATTGCTGTTTTTAAATATAATATTTTGAGGTATATACATTGTTGTATATAGGGATATAATGTTAGGTTTCATATTTTTACATGTTAGGTTGTGATAAACATTGGGTTGGTTTGATGTTTGAATTTCTCCAAAATCCTAAAACTGAATACATGTTAACATTTTTACATTGATTTCAAATGTTTAGTTCAAATTCAGATTTAATATGTAATATTGAACTGTATGCATAGCAAAATGTATGGATAGTATGTTAGGGTTTTATCTCTATCATGTTAGGAGGTGTTGGGAGCATTGAGTTGGTTGTGATGTTTCAAACCCCTAAAATCTGAAACTGCATTATGTTAATATTACACTGATTTAAATGTTAGCTTATTTTTAGATTTTGTATGTAAATGCTGAACTAAAACTGGGTTTAACCTTTCAATACTAAAGCTATAATCCTGTACAAGGACACACACACCCTAACTTAGTATACACTGCCATGTAAACCTAACCCTTCCTCTCTATGTTATGTTCATATATCTATATAGATATATATAGAGTTTATGCATACATGTTATAATGTATATAGATACATAACTAAATCTCTACCTCTTTATATATATATATATATATATATATATATATATATATATATATATATATATATATATATATATATATATGGTTAGCTATGCATGCTATGAGTAAATAGGTTGTGTATTGTAGATTGTTAACCAATATGCCATGAGTAGTGTAACTGGATAGCTATTATTTTGAAACTCAAATCCTCATATACACTTTCATGTATATTTTACATACACACATGCCTACTATCTAACCATATGAACATGTCCATATACACCCATACACACACGAACCACATAACCTTTACATAATGCTAGCTTTTTCCTCTCTAACGCTATATATATATATATATATATATATATATATATATATATATATATATATATATATATATAAATATATATATATATATATATATATATATATATTGTGATTGGATTTCAATGCAATTGACTTTCATTCTTTAACTTTTGATTTTGATTTTTCTTTGAATAGTACCCCTTTATAGATAATTGGTAGTTATCTTATTTTATTTTCTGATAAGTACCAATTTTTATATAGGATGGTAGACTGCCGTACAGTTTTGATGATTTGTTATTCTGTATCTTTTTCAGTTTAACACCCCTTATTGCTTGTAAGTTTTGATACCCTATGATTGTTTTGGTCTAGTGTAACTAGTATACCTATATGAGAATTACACTACCACCGTATGCCATGACCCTGCATGTCATTCTTTTAAATTGTATGATTTAGGTAAGTTCTGGGACTTTGATTGTGGGGGTTTGACCTAGAAAGAGTATGAACATTTTAATTTCGAGGACAAAATTTTTCTAAGGGGGTAGGATTGTAACACCCAGTTTTTCAAATGAGGGTAACTTTGAACTTTTATAAAAGTTTATTATTTAATAATAGGATTTATGATTTATGGAAATTTTTAATTAATGTAATACTATTTAAAATTGGTGAATTATAATTTTGATGTGTTAGCTGGTGAACTCTAGAACTGCTGAGCCTAGAGACTAATAATGACCATGGGAACCTAACCATGTGATTAGAATGACTATTTACAACTTTTTAGGCTAAGGGTATTTTGGTCATTTTGTGACTTTTGAATTATTTAGGATTTTGATTAATTGGTGAATTTTAGATTATTTTAATATTATTTAAATTGATGTATTATGATTTTAGTCATTTTTCATATTTTAATATTTTGGAAAATTTTTATATTTTAATATTGTTTTTATTGGATTTGTTTAGTCGTGTTTGAGTTTCGTCTCGTTCCGACTTGTATTGTGACCCGGGTAGCTTGAACTCTAGATGGAACCCAATATTAAGTTAAGCATGGCTTACAAGACCCAATATTAAGTTAGTTAATTAAACTAATTTTTATCATGTTATAATGGTAAAGTTAGAGACTCAAAACTAGATCAGTTTGACCCCAAACTTGAACCTAGTCTAGACTTAACCATATGAGACTAGAGAGGGGCAATTAGGACATTTCCCATTAGCCCTAATGGACTCTTTATGGCAGCCACCTTTAGGAGAGAATGATTCATTTCATTCATTACAATCTTGCCTCTTTTATTTTCCTTTTGTTCTTCCCCAATTTTAGAGAGCCTTCCCATTGATTTGATCTCCAAATCAAATCATTCCTTCACCAAACCTTCCCTCAATCATTCCCATTCTCCAAGGGAAGGGTGCTACTAAGGATTGGAAGAGGAGTGCAAGGAGGAGTGTCCACTTTGAGGGATCTTCGTATCGGAGCCGTGTCCTAAAGGATTTCATTGGGATTCCACTCCCAATAGGTAAAACCCATCCTCTAAATCGATTTTCTTTGCATATAAATTATTTTTGAATCCGTAGGATGCATCCTTATGCATGTGTCCCATTTAGATTCAAATTTGAGGCCATTTAGAGCTCTCTTGAGGATTTTAGATATGTGTCTTGTGTCCTACTTGATAGATCCCAAATTAGGACACCCCATGTGTATGTATATATGTTAATAGTTTAAATAGATATTTAAATTCAGTTTTATAATGGTTAGAGAGTGGATTGATCTTAGTTAGGATGGTTAGAATGAGTTTCATTTGGATACCTATGTTTGTATCCAAGTATCTTGGCCTATATGTGTTCTTTTGTCCAAAACAACTCAAATCCGTCATAATTTTCATCCACGTTTTTATTAACCAAAGCAACTTAGAAATGTCATAACGTTTAGCTTAGAACTCCGATTTATCTTCCGTTTTTTTTAAAAGAAACATATCGAAGTTAGCTTTCCAAATATATATTTTAATAAGCCAAATTCTTTCTGTAACTTTCTGTAAAATTATTTGAGTGTCAGCTGTACGAAAGATGAACGCGTTTCGGTATTTTCGCGATTCCGGGAGCTTCCGGACACAAAAATGTGATCCGTTTGAAGTTTCGAAAAGCTAACATGAAGGAATACGACATACTTTAATCCTAGAATTTAGTGAATGTCCAATTGGTATAGTATTGGTTTTAAGTAGAAGAGTGACTATACGATATATGCATTTTTTGTAACCTATGAGCCTATGTAGTATAGATATTAAATGAATATAGAGTATGTAATGCATGATATATTAGATGAATGAAATAATATATATATATATGATATATATTCTCTTTACATTAATGTATATATATGGTTGAATGCAAGCATGTAGGAATGTAATTAATACAATGCATATAAGCAATGCATGAATGAAAGAATGATATACAATATATGCATGAAAGTATATAATGAATGCTAGATATGAATGCAAGATATATATGTAATGATAGATATGAATGCATAATGTATAAATATTGTAATGCAACATATAATTATAACATGTATGGTAATGTAGAGTATATGATGCAAGCATGAATGAATGGAGGAAATACATGTATATAGGTAATATAGAATGTAATATATGAATGCAAGCATGCAAGATATTGTATTGTATCCATATATAATATATAGATGCATGTAAGTATGTAATATGCATAAATGACATGTATGTAATAAAAATAAGTATATGTATGCAACTTAATGATATGTGAATGGATATAATGCCTGAATTGAAATATACATGCATATGGGATATGAATGAATGTATAAATGCATGAATGAATGTCATATATGAATGAATCAATTAATCAAAGGTATAAGTAAAATGTAATGCATTGTAATGAATGTTAACATATATAATGTATAAAAGTTTGTATGTAAATGTGCATGAATGTATATATCTACGTACTATGTAAATATGCATGATGTAACATATGCCTAAATATATAAATATGTATGTAATATAGATATGCATGTATGTATGAAGGTATGTATTTATATATATTATCTATTTTATATTATGCATTGTTGTGGTTCACATTGTCTTATGATTGTGTGAGTGCTATCCTAGGCTAGGTTAGGCCTAGTAAGACTTGTTAGACTTGTTTGGGCTAGGACTTGACCTAGTTGACCTAGTTGACCTAGTTTGACTAGTCTAGTTGACTAGAGTTGACCAAGAGTTGACTTTAGTCCAGTTTGACCCCAAACTTCATGTAGATGCATTGTTGCAGTCTGTTATATCATTTTAGACTTATAGTGACTTGTACTGTTCTATAGGGGATAGACACCACTCCTCGGACAGTATATATTCTCCAGATTCTCAGGTTACAGGCGAGTACATTCTCTGATCATTTCATATCTTGTTTAGGATTATATTCCTGCTTTAGATTACTTTACATGATGCTGACACGTTGGTAACATGGATTAGTACTATATGGATCTTGTTGTGCGATATTATCCCCTTAGCGGATACATCGGGTATTCGTGTTCGTGTACTTTATCGTGAACATCGTGTACTCCTTGTATTTGTGACATTCGTGTACAAAACGTGTGAATCGTGTATAATCATGTATTCACATGACCTTCGTGTACAATAATATAACTTAGCTAGATCCTTGTGTATTGATTGGGGCGGGGGTGTAGAAGTGGTTATGTAATCAATCCAGTAGATTACTCGTATACAAACCTCTGTAGATTACTCGTATACAACATCGTGCCATTTACATAACCATCTTGTGCTGTGAATCACTAGCACTGTTGGTTCTCTATATACTGTTGCTATTTACTTACAGTCTCTCTCTTTTTATCATGTTATTTTCTTCAGTTTCATGTATCTTACTCTCTAGCATGTTTATATTTCCTAACCTGTTATGATTTTGTTGAGATATACTGTACTCGCTCCCGTCCTGACTGGACCTGTTGAAAATTTTACAGTGAATGATGAGGCTCTAGTGTCTACCCACTATGGTGCAGCTTTAGACACTTGTGACTTGGACCCACTAGCAGTTGATGACACTCCCTTAGATTAGGATGTCTTTATTATCTTTCCTGGATTACTGTATATATATTCTGAGATATTTGGGATATGTACTTATTTTAGACACTTAGACTTCTGGATTGTATCTCTGTGATTTCTTCTGTTCTGGATATTTATTATCTATCTATCTATCTTTATCCTGTTCTACCTTAGTTGTGATTGAGACTGTATTTGCTATGGCACCTCCATTCGGAGAGTATATACTGTACATGTACCTTTATATTGTTAGATGTTTGACCTAGGACAACGTTCTACTGCCGACACTGCGGCGTAGGCTAGGCGTTGTTACGTACTCGTACCCTCACAGTGGGTGTGGGTCATGACAGTGGAGGTACATGCAGACTGCGTGATCATGGGTTGATCGTGGTGTTGACGTGGCCACATGCTTCGGTGTACGACTGCTCGTAGAGACTGACGTGACCGTATGCTTCGGTGTACGATTGATCATGGGTTTGACTGAGTCAGGGGTTGTTCTGACTTGGGTGCATAGCCTGAAACAGGGCAATGTGTCCCCCTCATGAGGAGCCTAAAGTGGGAGCATGGGCGCATAGCTCGCTCTAATGACTTGGGTGCATATGACTTCACTGGTGACTTGGGCACATATGACTTCTCTGGTGACTTGGACGCATATGACTTTTCTGGCTTGGGCGCATATGACTGCTTGGGCGCATGGTTGAAAAGTCTGCTAAAATTTTTATGCTTCTACCCCGGTCTGGTGACTGTCTGTACCAATGGAAACATCCGTGTCATATTGTGCCTTGTCAGATTGGAACACAGGGTTGTTGTACATGGTAGGAGGCTGGCTACCCCTAGTTTTTGACAAGGCACCTAATGCAGATTTGGAACGAGTGCCATGGAACACACCTGCATCGGGTACCTTAGCTTTGCTGTTCTCTGACTTTCTCTTCAGTTCAGCAACCGATATGGGAGGATTCTGGGAAGGCTCTTTGAAAGCTTTGGAACCCTGCACTGTGTGGTATGTGGCAATATGGGGCTCATCTTCTCTATGTCTCCCGACCCCCTATTAGGCCTCTGGCGTGGAGTCGACGTAGAGTAGAATCTCTGGAAGATGGAGTGCCTATTTGGCGATGACGCAGCCGTCTGCTGACAATGGCAGTTGATGGTAATCTGGGTACAAGGGTGCCTTGATTTAGGTACGTCTTGTACCGCAGATTCTTCTTCCGCTTGGGAGAGGGTTGGCTCTTTTGTCATAGCACTCCCTTTGTACATGTAGGGAAGCTGCATGTAAGCACGGTCAGAGCGGGTCTGGCGAGGAAGCCTCCTGTCGCTCCTGCGGGAATGCCACTCGCGTGGCTCCCTCTCCGTATGACGTACCCCTGGCTTGGCTTACGCACAGGAGTACCCCAGTGGAAGGAAGATTCGACTGGTTGAGGCATTGGAGCACGAGAGCCAGTCTTGTATAGCTTTTCGTCGGCTGCGCGTGTTATTGTCAACACGGGCCTCTGGTCTGCTGCTGGTACCGCACGCTTGTTGTACGAAGCGTGAGCCACCTGAGATCTCTTCCTACTACCCCCAGCGAGTTAGTAGTATTCAGAGTTCGTCGAAGGTTTACCTGAAGGAAAAGCGATTCTGTCGAAGACAGATCTCCTTGCCGGCAATACTCCCATCGTAAGGGGTTGGACTGGTGCAGGCTTCCTTCGGCGACATTCCTTCATCAGATCGACCATGGAACCACCATCTTGTTCGCCATGCTTTCTCGGGACGAGAATCGGGCGAGAGGATAAGGCAGTAGCAGCCGGGATCTTCTTTTTGGCCTTGACGTTGAGGGGGTCCTGAGACGCAGTTCCTGCCGTTGTGCTACTGGCTGCAGCCGGCTTAGGCCTCCAGACACGTCGAGTCTTCTTCGGTTGTACAAACCGCTTTGAAGTCTTTGACTTTTCATTAGAGAGGAGATCTTTAAAAGCCTGCTGGTCGAAGAGTACGACCAACACGTCTTGAGAAACTCCAAGCAAGTTGTCATCAGATTGCGTCACCGTCTTCTCGTTGGAGGAGAAGGTAGTCCCCAGTAGAGTCGCCATTTTGTTCGACGTAACAAAAGGTTGAACAAACTTTTTGCTTTATTGAACATATAAGGTATCTGTGTACAAAGATGGAAGTCCTAAACGGGATATTCTAAGTACAGGAAGAATAGGTTTTTGGAAAAGTGTGATGGTGGTGATCGAGCACTGTAGCGGCTCCTTTACTTTGTTGACGATCTGACGACGAATCAACCTTGCAATGGCTCTTTGGCTCCTTTGATAGGACTCTGGGGTTATCGATCAAGAGGCTGGTTGGATGAGAATATCCCTTGAAGATGGTTGGTTGGTTGGTTCTTTGGTTGATAGGTGGATGAGGGTGGTCGACTCTTCGTGGATGGAGATCACTGCTCCTTTTAAGATTGTCGATGTTGCCTCTGTCGATTTTGATCCTTTGGTGGAAGAAGAACTCATTCTATTTATACAGAATTGAACACATATGTGATGTGTATTAGGGTTCCTGAGATATGAAAGAATCTGCTGTTATTGTACGGTATGGGCTTCTGCGGTGCTGACACGTGGCGGACATCGAGATTTCCCTCAAACGAGATCTCTGGTTGTTGTAAACATAACCGAAGGAGGTGACACATGGCGTGTGCCGATTTGCTTGTTCGGATACAACTGAGTAAATCTTGGGATTTATCTTAGATTTGGAGTCTAATTGATCCCCGTCTAAGATTTAAATCAATCTGATTATGATATTAATCATGATTTAATCCCTATCTTCTCTACAAGAGACGGTTTAAATAAACCAATTGGGGTGGACCCATGCTTCCTACGCCTCTGGTGAGGACTAAGTGCTGTTGTGCTTCTGTGGCAACGAGTAGACCGTGCTTCTGGAGACGACGGAACCTCTATACTTTCAGGCGACGAGTGGACTTAGCTTCGAATGACGATGAGACTTCTGTGCGTATAGAGCAACTTAGGAAGCTGTGTTTCGAGCTACCAGAGTTACTATGCTGTAGGCAATAAGTAGGCTTGTGCTTTATGTTGGCGAGGTTACTGTGCTTTTGGAGCGACAGGTTAACTTGCATTGGTTGCGATGGGAGTTCCCAAGTCTCTTGTAGAGAAGTGACTTAAGCTTCTGATCCGGAGCAGATGACTACGCTGTGGGAATGGAGGTGGTGTGAGCATATCACCATCCTGTGCCTCATACGGACGCAGGTAAGTAGCTGCGCCTCTGAACAGTGGAGACGTTGGCTTCGAAAGGAAGGGTATGATACCCTTGTGGGTCTGAGATTGGCGCAGGTACATAGCAGCGCCTCTGGAGTCAAGATACCGACTTCTGGAATAAAAAAAAGGGAGAAAGGCCCTACCACCATCTTGTTTCTGAGGTTGGTGCAGGCAGGTAGCTGCACCTCTAGCTCGAAGGCTCTGGCTTCTTCAAAGTGCTGAGTTACTGGTATACTTCTGAGAGACTGTGCCCACTAGAATATCAGAACATGCTTCGGTGGAGGTCATTCCTCCAGCGTGTGTATCGAGAAGAAGGAAGGTTGTGCTTCGATGAAGATTACATCCCTTATAGATCCTTCTAGGCTTCTGTCGAATCTGTACTAGATCCTTTGTAGAAGAACAAAATTAGTCCCTTATGTGAGGTCTTGATATGTTTGTACTAAACTTTGGTAGACATGACAATGAAGGAACTTCTCTCCATATCTTCTGTTTTATCTTTTTAGCACTGAGCCTCAGTCTTCTGCATCTTCTGTGCTTTGGCAAAGGATGTCCTCAGGTGAGATTTTTCATGCTTCTACAATGTGCTTTCACTTTCAATCGGGAATTGGAAGTGGCTGCAACAATCTAGCTGACCTCTGGTGCTCCGCCTTCACTTGTTGGCATACCAAACACTTGGCCATGAAATGAGCTATCTGTTGGCCCATTGGTCATGGTCAAACCTGATTTTAATAATTGATCAAACTCTGTCTCGATATACGGAGCTACTCAGATGTATACTCAAGACGTTTTGGACACTTGGACACTGATCAAGATCGGATATCTACTCAACTCAAGACCGAAGCTGTGTTTGCCACTCGAGTCTATATCTCTTTATGCAATATAATTTTCACTTTTATTGAGTCAAGAAATACGTTGTATACCGAGTCGTACTGGCAAATAGGCTATCCAAAATTATTTTCAAAAATGACCTATATTTTGAAAAATATCCCTTATTTATAAAAGCTTCTGAAGGATTTCAAAAAGCCCAAAAATCATTTTTGAAAATCCCTTACCAACCCGGACAGAACTCGGCCAGAGTTCGGTTAGTGATCGTTTAATTTTTGAACGTTTGAAAACTTGGTCTCCCTTCAGTTGAGGATTTTTACGAGATTTTCTCATAAAGTTCTGTCCGAATTCTGCCGGAATTCTGCCAGAGTTCTGCCTTTGAAAAAACTATAAATAGAGAAGAACTCTGATCATTTCAATCACCCATTCACTTTCATCTCTTCTCTTCTAAGCTTACATTTCTATTCCAAAGAGTTCTAAAAAGCTTTCATTTCCAAATCCCAAGCCAGTTACAATTCTCTAGTCAATTTGCCGGTACGGTACGGTCTAGAAGATTTCAGAGAAATTGTAATCAGAGGCTTGATTGAAGAAAGACTCTTCAAAATTGAAGTTGGTCGAGTTCTTCGTATCAAAGCTTGCGTCTGTAGAAGTTACAAGGACTTCGTATAAAAACTTGCAGAATTTTTCAATAGTGAATTCAACTGAAAGCTTGAGTTCTTCCGACTGGACTAGTCCTCACAAGAGAAAAATCAGTATACATCGTTGTGTTTGCGTTTGCCTTCTGATCTCATTTCTTTTACAGTTATTGTTTTGTGATTATTGATTTAATTCTGTGATCTTACTGCTAACAAGTTTTTAATTAGCAATATTCCGCTGCCTACTCTATTCACCCCCCCTCTAGAGTATTCTGCTTTACGACTTCGTTCCTACAATTGGTATCAGAGAGGTGCTCCTTATAGAGAGATTATTGCAGGTGCTCCTTATAGAGGTATTATTGCAGATACCAATTGCTCCTACAATTGGTATCAGAGCGGGTTATACAGGTAAAGCAAGGTAAAATTACAGTTATATTCAATTATTCTTAATTGCTATATAGATCACAATATAACACATGGCAACTGTGAAATTCAAAAGTGAAGGCCAAGCAACAAACAGACCTCCACTGTTTGACGGCACAAACTACACTTATTGGAAAACACGGATGAGTTTCTTCTCAAATCTCTTAATTTTGACTTATGGTCTATAGTTATTGATGGCTACAAAAAGCCTCCTTGTATTACTGTTGAGGGAGTTTTAGTTGATAAACCCCATGATAAATATACTGAGGATGACAAGAAAAAGGCCAGTCTTGACGTACGTGCTATTAACGCTTTGTTTTGTGCTTTAGACAGAACTGAGTTTAACAGGGTGTCTACTTGCACAACATCGAATGAAGTGTGGAAACTTTTCGAAGTAACCCACGAAGGAACAACGCAAGTTAAGGAGTCAAAGATCAGCATACATACTCAAGAGTACGAGGCGTTTAAGATGAAGCCAAATGAATCCGTCACTCAGATGTTTACGAGATTCCTAGATATTGTAAATCCTTTGTCTTTATTAGGCAAGAAATACAGTAACCATGAGAAGATTTGCAAACTTCTACGAGCTCTTACGAAGAACTGGATTCCAAAGGCCACAGAAATTATTGAAGGAAACGACCTCTCAATAATGTCTCTGGAAACACTCATGGGTAAGCTACTCACTCACGAGGTAGAACTTCAAGACTTTGTAGATACTACACCAAAGGAGAAGTCAGAGAAGTCGATCGCTTTCAAGGCTCAACATAGAAGAACTGTCAAAGATGATTCTGACGATAGTGACTCTGACTCTGAAGATCAAGCTCTTCTGAGAAGAAAATTCAAGAAGTTCATGAGATTCAACAGAAGAACAAAAGACAGCAACAACAACAACAACGAGGAAGATTCTATTCGCTACAGATGTAAGAAAAAAGGATATATGAGGAAAAATTGCCCAACAGCATCATCATCAACCAGAAAAAGCAGCAAATATGACAAAGGCTACCTGAAGAGATCTACATCAAGGAAGTATGCCAATACAAGCATATAGCATGAAAGTGAAGCCAGCGACTCAGAAGACGAACAATCAGATGACGCTGCAAATGTATGCTTGATGGCTTGCAATCAGGTAATCACTAATCCTCTGTTTGATCCTTATGATGATTTCACCTTTGAGCAACTAGGAGAGGCTTTCAGTGACCTGTTAAATGACTACAGGAAACTGCGTAGTAAATATAAAACCTCTAAGAAGGTACTTAAAGAGTACAAAGGTGAGATAGGAAGACTTACCGACCAACTAGTTGATGTTAGAAATAATATTTCTGAGTCTGGTGAGCTTTCTTCTATTAAGTTGTTGTTGTTATACGAGACTACCAAGTTATCCAAAGAAAAATACCAAACTATCATCCAGATAAAGGAAGACCTATCTAAGGAGAGAAAGAGTCTCCAGTGTGCACAAGTCAGAATGGAAAGACTTATATCTGACTATACTAGATTATATGATACATCCAAAAAGTTGGAAATTAGTTTAGGAAAATGGCCTGAAGCTGCTACTTCCTATTCTAACATGTGTCAATTACCGAATCATCGGAACACACCCAAACCAAACACTGTTAGACCAAACCATACCAAATTACTGCCCAAGAAGACTAATAGGCATGCATTTTTCTATACTAGAAAACCGAAACCTACCAATCATGTACCTCACACAACGTTCAACACTCAACATGTAAAATGTCATTATTGTGGCCTCATTGGTCATATATCCTCTGCATGTATAATCAGAAAGTTAGTAGATTTAAATATTTATGCATGGATACCAAAGACTAACATGTCAAGACCCTACAAGAAAAGGGTACCAAGAGTTTCATCTACAAATTGTTTTATAGGTGGACGCCCTTCACATGCTAGAAGCAAATGGATCCTCGACAGCGGTTGCTCACGGCACATGACCGGTGATGCATCATTATTCGCAATACTGTCGAAGAAGAATAAAGAAGCATACGTCTCCTTCGGTAATAATTTGAGAGGGTACATAATCGGTATCGGTGACATTGGTAAGGCTCCCTACCCTGTGATTAAAGATGTCTGTAAAACCCCTAATTTTCTACTATTTTTTTAATAAAATGGATATTGATTTTTGTATTTCGTATTCGTACGTCACGAGCGAAGTTGTATTTGTCGTATTGCACGTCATATGCAAGTTTACGTTCGTATTTGCTCGTCGAGTGCGAATATGTGCGAGGTACATATTTTCAGAAAATATTTTATTTGTAGATTTCATTTTTATGGAAAGTATAGTTCCAAATAATATATGATAAATATACTTTTGCCTAAGTTGTCAAAAGTATTGCATCGAGTTTTTATATATATTAAAAATAGTAATAAAAAGATTATTCTAAATATTTACATACGTAATTCATGAATATATTTTAAATTCCTAATTTTTGAAATTATTATTTTATTAATTTATACAAGTTATTAAAATTCTTTCTAAATTGGTTTATTATGAACTAAATCATAAATTAATTTTTTGGATAATTTTAAACTAATTTTTGAATTAAAGATTATCTAGTATATATACATATATTGGAAAGATATATTTTTGTGGTTTTAAAAATAATTTAAATTAAGAGGTGAATTATCCATGAGGATTCAAATAATCCTAGTCCATATCTAACCAGGGGTCCTCACCTCCTATATAAGGAGAGCCCCCTTGTTCTCTTTTCTCCATAATTTCACCAACCCAATTTCTACCACAAATTGTGTATCGTGTCGGTGTCAATCTTATTCCAATTTGTACAGTTATCCATGTCGTATCCGACAAATCCAGACACGACAAATCCAACTGTAAAATTCGATAGCAACCCACGCCCGCCTTCGTGCCAATGTGTCGACTCACCCACCAGGCCAGCCGCCACGGCATGGCCAAGTCTTCCTCAACCGACGCCGAAGACTGAGTGCACCACCAGTGTGCCCGAGCGCGCACCGTTGTCCGTTAGTAACCTCCCACGGCTGGAACCCCATACCGTCCTTTATTGGTGGCCGCGCCACCGAGAGCCTTCCCTTTGCGGCAGATCCATGCGCCCGACGCGACCGCTACCGCTTCCTCCTTCGAGCCGGTGTGACCCGACCATCGCGGGGCTCAGATCCGATAGCCCAGCGGGTTGCGGAGCCGCCGCCATCCCACTATCGGGAGTCGACCCCGCACCGCTCAGATCGCGAGCGCCCGATGCTCCGACGGCGCGCCTCCGCAGCGGCTCTCCATCGCGGCGTGCCCGTGCCTCCTCTCTGCCGTTCCTCGGCCACTGGCGCCGTCCATCGACTCCCCTCTGGTAACTCCCGCTCGCCTCCTTCTCCCCTCTATGTTTTCCTCTCTCTTACTTCTTCTTTCCTTTCCTTCTAAATTACTAATAAAGACAAGCAGAAGCATAGACATAGCTGTGTTAAATATTAACATTTGACTATCTTTTATTATTTTATATTATTATGTTTTTACTGAGTATGGGTGCTCCTTTATGGGATGCACCAATAATATTAATATTAATATTAATTATTATTATTATTAATATTAGTATTATTTTTACTATTTCCATTACTAAACTAATTGTTGTGGTAACTACACTGTTGTATTCTATCATTATTATCATAATTGTATGATGACTAAGATTTAGGTTTATTATAAACTATTATTTAAGTATAATAAGCTTTCCAAAATTACCTTGTACAAATTCACAGTTATAAAATATTATATTTTTCTTATACTTCAAAATATGGTATTTAATCCTAAATAAATTTTCTAGATTTTTTATATTTATCTATATATATATTTTGACCCGTAAATATATATATATATATATATATATATATATATATATATATATATATATATATATATATATATATATATATATATATATAGTTTGAAAATAGAATTTTTTTTTTCCCTTTTAGAGTTTTCGAACCCCAAATAAATTTTTTCGAATTTCCAGGTATTTAGGTAAAAATATTTTATTAATAAAATATAGTTTTTAAATTTCTATTTTGGAAAAATTAGAATATTTCAAACTAGAAACGATTCCATAAATTCAAAGCATTATCAAAAA
Organism: Iris pallida; assembly: GCA_029216955.1. Classification (NCBI taxonomy): domain Eukaryota; kingdom Viridiplantae; phylum Streptophyta; class Magnoliopsida; order Asparagales; family Iridaceae; genus Iris; species Iris pallida. The sequence continues at coordinate 2,401,347 of JANAVB010040818.1, read as the reverse complement.
CTATTGAAATACATTTTCCAAGTATTAGAAATATTTTTATAACTATCAAATTACTCCAAATTCTTCGACTACCATCAATCATATGACTAATTTCTTAATCCTATTTTTGCACAACTTCATACTTCTACACCTTGAACATGACTATTGGACCAACCTGGACTCTTCAGACCATGGCACCACACCAGGCAAGATACCTTGCCTTATTTACTGTTTATAATTAGTTGCATCTATCTTTATTTACTGCATATTCACTTCTTGTTTATTTCAGTTGGATCCATGACTTGCTTAGTTTACTTTACTTTGCTTTTAATTATTTTCTTGCTTGTCTTTTAAATATGCATGTGAACCTAGTCTTAGTGGACTACCTTTTGTTAGTGACCCTTGGGAGGGTGAAGACAGTTTGATGTATGTGAAAACACAAGTGTAGGCAACTCTAGAGGGGGGTGAATAGAGTTTTGTGTCGATAATCACCAAATAAAAAGTTAACTCTATATCACCTCCACAAACAACTATCAAGCTAGTAAATAAATCAGAGAAAAATGCGGAAGTAAATAAAGATCAAGAAGAGCATACGCAAACACAGCAGTTTTAACCTGGTTTCCCTCGTGGAGGACTAGTCCAGGCCTGAGAACTCTAGCTCAGGATTCAAATCCACTATTTGTGAAATAGTAGTTTACAACCCGTGCCTTTTCTTCAGAAGAGCACGTCAACTTCTTACAGAGGATCGCAGTGGCGATTTGCTTGGATTTTTCTAAGCGACTTGGAATTATCCAAGTGACTTTTCTTTTCAACTCTTGCACAAAAACTTCTAGCTGAATCGCACTTGAGCACCTTGGGGCTTAGGAAGTTTTGTGGCTAGTAGATTGGAAGAGTAAGGCTCTTGACTATATAGGCTATGTAAGAGAAGAAGAATAGAAGAGTGGATAGTTTCAAATGAGAGAAACCAAGGCCTATTTATAGGGTTCGGGACAAGCAGAATTCGGCCAGAATTCGGTATGGATAATTCAAATTTTTGGCCGTTGGACAGCTGGTAGCAAGCAGGCCCTAAAAATCAGGGTGCTGGAAATCAGGGGACAGAGTTCGGCCCGAACTCTGTGTGGAGGCAGGGTTCGGCCCGAACTCTGTCTCCAGAAGACAGAATTGGTCCATTGGGCTTTTGGGTTTTGTGGAGCTTGGGCTTGGTTCAGGAATTGGTCTGTTTGTATGGTAGATCTTGGAGAGATATGTCTAGGGGTTGAGATGACTCAGTGCGACTCAACGTACACATTCTTCTAGACTCAATAAATTGAAGATTACAGACATGGAACAAACAGGAAAACCAAGAGCCCTTTGATGATGCCTTTCTTCTGATATTTGAGCAGCCATGAAGACATCTTTTTCCCTGACAGCAGACGTCCAAAGATATACAGATCTGAAAATCTGAATACCTTTCGGGGGCTTCGCCCCCGAACCCCCGACGGGGGGCGCTGTCCCCTCGACCCCTGTCCGCTGACCGGGCAGCGGAACCCCCGATGCGAGGCCCCGGATAGGTCGTTAGGCGGTTCGGAGAAATCCCTTTATATGACGCCGTCTTTGGTCCAACATTAATTCTTCATTGCCTATGTCCTGTTTGATCATGTTAGATCATGCTTACTGCATGTCTACAAATACATGTTAGGCCAGCAAAATATGTTGCAGTACGATACAAGCATAGCAATACAATATAGGACAATTAGGATATTGCTAAGTTTAAGTAACAACATGATAGCATGTTAGGCCAACAAAATATGTTGCAGTACGATACAAGCATAGCAGTATAATATAGGACAATTAGGACAATGCTAAGTTTAAGTAGCAACATGATAGTGAGTATATGAATATTAGTGACATCATTATGTTAAACTTAACTGATTAGCCATATTCAAAAACACAATGTAATCATTGGGCCAACAATCTCCCCCTTTTTGATTATGACAAATCGGTTAAGTTTAAGACAGATATGATAGATGCATATATCACTAATAAACACATACTACGAGAAGATAGTGTGCTAACTTAAACTTATTTCTCCCCCTTTGACATGATCAAAAAATAAGTTCCCCCGTAATAAGAGATAAAACGAACTCAAGCAAAAGTAAAGGAGGAAGGCATAGACAATCATGATCAAGATATACTAAATGAGGAACAATGGGAGAAGTGTGTAAAGACAAGTATAGAAACTACATACCAAAATGTAGAGTGCCAAATAGAAAATAGCTTGTCAAAACACAAATAGTTGGTAAAAGAATTTGAACATAATCAATAGATAGTTTACCAACATAAAATCCAAGAGAGACATCCAAAAACATAGTATGATATGAAATATTTCTCTAGTTTTGCAAGAGAATTAAAAAATTTAGTCAAAAATCATAGGGATTAGATAACTGCAAAAAAAAATAGATATCAAAGAAGAAAGATACCAATGAAACTATAGATATCAAAGAAGAAATATACCAATTGAAATATACAAACTTGATATCAATTGAAATATGAAAACTTGAAACATTGATCAATGAAACTATGATAGTTACAATTGTCCACAGATAAATAGTGGAACAAAATCAAGGAATGATCAATGTAAAATATAGCAATTGAAATAAAATAATCTCATTATTTACAAATCTATTTGCTTATCCAAAATTCATGCATTTGAACTCAATTACCATATCATGCTTTATGAATACTCTTTAAAATAAACATGAAGGTAAAGGAGAAAAATATTTGAGAAGGAGAAATTCAATCGACTTAAATGCTCCCCCTCAAACTATTACCAGTATAGATAAAATCATAAATTTTGGGTAAGTCCTCAACAAGGAAAGCGAAATCAATTAAACATACAAAGAGAGCCAAATCATAGAAAGTTATATCAAAGAAAGCACAATAGTCATCAAGATAAAATACGAAAGTAAATATTAACGAGATGACCCATATAAAAGAGAGATAATATGATGAAAACAATTATATAAACTCTCATAAACCTTTCACAAAAAAATCAGTATTAAAAAAATGGGTCAATGATGAACTACGTATACGACATATTAAAGGGTATAAATGAATTGAACCAATTTATTTGCTCCCCCTTAAAATATGCGTATCTAGTTCCAAAGCACTTATAGCAAAAAAAATGATAACTTCAAGATCTAGGGATAAATCAAGTATTGATTTCTCCCCCTTGCTCAATGCATATAAGGCTATAAAAACGTCATAAAACAAATAATGTCATCTTTAGAAGAGATATCCAATAAATAGTTACTAAAGATCAAAAGAATATTTCAATTTAGCACATGTAATCAAAAGACGACATACACTAACCTATATAGAAGAATATCATATTGAAGTATGATAGGTCAATGCATATTATCTTTTGAGAAGAAGATCATCATGAAAAGAAATAAGGTCCATTAGAAAAATATCATTATGAAAAAGAATAATAAGGACCATTAGAAAAATATCATCATGAAAAGGAATAATAAGGTCCATTAGAAAAATATCATCATGAAAAGGAATAATAAGGTCCATTAAAAACAATCATGATGAGAATCACAATATAGCTCAAAAGATAAAAATAAAACTAAAAAAAAATGTCATCATGAATAAAGTCAATTAAATTAATCACGAAGAAAGTCAAAATGTAGCAAAAAAAATAAAACTCAAATATCATGTCCATGATTATCTAATTAAGAAATGATCAACCAATTTATTGCTTTGCATTGACTATGTATGTTTTACCACATATGTACCCATCAACGGGTAATAATCCAACCTTGCTAATACTAAATGAGAAACCAATAAAGTTCAAATAGCAAAGAGCATATGTGATAATCCATGAGTGGTCAAAGTAGAGTAATAAATTAACTTGATAACCACATAATTAGATAATTTAGGACTACTCAACCATTAGGATCATTTATCAATAAAAGTAAACATGATCCAACGAATCTCATCAAGAGAAAATCCCAAATCCATATTTATAATACAATCTTACAAATCGATAAAAAAATATGGAGAGGAAAAAGTCAATCTCATTTAAAACATTGCAAATTTATTCCAAAGAAATGATAATATAATAGAATCATGACTCAAAAGATGAGAGAAATTTAATAGATGCTTACTAATGACTAGTATGGAAGGAAGTTAAAGCGATGAATCACAAATCTCAATGGAAACAAGATAAAAATAAAAAATTTGTCAAACTAATTTTAGAAACCAAACATATGTATCTAAAATAGAATACAAATCAGGAAGAATTCATAAATCTTGTTTTTGTAAACTAGCATAACACATATAGATTGAAATTCAAAAAGATAGCTAGATGAGTGAAAGTGAACAAAAATCATGTAGCTTAATAATACATCGCAAATAAGCAAGCTAGCTACATAACTAATTAAGATTAATGAGATAGGCCATTAACATGATAAATGTGCTCATTAAATCTTAAGTCACTAACACTAAAAAAATACATGCTTAAGCATAGAGTTCATAATAAGGGTAATACATTTGAATGATCAAAATGATTATATACTCTTTGCTAAGCAAGGATAAGAGTATAAGATAGCAAGCAAATGAATTAGACTCTTATCAAGTAAAAGACAAAAGAGATGTTCATGAAAACACAGTAGAGCAAATCTCTTTGCCAAATATTGAGATTAACCCAAGATAATGAAATAATAGATTGATCTAGAGAATGCAAAATTATAACCATCATGAAAGTGTATTCTCTAGAAATGGAAAATCTCAAAGTAGAAAATCAACCCATAATAGCTAAGGACATGAGAAGTATGATATATCAATTACATGTATTCTCATGTGCTACAAAACATCATTGGGCAATAATAATAAAATATTTATAGCTCAAATATAAGGCTTGATATGATGAAGTATTCTGGAACTTAGGGGTGGATCCAGAACTAGATAATGGTTGCATATAGACCTTAATAAATCTTCAGTCTATAAAGTATTGATCACTTTGGTTAGCTGTAGGGGCCGGTTCCCAGCTAGCGGTAGTCCGAATGCTAGTGCACCGTGTCACTTCAGGCTATTTACACCTGTAGGACAGAAGGACCCTTTCGACTTGTTCCCAAAATGTTCTTTACTTTTAAGAACTTAGATTTAAAAGAATATACGCAGTATCATCAAACACCATCAATATCCAAAAATTCTAAGTATAAGAAAGGTAAATACCCAAATAACAATCAAAGAATGATCATAAAAATTTGCTAAGAGTATTTTCAAAACAAATATTTTCATAATACACTTTATGAAAATAAATATATAGAAGATTCATATTCAAAATAAGTATGATGATCTCAACAAGTAAGGTAAAGCACAAAACCAAGCAATTCTTAAAGAACTTCCATAAAAGTCATGAACAAGACACTAATAAATATTTTCTCTCAACATTCCAACTTAAAGGCATTTGAATAAATAAATATCAACATTTGGAATCAATAATGGCCATTGGATCTAAAATTTGATCAACGGCTGAGGTTGTTTCCGGTTCTGGAACAACCAGGTCGAATTCGGCCCGAACTCTGGTAAGGGCAGAGTTCGGCCCGAATTCCGGATTCTGGTGACAGAACTGGAATCAGGCTGAAAATTGGTTAAGCGAAAAAGATCAAAATAAGAGTGAAAGACATGTATCCATAAAGTCAACAAATAAAAGCCAATAAGATATCATTAAAAGAAGACTTTAAGCTAATTGATTCAAGTGGAGATAACACAAATTTAGTCAAAAGAATCAATAGCTAAATTATAAGGTAAGCACAAGTATGAATAAATATTCTTCAAAATAATATGAAACTTGAGCTTATCTCATATACCCACATAAAGATATTTATACAAAAATAGATGTCAATATAATAAATACATGATCTACATGTAAATGAAGAATTAATGAATATAGTCATGTATCCATCATGAATGTTTAAAAAACTATCACAAATTCAAAAGCACGTATAAATAGACTTTATCAGGCAAGAACATAATTGATTCTCAAGAGGATAATCAAAATAAAATATGAGAATCGATAATGAATGTATTATGAAAGCACAAGATAAAAGTAGTATAAGTGTATACTTGTCAAGTGATAAGAAGCTTGTGCTAAACACATATATTCACAAAAACCAATTAAATACAAATCGGCAAGAAGTAACTATCTCAAAACATTAAAAATGGAGAGTCAAACTTTAAAACAAAATTCAAGAATCAAGCTCCAATGAACTAGAGTGATATGCATGCTTTGTAAATAAGGATTAAGAATAACGAGCATGCATATATAAATGTATCACACTACTAGAAAATGAGTGATAAACTACATAGTGTGAACTAATCATTTAAAGCTGTGTAACTAGTCATGCTAGATAAAAGAAAAAGAAAATCAACTAAGCATGCTAGTATTATATCTCACATTAATTTATATAATAAGCAACTAAAGGATATCAATGTGAGCTAGTAGCAAGACATAAAGAAAAATATGCTAGATTCTACAAATATAAACCATTTAGAGAGAATCGTTTAACATGTTACCAAAGTGGCTCTAGTGGCCACACTTGTGTTGGTACAATTGCTTGGAAGATGACCTTTGAGATTTGCAACCACCAACACGCTCCTTGGTGCTATATCCCGATACAAGAAGCTCCACCTACAACATTAGGCGAAGACTTTGGTATCCAAATAAACTTGGATCCACATTTGTTAGCTTTAGGGACCCACATACTATTTACTCTAGCATTGGTAGAAAAACTCCTACGAATAGGACAAGTTACACTCATGTGTCCAATGCGAGAGCAATAGAAGCACCTAATACTAGTGTGTGCACATGTATCGGAATGAGCATGATTATGAGCATGTGACATACTAGAATGATGAATATCTCTAGAGTGAGTATGCATGGATTTGGTCTTAAGAGTATCATACAAATCATTATGCACACAAGTAAGAAAATCACTATGCATGGATTTGGTCTTAAGAATATCATGTTCTAATAGCAAATCATTATGCAAATAAGTAAGAGAATCAAATTTAGCATTTAAAGCATAATTCTCTTTTTCAAATAAAGCAATTCTAGAAATAAAATCATTATTTTGTTTCTTTAAAGAGTCAATAGAAGAATCATGCAAATGATTTAGCTCATGTGCTTGCTTCTTAAGATCTTCTATTGATGAGGAAAGAGATTTGATTTTCAAAATTAAAGAATCATTCAAACTCTTTAAAGAAACACAAGATGAGTTTTGAGAGTCAAGTCTAGATAATAAATCATTGATTTCATTTCTCAAAAACTCATTAGCTTCTTCTAAATGAATAACCTTTTCTACAAGTTCTTCATTTGTAGAATGAAAAGCCTTAGCAAACTTTAAGGAATGGTTAGCCATGGCTTTCCACTTAGAACACTTATTGCATTTAGAAGAAACATGATTGTCTATGCTACTAGAAGAAAAACCCTCTTCATCGGAGGAGGAAGAATACGATGCCATACACAAATAAACAAGGATCTACTCTAAGGATGTTAAGCCTAACAATAGAGACCTTGCTCTGATACCAATTGAAAACACAAGTGTAGGCAACTCTAGAGGGGGGTGAATAGAGTTTGTGTCGATAATCACCAAATAAAAAGTTAACTCTATATCACCTCCACAAACAACTATCAAGCTAGTAAATAAATCAGAGAAAAATGTGGAAGTAAATAAAGATCAAGAAGAGCATACGCAAACACAGCAGTTTTAACCTGGTTTCCCTCGTGGAGGACTAGTCCAGGCCTGAGAACTCTAGCTCAGGATTCAAATCCACTATTTGTGAAATAGTAGTTTACAACCCGTGCCTTTTCTTCAGAAGAGCACGTCAACTTCTTACAGAGGATCGCAGTGGCGATTTGTTTGGATTTTTCCAAGCGACTTGGAATTATCCAAGTGACTTTTTTTTTCAACTCTTGCACAAAAACTTCTAGCTGAATCGCACTTGAGCACCTTGGGGCTTAGGAAGTTTTGTGGCTAGTAGATTGGAAGAGTAAGGCTCTTGACTATATAGGCTATGTAAGAGAAGAAGAATAGAAGAGTGGATAGTTTCAAATGAGAGAAACCAAGGCCTATTTATAGGGTTCGGGACAAGCAGAATTCGGCCAGAATTCGGTATGGATAATTCAAATTTTTGGCCGTTGGACAGCTGGTAGCAAGCAGGCCCTAAAAATCAGGGTGCTGGAAATCAGGGGACAGAGTTCGGCCCAAACTCTGTGTGGAGGCAGAGTTCGGCCCGAACTCTGTCTCCAGAAGACAGAATTGGTCCATTGGGCTTTTGGGCTTTGTGGAGCTTGGGCTTGGTTCAGGAATTGGTCTGTTTGTATGGTAGATCTTGGAGAGATATGTCTAGGGGTTGAGATGACTCAGTGCGACTCAACGTACACATTCTCCTAGACTCAATAAATTGAAAATTACAGACATGGAACAAACAGAAAAACCAAGAGCCCTTTGATGATGCCTTTCTTCTGATATTTGAGCAGCCATGAAGACATCTTTTTCCCTGACAGCAGTCGTCCAAAGATATACAGATCTGAAAATCTGAATACCTTTCGGGGGCTTCGCCCCCGAACCCCCGACGGGGGACGCTGTCCCCTCGACCCCTGTCCACGGACCGGGCAGCGGAACCCCCGATGCGAGGCCCCGGATAGGTCGTTAGGCGGTTCGGAGAAATCCCTTTATATGACGCCGTCTTTGGTCCAACATTAATTCTTCATTGCCTATGTCCTGTTTGATCATGTTAGATCATGCTTACTGCATGTCTACAAATACATGTTAGGCCAGCAAAATATGTTGCAGTACGATACAAGCATAGCAATACAATATAGAACAATTAGGATATTGCTAAGTTTAAGTAACAACATGATAGCATGTTAGGCCAACAAAATATGTTGCAGTACGATACAAGCATAGCAGTATAATATAGGACAATTAGGACAATGCTAAGTTTAAGTAGCAACATGATAGTGAGTATATGAATATTAGTGACATCATTATGTTAAACTTAACTGATTAGCCATATTCAAAAACACAATGTAATCATTGGGCCAACAGTATGGGCTACCCAAAATCAAAAGCCATAGTAACTGCGTACTATGGTAATCGTGTCGCGAGGGTCACTAGCCTCGAGCTATATGGACCGATGGGACATGTGGACCGCTAGCCTCGAGTTATGCCGGCTGATAGTATTGGTACTTGACGTGTGCGTGTTGTGAGTTGTTACCTTGTCCTGGAGGAGTCAGCCTTCACCTGCCCATACATTGAGATGTCTTCTAAATTGCATACTAGATTGGTTAGGTGACCATAGTTAATGTCATGTCATACTTCGTTCTAGTCATGGCACGGGATAATGTCACACCCCTTGTTCTTGTTTGGTTGTAGGGGTAGTCTACTGTTTTGATGATAGGATATTGGTCCGCGTTATGGTTGGGGCACTTTACCTTACTTTATGACTTTACGACATATTTTATATTCAGTTTATATGGTATGTTCTTTATGTATCTTGTTACGTCCCTCTAAGGACCTGGTGAATTCTTCATGTATGTTTTATGACTTTCCGCAGGTGCTTAGCCAAGGCCATGATTCACTCTCTTCCTCCGTGGTGATTGCACTTGGATCGCCTTCGCGTTGCTCGCCAAATTTATTGTTATATATTCTTCTCTTTTTTAGTTGGTAGTGGATTTATCTTCGCCCAACGATTTGTAAATGACAATTCATGAGTTTATTATAAATTCTTTCTTCTTTATTCATGGATGAGATTAGTATTGTGGTTTACTGCACTTTACAGCTTATGTATACATACGATGGTTTCATATATTGGAGTATACTTTGTATGTATACAGCTGGCATGACGACGTACTTAGTCCTAAGTATTTTGGGACTAGGGCGTTACATGTTTTTGTGGTGGCCCATGCAAGTCGAGTTTATCACTTCAATTACGTGACTGTACCGATGTGAACCTGCATATAGGAATAGAGTTTAGGATCTCATCCACAAGCTTGACCTCCTTCTTGGCTTCAAATTTCGAACTCTCGTTACCATCCTTGATTTGCATCCTGCTTGAGCTCTTTCTGTCGTGAATTCTTATTTTTCGTGCTTAGTGACATCTAAGATGACTACACTATTATATGCTCATAGGTCAAACACATGGCTAGAAAGATTACATTGACCATTAGTATGCATTGAGGTCTTAATTGAGTTATAAAGGCATTTTAATTCAAGGATCGAGGTACTTTACTTTTCTAAAGGTATGATTTAAGGATTAGCTAATTTCAAGTTGGGTAGTAGCATATTACCGCCTTCAAAGGATAGTTGGAATTTTATTTTGATATTACAAGGTGGTATACATAAGAGGATAGCTAGATTGAGAAAACAAATTTATGATTTACGATTTTAGAAATTATGAATTAGTTATGATTTATTTGGATATGAATCGATATGATAAATATCTTAAAGTTTTAAATAGTGACACAACATTTATGGTCAAGTTTAAGTTTGGAATATAATATGTTAAAGTTTATCTCAAGATTTATTAAAGAGTTTTAATTTATAAGTTATGATTTTGTAGACGACTAGAGAATATGGAAGTTTAGCTTGAAAGAAAAAGAGAAAGAGAAAGCTTGAGGTTTTAAATTGAGTCGTACGATTTAGTTTATTTAATTTTGAGCTTAAAGAGATGATGGTAAAATTTTTGTTTAAAATATTTTGGAATATATGAAATCGACTTTGAAGGAAAATTTTAAATTTCAAGTTGTGCCTATGATTTATGATTTTACTTAGATTTCGAGTTTAAAAGTTTCAATTATGGATATTGAAAATCTTGGTAAAAAACAAAAAAAACAAAAGATTTTAAATAGAGTCACATGATTTACGACTGATGAAATTATTTAAAAACCTTGAGCTTAAGTTTTGGATTGAGTGTAATAGGCTAAGAGTTTATCTCGAGGTATATTTGAGAATTTGAAATTTAAAGTGATGGTTTGTTATGACAGTTTAGTTGTGATGCATTCGATATGATGAAGGTTATTTGGAATTAATTAAAGGAATTTAAACTTTAAGTTATGATTAAACATTTGGTAGAATAATTTGAGAACTGTATTGAGGAAGCTTTTGAGGAACCCAAATTCATAGAATTAGAATCTACCTTGATAGGCAACCATGATAGACAGAAGGAGTCCACCTTTGTTGCCATATCGCTCATGACCATTATAGTTGTATATACTCAAGTGTAATTAGTCATCTACCAAACCATGTGACTATATCTCAATCCATCGAACGAAATCGTTTATCGTGACCATCTAATTGTTTGAAACTTAGAAATGATGAAAATCATTCCCTTGACCATGCCCCATCCAAGAGACCATCTTCTCTCTAGAAACTGTGTCCCTCACTTATTTTACCTTGATCTACGAGAATTCCTAAATTATTTTTATTTCGGGCCCTAACCTTTTTATTTTTGGTGCATTAATTAGTACCTCATTAAAACCTACTTTCTTTTTTGATCATTTGGTGTCCCCTATAGTGACTTTTGATATTGCAGCAGAACACTAGACTTTTTCTTCCAACAAATTTTACATGCAAGACCTAGACGTGCCCACCTTCATGTAGGTATATAATATCCCACTAAAATACGTCTCCTTGTACTCTATTTTTATGATATGACATTTCGGTCATAAAGACTAAACTATAACTTTACCATGGTATCAATATAATTTTGACTGCAGATACGGACTCAAGCTCGACTCAAATCTTTCGACCCAAAACATGCTTGTGATCTACTTAATTCCTTAAATGCTTAACTTGTGCTTTATTGTAAACCCCCTAATTTTTACCACATAATTTTTTTTTGGATTGGATTTTTATTTTGTGTATTGTATGTAGTGTTTCGTATTTGCTCGTCGAGTGCGAATATGTGCGAGCTACACATTTTAGGAAAACAATTTTGATTATAGATTTTATTTATGAAGGATAATTTCAAAATAATATATATTCTTATTTAAAAGTTGTGAAAAGTATCTATCGAGGTTGGCAAAACTTATTATTTTATTTATAAAATGCTATCTTATTTTAATAGTGGTAATTTAGAAAAATAGATTATGTGAATATTCTACTCGTGTAAAGCACATAAATTTTTTTTTCATGTATATTTTCAAAAATAATTTTTATTATTCAGCAAGAAGGTATTTTAAATAGTTGAATATTTATGTTTATTTTCGAAATTGTTTAATCTAAATTATTAAAAATGTATTTTAAAGGTACTTCCTATTACTATTTAAAATATTTATTTTAATTTTCAAAATTAATTATTTTTATTATTTATCTTAAAGATATTTTGAAATTCGTAAATTTAATGCTTAACATTTCTGGCAATTTAAATTTGATTTTTATTGAAATATTTTTAAAAGTAGTTTAAACAATTAGATAAGCTTTATATAAATATAAATTTGATTTAAATTTGATTTTTGATTTCTTAAATTGATTTAAACTTGACTTAAACTAAGAGTGAGATATCTAAAGGGGTTTTGAATTTTTCTAATCATTATCAGTCTAGGGGTCCACCTCCTATATAAGAAGAATCTCCATATGTGTTTCATCTTCACAAATAGACCACAAATTTCTCCACAAATATACGTGCGTGCATCGTATCCATGTTTCCCGTCCAATACGATTCATCAAATCCCTAATCTAACCCTATCCTAATCCCCGCCGGCGTCGACCTGGCATCATCGCCATCGCCTCCTCCGTGTCGACAACTCCTCCGTGTCACCGCCATCGCCTCCACCACTTGTAGCCTGTCCCCAGACATCTCCATCATGCCAACCGACCATCCTCACCAGCACCTCCACCCCATCACCGTCACTGACCACCTCGTCTCCACCTACCGGACCACCGACCCCCGATTTCCTCCATCCACCTACCGCACCCCCTCCAGAAAACTCTCGGCCACCACCATTGATGCATGAAAAGGTCCCCTAACGCCTCCACCATCAATGATACCACCGGTTACCACCATCACCACCGCCATCAACACGACCATGGCCATCACACCTTTTTCGAACCACCACCGCTTACGCCCGAGCAAGCCAGACCGCCTTCTACCTCGAACCCACCGACGATCAAGCCTGGCGCCGCCGCACCGCTGTCTCTAGCCACCATCCACACCAAAAAAAAGGAAAAGAAACAGAAAGCCCTAACCTCCTCGCCATCGAGGGTTTCCTCCACCAGCCCTCCGGCACGAGCCCTCCAACCGGGGAAGTCCTCTCCGGCGCATCCTCTGTCCCCATAGACCACCGCACCGAGCTTCTTCGGGTACGACGATGACATCGTTGCTGAAAAACCTGACTAGAGCTGCCGAGCCCCGCCCGTCGGCGACAGCTTCGCGGGCCCACTAGTGAGCGCCTGTGCCGCCCTAATCTGCGTACCGCCGCGCATCGGCGATAAACCCTGGTGAGCGAGCCCTCCAATCGCCGAGACACTTCCGACCACCTCCGCGTACGAGTGCCTCAGCTGTCGGAACTCGGTGCCACCGAGGCTGGTAAGACCCTTCTCTCTCCCGCGCCCTCTGCTCCCACTCCCACCCTTCTTTTTCCTCTCCCCCATTCTTCTCTTGTTGCTTCTTCCCCATTCTTCTTTTCACAGGAATGAAAAAGAAAACGAGTTATATTTATTATTTTTTTTTTTTTATATTTTATTTTATATTTATTATAACTTTACCATTGTTATACCATTTTAAGAGATATATATTATTTTATTTGTTTTGTTTAGTAGGTGTTATTTTGTTTTGGTTTTGTTCCATTTTGTTTTCATTACAATTTTTATTATATGTTATTATTACTAATATTTTTTATTATTATTAATAGTAGTAGTATTATCTTGTTGTATATTTCTTGATACTGTAGTAATGCTAGATAAACTATTGACATAGTTTTTTATATAATTATTATTTTATAATCAAAAAAATATATTTAATAATAGTTATAGCTATTTTCAAAGAGTTTTTGTCCAAACTATTTTATTTTAATAAAAGATTTTTAGCCCAAATAAATTTGTAGACTTCCAAAATATTTATTTAAAATATTTTGATTTATAATAATGTGTGTAGTCCACGCCTATTTTCAAAATAATTTATAAACCCTAAAATTATTTTATATTATTATTTTTTCTACCAATTTTAAATATAATTTTGACCTAAATGAGTTATTAATGTTTTCAAAGATTTATTTAAAATATTTTATGAAGTATAGTTTTATTTATAAGCGTATTTATACAGACTTTGGCTTCTAGTCTAAATCGAGTTATTTCTCTATTTTCAAATATTATTTTTGCTAGTAAATATAACTTCTCATATTAGAAATACTTTTCTAAAATGTATATATATTATTTCCTCCAATTCCATCATTACCAATTCTTGACCATCATATTCCCACTCTCTTCTGAATCTAGACTTTTTATGTCGTTGCCAGCTAAATTGATTCTTCTGGACCCACTGGAACCGTTCGTGCCATCATCGGAGGTCGTTTTGCGTAGTTGTAACATCGAGGTTATATTTTGTGCCATATTGATCATTGCAGCACACCAGACGTCCTACCAGGCAAGTATACCTTGCTAATTAACTGTCATATTATTTTTTTCGCATTATTTACTTTGTTTCATATTTGTTATTTTAATTGTTATAAACTACGCGTCCAAGCCACACTTGGCTACAAGCGACTCTTTTAGTGGTTTTCTTTACTTTATTTTTATTTGTTGCATGTCGACTTAGTTGTAGTGGACCACCCTCCTATTGTGGGATATTCTTATATCTCCTTGGGCCATGACACTCACACATACGGTTTGAGACATTTTGCTAGGGGCATGACTTATGGACTGGCCATCTTTATTTTTGTGTGACGGATAATCGTAACTGCTACGATTAAGGTATGGAGACTCGAGCAGTTACAAACTGGGCGGGTCATGGATATGACTTGGTCAGTATGGAAAATATTGGGGGAGGACAGTCGCTAGTGCGTATGAGAATCCAAATAGGTAAACCACAGTCTCCGGATGGAACTGTGGCGATTTATATTTGCAGATACCCTCTGACGTTTTGGACGTTATGGACGGATACGAATGACTGGATGCCAGTTATGTACATGTAGCCTAAATCCTACCCATGCGCATGAAAGTTGTCCTCTAAATTGCACAATAGATGGTTAGCATTCCCTTTGGCATATTGGTGTCTAGGAGAGTCTTACATATTATTATTATTTTGACAGTTCATATTAGCATGTTCTTCCTGTATCTTGTTACGTCCCTCTGAGGACCTGGTGATTTCTCCAGGTGTGTTTTGTGACTTTTTGCAGGTGCTCTAGCTAAGTCCATGACTTGCGCTCTATTCCGTCGTAATGATTGCTCTTAGACTTGTCATTTGCTTCGCTCGACCAAATCAATTATTTGTATATTTCTTTCTTGTTGGTAGTATATGTCTCCACCCAACGTTTGTAAAATGACTATTTGATTATATCATTAAAACTTCATATTTATGGATGAGATTTAGTTTGAGCATGGCTTTCTACATTTTACAGCTCATGTATACATACGAGCCTTTCATTTACTCGTATGTATACAGCTGGCATGATACGTATCTAGTCCCAAGTATTTCGGGACTGGGGTGTTACATTTATGTTGCTTACTATCCCGTGTCTTTTATTTTCGTGCCTTATCTTAATTTGCTTACACCCATAAATTTTTATTTTTGTGCAATAATCCGTATTTATTATCCAAACCCTTATCATGACCCTTGAACCTGACTATATTCCCCTCCCGATTGTTTTTCTTTCTTCTCTTCTAAAATCTTATTTTACTACAATGTTATTCATGCAAACCTTGTTTCTTATGTGTGAAGGTGAAAAGTTTATCATGACGCCCTTCGTTAAAATGAGTTGAAAAGTGGTATTAGATGGAATTAAGGGAAGTGACATTTGGTTTTTATGTTCAAGTGAAAATATGCTTGAGATTGACAAAAATATTACGATTAATCAAACATATTAGAGATGAATCTTATGTTTGGTGCTTTAAGGAATTTTTGTTAGATTGGTAAATAAATGTGAATGTCCTACGGAGAGAACTTGATTTGGCCATCGACTGAATGGATTGAAGGTATTAAATTTAAATTTTGAGGAGATTATAGCTTGAGGAATATAGACTTATATGGAAATATTGGAGAAGAAGAAATTAAAAGTTTCGGACTTATTGGAATTCTATCATGGGATATAGGACTTAAAAAATTTGTCTATTATAAAGGTCATACTAAGGTAAGATTGATTCTAATCTTGACTAAAATGAGAAAGGAAATTTTAATGAAAATTTTTAAAAGAAAATTTTTGCATATTTTTGCTTGAGGAAAAAATATGTAGGAAGAAGAATTTAGAGATTATTCTGGACTTATCAAATTTTAAGATTTTGGACGTAATTTCATATCGAAATAACATTGGCTAAATGGATTAAAGTTTGACTGAATTATTTTGAAAGACGAAAGTTTGGTTGGGGAAAATATCCGTTAGAGATTTATTAAAACCAAAACTCCTAAAGCGTCCTATTATAGATATCAAATGTATATATGTTGGCATCTAAGGTTTGTTCATCAATCTCAAAAAAAAATCAAAAGGAAAATGTTTTGCAATTGTGACAAGAAATCAAAATTTTGAGGATTAGCCAAAGATTTAACGGTATTGTGAACCGCAACTAAATTGGACTCGAAACTAACAAGCTAGTAATCCTTGACTTGAGGTAAGGAGGTTATTGCTTAAAGTTGCACGTCTATAAGGAAAATGATAGCATTGATTGCTTTGATGGGTTGTTAGTCATCGACCATCTTCTACCTGTTGATTTTTGGCTGGAATATCTAAATTGCCCATATCATTAACTTACTTCTCGAACTCCTCGCACAAAGGTTAATCTTGATTTTTATCAATAAAACTTTTCCTGCCTTTCTACTCTACCTACCTTAGTTATTCTAAATTTCGAGGACGAAATTCTTTTAAGTTGGGTAGGATGTAAAACCCCTAATTTTCTACTAAATTATTTTTTAATAAAATGGATATTGATTTTTTTATTTCATATTCGTACGTCACGAGCGAAGTTGTATTTGTCGTGTTGTATGTCATATGCAAGTTTACGTTCGTATTTGCTCGTCGAGTACGAATATGTACGAGGTACATTCTTCAGAAAATGTTTTATTTATAGATTTCATTTTTATGGAAAGTATAGTTTCAAAATAATATAGGATAAATATACTTTTGCCTAAGTTGTCAAAAGTATAGCATCGAGTTTTTATATATATTAAAAATAGTAATAAAAAGATTATTCTAAGTATTTGCATACGTGATTCATGAATTTAATTCATGAATATTTTTAAATTCCTAATTTTTGAAATTATTATTTTATTAATTTATACAAGTTATAAAAAGTCTTTCTAAATTGGTTTATTATGGATTAGATCAGAAATTAATTTTTTTGATAATTTTAAACTAATTTTTGAATTAAAGATTATTTAGTATATATACATATATTGAAAAGATATATTTTTGTGGTTTTAAAAAGTAATTTAAATTAAGAGGTGAATTATCCATGAGGATTCAAATAATCCTAGTCCATATCCAACCAGGGGTCCTCACCTCCTATATAAGGAGCACTCCTTGTTCTCTTTTTTCATAATTTCACCAACCCAATTTCCACCACAAATTGTGTATCGTGTCAATCTTATTCCAATTTGTACAGTTATCCATGTCGTGTTTGACAAATTCGGACACGACGAATCAACAGTAAAATCTGATAACAATCCACGCCCGCCTCCATGCCATTGTGTCGACTCACCCACCAGGCCAGCCGCCACGACATGGCCAAGTCTTCCCGACAGGCGCCGTAGGCTGAGTGCACCACCGGTGCGTCCGAGTGCGCGCCGTTGTCCGGCAGTAACCTACTGCGGCTGGAACCCTATAACGTCCTTTATTGGTGGCCATGCCACCGAGAGCCTCCCCTTCGCGGCAGATCCATGCGCCCTACGTGACCACTACTACTTCCACCTCCGAGCCGATGTCGCCCGACCACCGCGGGGCCCAGATCCGGCAGACCAACGGGTTACGAAGCCGTCGCCATCCCACTATCGGGAGCCGACCCCGCACCACCTAGATCGTGAGCGCCCGGCGCTCCGACGGCGCGCCTTCGCAGCGGCCCTCCACTGCGGCATACCCGTGCCTCCTCTCTGCCGTTCCTCGGCCACCGGCGCCGTCCATCGACTCCCCTCTGGTAACTCCCACTGCCTCCTTCTCCCCTCTATGTTTCCTCTCTTTTACTTCTTCTTTCCTTTCCTTCTAAATACTAACAAAGACAAGCAGAAGCATAGCACATAGCTGTATTAAATATTAACACTTGACTATCTTTTATTATTTTATTTATTATGTTTTTGCTGAGTATGGGTGCTCCTTTACTGGATGCACCAATAATAATAATAATAATATTATTATTATTATTAGTATATATTATTATATTATTAGTATTAGTATTATTTTTACTATTTCTATTATTTAACTAATTGTTGTGGTAACTACACTATTGTATTATTATTATTATTATTATTATTTTATTATTATTATTATTATTATTATTATTATTATATTATTATTATTATTAAGATTAGTTATTATATAAACTATTATTTAAGTATAATAAGCTTTCCAAAATTACCTTGTACAAATTCACAGTTATAAAAATATTATATTTGTCTTATATTTCAAAATATGGTATTTAATCCTAAATAAATTTTCTAGATATTTATATTATATATATTATTTATATAATATTATATATATATATATAGTTTGAAAATATAATTTTTTTCCCTTTTAGAGTTTCGAACCTCAAATAAATTTATTTCAAATTTCCAGGTATTTAGGTAAAAATATTTTATTAATAAAATATAGTTTTTAAATTTCTATTTTGGAAAAATTAGAATATTTAAACTAGAAACGACTTCCATAAATTCAAAGCATTATCAAAAACTATTGAAATACAGTTTCCAAGTATTAGAAATTTTTATAACTATCAAATTACTCCAAATTCTTCGACTACCATCAATCATATGACTAATTCCATAATCCTATTTCCGTACAACTTCAGACCTCTACACCTTGAACATGACTATTGGACAACCTGGACTCTTCAGACCATGGCACCACAACAGGCAAGATACCTTGCCTTATTTACTGTTTATAATTAGTTGCATCTTTCTTTATTTACTGCATTTTATTTCTTGTTTATTTCAGTTGGATCCATGACTTCTTAGTTTACTTTACTTTGCTTTCAATTATTTTCTTGCTTGTCTTTTAAATATGCATGTGAACCTAGTCTTAGTGGACTACCTTTTGTTAGTGACCATTGGGAGGGTGAAGACAGTTTGATGTATGGGCTACCCAAAACCAAAAGCCGTAGTAACTGCGTACTACGGTAGTCGTGTCACGAGGGTCACTAGCCTCGAGCTATGTGGACAGATGGGTCACGTAGGCTGCTAGCCTCGAATTATGCCGGCTGATAGTATTGGTACTTGATGTGTGCGTGTTGTGAGTTGTTACCTTGTCCTGGGGGAGTCAGCCTTTACCTGCCCATACATTGAGATGTCATCTAAATTGTATACTAGATTGGTTAGGTGACCATAGTTAATGTCATGTCACACTTCGTTCTAGTCATGGCTCGAGGCAATGTCACATCGTAGAATAGTAAACTACTCCTTATCCTTGTTTGGTTGTAGGGTAGTCTACTATTTTGATGATGGAATATTAGGCTGTGTTATGGTTGGGACACTTTACCTTACTTTGTGACTTTATGACATATTTTATATTCAGTTTATATGGCATTTTCTTTATGTATCTTGTTACGTCCCTCTAAGGACCTGGTGAATTCTCCAGGTGGTTTTGTGACTTTTGCAGGTGCTTAGCCAAGGCCATTTCACTCTCTTCCTCCGAGGTGATTGCACTTGGATCGCCTTCGCGTCGTTCGCCAAATTTATTTATTATCTTCTCTTTTTTTAGTTGGTAGTCGATTGTCTCCCCAACGATTTATAAATAACAATTCATGAGTTTATTATAAATTATTTCTTCTTTATTCGTGGATGAGATTAGTATTATGGTTTACTGTACTTTAACTTATGTATACATACGATGGTTCCATATATTGGAGTATACTTCCTATGTATACAGCTGGTATGACGATGTACTTAGTTCTAAGTATTTAGGACTAGGGCATTATAATGTCTGTCGAGTTACCGAGTTAAAACATAATCTGCTCAGTATAAGCCATTTAGCTGATCACGGTTATGGCATTAACTTCGTCAAAGACAAATGTACTATAGTTGATAGCTCAACTGGTAGTACTATCTTTAAAGGTATCATGGAAGACAACATATATGTTTTCTATCTGTTAGAAGATGCTAACAAAGCAGGTAGATGCTTGATGGCCAAGAGCATTGAGAGTCAACTATGGCATATGAGACTCGGTCATACAAACATGGACACAATTTCAAGACTATCCACAAAGAAGTTGGTACGTGGCTTACTGGGCGTATCTTTTAAGAAGGATACGATATGTAACGAATGTGAAAAGAACAAATCTACCCGATCCATCTTTAAGTCCAAGAACGCTGTAAGTACCACTAGACCTCTACAATTATTGTTTATGGATTTATTTGGACATAGTAGAATTGCTAGTCTAGGTGGTAAGTTATATACATTTGTCATTGTAGATGATTTCTCTAGATACACGTGGGTATATTTTCTTGCATGCAAGAATGATGCTTTGTCAGAATTTGTCACCTTTTACAAGAAAGTACAGAATGAAAAAGGTTTCATGATTACTCACATTCGTAGTGATCATGGCGGCAAATTTGAGAATGCAGAGTTTAAGCAATTCTGTGACACGCATGGTTATTTGCATGAGTTTTCCTGTCCTAAGACTCCATAACAAAATGGAGTTGTGGAACGTAAGAACATGACTCTATCTAAAATGGCTAGAGTAATGTTGAACCAGTTTAGTCTACCTAGATATTTTTGGGCTGAAGATGTCAATACAGCGTGCTATGTTCTCAATAGGATTCTGATTCAACCTATATCAAAGAAGACTCCCTATGAGTTATGGTTTGATAAAACACCCATTTTCATATTTCAAGATATTTGGTTGTAAATGCTTTATTCTTAATACTAAAGACAACCTGAATAAAATTGAAAAAGGCCGATGAAGGTATCTTTTTAGGTTATGTGGCAAAGAGCAAAGGGTACAGAGTCTTCAATAAGAGAACCATGATCATCGAAGAATCAACTAATATCAAGTTTGATGAACTAAATCAACAATCAATCGATGACGATGATGAAGACGTAAGTACACCAAGTACAGCTACTTCAAACCTTCACACAAAGATACAGAACCTTCACACGAAGCACCAGCTGAGCCTCCAAGCAAACCTCCACACCACGCACCAGCAGAGTCTTCAAGCAAATCACATACATAACCAGAAGCCGGAACCAGCAATCCTGAGGAAATGCCAAAAGAGATGAGATTCTTGGCAGATCATCCAAAGGACTTAGTAATTGGTGAGATTACCAAGGGTGTAAGTACTCGTTTCTCTAATAAAGATATAGCTTCTGTGTTGCTTTTATCTAACAGCTTGAACCCAAAAATATTGAAGAAGCATGTAGTGATAATTTTTGGTTAGATGCTATGCAAGAGGAATTAAACCAATTTAAACGGAATCAAGTTTGGGAACTTATTCCCAAGCCTATTGATCATTCGGTCATTGGCACCCATTGGGTATTCCGAAACAAATTGAATGAGAATGGTTTAGTGACTCGTAATAAGGCTCGACTCGTAGCTCAAGGATACAATCAAGAAGAAGGTATCGACTACGATGAGACTTATGCCCCAGTTACGAAATTAGAATCCATTCGTATGTTATGTGCATTTGCATGTTTTCATAATTTTAAATTATTTCAAATGGATGTTAAAAGCGCATTTTTAAATGGTTTTATAAAAGAAGAAGTTTATGTAGCTCAACCTCCAGGTTTTACTGATTTCAAAAATTCTGATTATGTTTTCAAGTTGAAGAAAGTCTTATACGGTATGAAACAAGCCACTCGTGCTTGGTACGATCATCTAAGCTCTTTTCTACTTGACAACAGTTTTTAAAGGGAAAGGTTGACACTACACTGTTTATAAAATCTTTGAATAGCAATCTTCTTTTGATTCAAATCTATGTAGATGATATTATTTTGGGATCCACTGATGAATCTTTTTGTCAAGAATTTTCAAAGTATGCAGAATGAGTTTGAGATGAGCATGATGGGAGAGCTGAAATTCTTTCTTGGACTGCATATCAAACAAACCAACAATAGGATGTTCATAAATCAAGCAAAGTACAAAAATATTTATTAAAGAAGTTGACCTGGAAGCAGTCAAACCACTTAGCACTCCAATGACGTCTTCAACCAAGCTTGATATTGATGAACACGGCAAACCCGTCGACATACGTAAGTATCGCGGTATGATCGGTAGCTTACTGTACTTAATTGCTAGTCGGCCTGATATTATGTTTAGTGTTTGCTTGTGTGGACATTTTCAAGCCAATCCTAAGGAATCACATATGTGTGCAGTTAAGCGTATCTTTCGATATCTTAGAGACACTTCTTCTGTCGGCTTATGGTATCCTAAAACCACGTCGTTTGACCTAACCAGTTATTCTGATGCTGATTTTGCTGGATGCAAAGTAGATAAAAAAAAGTACCAGCGCACATGTCATTTCTTAGGAAAAGCCCTAGTTTCTTGGTTTAGCAAGGAGTAAAATTATGTCGCATTATCAACAACTGAGGCTGAGTATATCGCCACAGGACGTTGTTGTGCACAAATTTTATAGATGAAGCAAACTTTAGAAGACTTTAGCTTATACTTCACACATATACCCATTTTCTGTGATAGGACTAGTACTATTAATTTGATTAAGAATCCAGTATGTCATTCTTGTAATAAACATATCGAGATTCGACATCATTTTCTTAGAGATCATCAACAAAATGAAGATATAGACCTTGTATACATAGACACACAGAATCAATTGGCTAACTTTTTCAGAAAACCTCTAGCGGAAGACGTTTCAATTATTTACATCGAGAATTAGGAATTTTAGATGTCAATAATATTAATATTTTTGTTTTATTAATTAATTTTTTAATACTCAATAACTGTTTTCTAGACAAGCCTATAAAGAGTCTGTCTGTCACCACGACTACGGTCGAAGCGAAGCAGTACTTAATTGTTCTCGGTGAACTCCCATTAGCTAGGACAGTACTCTTATAGCTAATCTAAAACAGCTGCTGAGTAACGAAATTTAATTTATAAAATAATATTAATTATATTATTTGAAGTTTAAAATTATTAAACTTTGAATTAAATATTTTAAATGAGTTGATGATGAGGATGAGATATGATTTAGACATTTTGTCTAGTTTGTCGTACTATTGCGACTGTTTATTGTCTTTGTTTACTTGGAAATGCTCCGACATTCCAAGCTAGTATCAGTACTTTTATTTGTGCTAGTTTTAGAACTTTTGGTGACATTTTCTGTGATGTTGTCTGTTAAACATCGTTTTTCTATTCTCTACTTTAGAGATTTATATCAGTTTAGTTCTATTTAGCATATCTTGTTATAGCATTCTTTATTATGCTTCGATACCAACTGCCTGTGATAAATTTTTTATATCATGCCTGTGAATACTTTTAACTGCCTGTGATAAATATTTCATATATCTTTTTGTTGTGTTTCTTCACTGATTCTTGCTTATGTATATATTGCTAGGGAGCTTTCTCTTTTGCAATTATTTTGCTAAGTGACAAGGGGGAGAAATAAGATCTAACATCTTCTCTTTGTAAGATTATAGGAACAAATTTTTTTCATACCGAAATTTGTTTTTTGTCTTATCAAAGATACCAAAGATGTTATATCAGTTAAAGTTTGTCAATTATCAAAATAGGGGAGATTGTTGGCCCATTGGTCATGGTCAAACCTGATTTTAATAATTGATCAAACTCTGTCTCGATATACGGAGCTACTCAGATGTTCATTCAAGACATTTTGGATACTTGGACACTGATCAAGATCGGATATCTACTCAATTCAAGATCGAAGCTGTGTTTGCCACTCGAGTCTGTATTTCTTTATGCAATATAATTTTTACTTTTATTGAATCTAGAAATACGTTTTATACTGAGTCGTACTGGCAAATAGGCTACCCAAAATTATTTTAAAAAATGACCTATGTTTTGAAAAATATCCCTTATTTACAAAAGCTTCTGAAGGATTTTAAAAAGCCTAAAAATCATTTTTGAAAAACCCTGACCAACCCTGACAGAACTCGGCCCGAGTTCGGTTAGTGACCGTTTGATTTTTGAACGTTTGAAAACTTGGTCTCCCTTCAGTTAAGGATTTTTACGAGATTTTCTCATAGAGTTCTGTCTGAATTCTGCCCGAATTTTGCCAGAGTTTTGCCTTTAGAAAAACCATAAATAGAGAAGAATTCTGATCATTTCAATCACTCATTCACTTTCATCTCTTCTCTTCTAAGCTTACGTTTCTATTCCAAAGAGTTCTAAAAAGCTTTCATTTTCAAATTCCAAGCCAGTTACAATTCTCTAGTCAATTTGTCGGTACGGTACGGTCTAGAAGATTTCAGAAAAATTATAATCAAAGGCTTAATTGAAGAAAGACTCTTCAAAATTGAAGTTGGTCGAGTTCTTCGTATCAAAGCTCGCGTCTGTAGAAGTTGCAAGGACTTCGTAGAAAAACTTATAGGATTTTTCAATAGTGGATTCAACTGGAAGCTAGAGTTCTTCCGACTGGACTAGTCCTCACAAGAGGGAAACCAGTATACATCGTTGTGTTTGTATTTGTCTTCTGATCTCATTTCTTTTACAGGTATTGCTTTATAATTATTGATTTAATTCTATGATCTTACTGCTAACAAGTTTTTAATTAGCAATATTTCACTGCCTACTCTATTCACCCCCTCTAGAGTATTCTGCTTTACGACTTCGTTCCTACACTATCTCCTGCTTCGTTCCGTGCCACCAATAGTGATACCATAAGTCCCAATATATCTTAGTTCCTTCGGGGTGTATGGGGTAGATTGAGCTATGTGCTTCGAGCATCAATTCCTACTGTAGCTTTCCGTTTGGAACATACAGACGATCATGACATCATAATGCCCATCGGGATGAATCCTCGATCCTGTCAGCTCTTCTGCTTCAGTCTTCTCTCTAAGTTGTCAAAATCTAGTGTTTGTGGGTACTACTGCCTTGATCCTCTCTACTAACGATGATTGCACTTGAAGATTGGTTAGTATGCTATCAGCTCCGGGTAATACGACTTCGATACCAAACTTCGGCAAGTCTTCTAGCAACTCCCGCTGTGTAGTCAAGAAACGAGCCATGGGCTTATGGCTTAATGCATCTACCACAACATTAGCCTTACCTGGATGATAATGCAGCTTGATCTCATAATCCTTCATTAGCTCCAACCAACGACGTTGTCGCATATTCAACTCTTTTTGTATGAAAACATACTTGAGGCTCTTATGATCGATATAAATGTCTACATTCTCATCGTACAAGTAATGTAGTGCTCCGTTCCTACATGTCCTGTTCTCCATCAACGGGGTGTGCGAGAAAGGAATACTATCGCTATCGATTCGATCGGGACCGATAGGTCGGGATCAATCGAATAGGTCGAATGGGAACGATTGAATTAAGATCATTTTCTCGTTATGCAAAGGCTTCTTCGGAATCAAGTTCCATATTCAGCGGGTTGCGCCTTGAGGATAAACTATGCGGCTGAGTTGGGAGAGACCTCCCGTTGCTCTGCTTTTCATGTCGCACTTGCTTTCTTGGCTTTAGTTTTCTGAATACATTTTCGTGACTGTTTTCAATGGTTTTCATGGCTTGCGTTTTCGAACTCGCATTTACATATCGAACTCCTTGAATAATATAGTGTTCTAATCTGTTGCTTGTGCGATTTAGGTAAGCACTTAAACGACGACTAGTGCGACCAATAAGTCTCTCGCCTCGAACAGAAATCAAGGTGAGTGGCTGACCCTTCTCTTCTCGACCCCCTTCTTAGTTCAATCGATAACACTAATGCGAATGGAATGATAGATACAAGGGCACAGACACGTCTAGTTATCTAATAAAACTGTGTGAACAAAGGATTGACTCATTAGACAAATTGATGACACGACAAGGCAGAACACGATGAAATGATTAAGTTCATAAAAGTAATGTAGACTATGCCTTAATAACTAAATTGTTCTAAGCACGGTCATGGACAACTTGTCGACAAGGTAAAAGTTTCCTCGAGCGACAACCCGAGGCCACGGGACCGTTTCAGTGTAGGAGGAAACAGGGTATAGCTGTGCTAGATGATAGCACGGGTTAGGCGGGGACATGCAACGGGGCTCGCTACTTGTGTAACCACCACTTTTCTAAAATGAGGGTAATTTTGAACTTTTGTAAAGATTGATTATTTAATAATAGGTTTAAATCATGTTATTAATTTATTGGTGATTTTGATTATTTTAATTTAATTTAATTAGTGTTTTGTGATTTTGTTCTTTGGCTAGTGTAACCTTAGAGCTGCTTAGGCTAGAGACTAACCATGACCATGGAGGCCTAACGCATGTGATTAGATTAGCTAATTACCACTTTTTAGACTAAGGGTATTTTGGTCATTTTGTGACTTTTGAATTATTTAGGATTTTGATTAATTGGTGAATTTTATATTATTTTAATAATATTTAAATTGATGTATTATAATTTCGGTCATTTTTTATATTTAATATTTGGAAATTTTTATATTTTAATATTATATTTCGGGTTTAGTTTGATCGGGTTTGAGTTTTGGCTCATTTCGACTTGTGTTAGTGACCCGGGTAGCTTAGACTCTAGTTGGAACCCAGAGTTTAGCTAGACATGGCCCATAAATTCCACTAATTAGTATAGTGCATTTAGACTAATCCCACATGACTTAATTGGTCCATTTGGTCATTTAAACTTGACCCTTTTAGCCCCAAACTTCCACATAAGACAAAATTGACTCAAAGGGGCCTTGGAGGGCATTTTGGACATTTGCCAAATGCTCCCAAACCCATAAATCTGGACAGCAGCAAGAGACCCCCTCTCCACTTCATTTTCTTCACATCTTGTTCTTCTTCTTCTCCTTTGAGAGTTCCTTTCCAAACCAAGCCAAAATCCTTTGATTTCAAGCTCCAAAGTAAGTCAAATCTCTTCCAATCTCTTCCATTTCTCTATATCTCTTTCTAATCTTGGTGCTAACCCTTGTTTATCTTTTATTTGTAATTTTTATCTAGGTAGAACCTAGCATGGAGGGGTTGGAAGCATAGAATTGGCTCTTGACCCAAAAAGAACCAATTTTAGGGCTTTTCTTGGGATTCCAACTCCCAAGAGGTAAACCCTAACTCTAACTCTTGTAATTACTCCTAATTAATATTATTTGTATATTAGAGGATGCTCGGGGCGTAGGACAACCCATTAGAAGAGGTTTGGAACCCATTGGACTCAATTCGGAACTTTCGGTCTAGGTTTAGTCCCAATTTTGGGGAAAACCCTAAATTGATATGTTTGGGTGATACCCCTAGCCTAATTAGACCTAATTGGGTTAGTTTGGGTGAGATGAGGCTGGGTACGTGTCCATATTTGGATACGTGGGGTCGTTTTGCGAGAAATCATAAAAATAGGCTTTTTCGGGGTTTTCGGGTTCCAACACACGGGTGACTTTTTACACCGACACTAGAATCGACAAGTTAGTACTTAGAATAGGTTCTAATAATTATTTAGAACTCGTAGGTAGAATTTGGGTCGAATTCGGATAGGTTTGGTGTCCGTATCACACGGTATCGCGAATCGGACACCCCGGAGTCGCCAGAATGGCCATTTGGCCATTCGGGCCTTGTTTCTCGTTATTCGCTCGCGTGCGTGAGTTAGATTACTTGTGTGGGGCACGTGTCTAGGTCCTAGAGGGTAGAATTTCAAAGATTTGGGTATTCGGATAAGGTTTTGGGTCGTTTAGGAGTATATGTGTATGTGTGTATATTTTATAGGGAGTATGTTAGTGTGTGGTAGTAGTAATGGTGTTGGTAGTGTGTGTGTGTGGTGGTAGTGGTGGTGTTGGTAGTATGCATATGTATGTGTGTGTGTGGTGGTATTGGTAGTGTGTGTGTGTGGTGGTAGTGGTGGTATTGGTAGTGTGTGTGTGTGTGGTGGTAGTGGTGGTGTTGGTAGTATGCATGTATGTGTGTGTGTGTGGGTGTTCGTGGTTAGATAGATAGATAGATAGATAGATAGATAGATAGATAGATAGATAGATAGATAGATGAATGAATGAGTGAATGGATGATGGATGAGTGAATGGATGAATGGATGGAAGGGGGGAGCTGCTGCCTCCCCCAAATTCAGCAGCAACAGCACAATTTCAGCAACAATAGCAGCAGTAAAACAGCAGCAAACCCCCTACTTTGAGCCCCATTTGACCCCCCAATACACCCCTAATTGACCCTCCTATATACCCCCCTATATCCACCATATTTTCTACTATACAACCCCCTAATTTGTGAGTGTTGGAGTGGTGTAGCTTGGTTAGAAAACTAGTGGTTAGAGTGGTAGAAAAAAAAGCTAAGCCACATGTTAGTAGGTAATGAGAATTTACCCTTTTTGACTTTTAAGTGTCAAGATATCATGATACGGTATCGAGATACTAGAAGAATGTTGAAATACCATATTGGAGAGTGGGGGAATACTTAGAATGAAGGTAGAAAAGTCTAGAGTGGGAGTTAGAAGCTAAGGTAATGGGATTACCTTGGAAGGGTAATAAAGGGTATGTTAAGGTATTCACATTAGAGGGTAAGTTTGTAGATGTATGAGTTGGTATTTGAGAGTTAGTTTAGAAGTAGTATTCTAGTTAGATGGGAGTTAGATGTAGAGTGGAAATTGAGGAAAGTAGTTGTGGTTTAGGATAAAGGTTAAGTTAGTATCTTGGTATCTCAAAATACAAAGATTACCTTAAGGTAAATGTTGAGAATTAAGATATGCCATAAGATGGTTTTGATGTCCAAGATAGTGAAAGATTGTGGTTGGTAATGACTAGATATCTTAGTATCTTGCTATCCTAGGATACCGGGAGAGATACTCCCAAAGCAAAGTCGATTTGCCTTAATGTTAGCAAGTAGAGGGTTAGTGGTGAGCTAGTGAGTCATGTAGATTAGATGGTTAGAGAGTTAAGTTAGTGTTTACATATAGGTATATATATGAGTTTGGATATGTTAGAATGAGAGGTTAGATAACATGTTAGAGAGGTTCAATGAGGGTATAAGTAGGATGTTAGATAAGTATATGTATATATATATATATATATATATATATATATATATATATATATATATATATATATATATATATATATATATATGTTAGTTAGATATTAGATGATGGTTGAATGTTAGATGTTAGATAGATATGTAATAAGTTAGGATAGTGAGTTAAGATGAGTTAGAATGCAATGTTAGGATGTGGGATATGTTAGATAGATGTTAGAAATTAGATATTAGAGTTAGAGGTTAGAGTGGTATCTTAGGATACCAATACGGTATCTTAAGATTTACCCTTTACCTTCAAGATAATTGGATAATTACCTTATTGGCAAGGTAATGTATCAAGATACCGCAGTATGGTATCAAGATACTAGGGTAGGGTGTGAGAATACCTAAGCAAGGTATTAGAGTTGCCTAGAGTAGGCAAGGGTAACGGTTAGAGGCTAAGGTAATAAGTTTACCTTGGTAAGGTAATGAGATAGGTTAAGGTAATATCCTATAACTAAGATATGTAGATAACTTGATTAAGATATGGTTAGAATTAGGATATTATGGTTGGTAATGGTTAGAAATAGTGGACTTGGACTAGTTTTGACCTTGGTTGACCACGGTTGACTAGTTTGACCAAAAGTCAACCGAAAGTCAACCGAAGCCTAAAATTTGCTAGAACTTGACTAGAACTTGACCAAACTTGACCAGTTGACCCAAAGTCAACTATTTGTCAACATTAGCCAAGTTTGACCTAAAGTTGACCTAGAGTTGACCTAGGGTTGACCAGAGTTGACCAGTTGACCAAAAGTCAACTGTAAGTCAACTGTTGACTTAAATCGACCTAGTTTAATTTTGTTTGACTTGTATTAACTCAGTTTGACCTGGTTAGGCCTAATATGACTTAGATTGACCCTGTACAATCTAGTTTGATATTGTTTGACCTAGATTAACTTAGTTTGACGTGTCTTGACCTAGTTTGACTCAGTATGACTTAATTTCACTTCCAAACCATTATATTGATACAGTATTCCATCTATAGGTCCTCGAGGCACTGTTCTTGGACTCAGTCGACTTATCTATCACATCATAGGCGAGTACATTCTCTGATAATATTTCTGTTTTATGATATCGTCTTTGTTTCTAGTATTTAGTGTAGATATCCTTGTTCTCTTGACACATTGTTCACACGGATTGGTATTTGTCTGGATCCCGTCATAAGATGTTATTCCTCTTATATATGGTATGCCTTGTGCAAGTCTTCCTAGTTCCTTATGCATTGTATAGATAGGATTCCTGCGAAGGCTAGCTACCTTCTCAGAGAATCACGTGTCATGACGTGTCATGACTGGATCCACTATATTAGTCAGGGATGTGGGTGTTAGCGTAGATATGTGATCAATATCCTATAGTATTATATTGTATCATCATTGTATAGTGTTAATCATACACTCACGTATGATTAGCCAGGCCAAACATTGTATCAAGTTCTAAGCCGATCACATGTTGAAACTAATACTAAACTCACATAGATATAGTTCCAGATTTTATACATGATATATACTGTTTCCTTGTTCTTACATTCAGTTACAGTTTTGACATGCCTTACCATAATTCATGTACACATTATTTACCTCGTATATTCTCTCTATTTACTGCTACATTTTCAATATCGTCTAATTAGAACTGTTATTTGAGATTTGTACTCGTTCCATCCTGACTGGATATGTTGACAAAATTTTACAGATTATAGGCGAGGAGGATTGTCCTACCTACTACGGTCCTCATGACGTAGTCGGCCTAGACTTGGAGACCTAGTTCAGCAAGGGTTAGCTCCAGCCGATGGGGCTTTAGAGTAGCTTAGCTAGTTTAGTTTGGTACCGGACTTTGTCTCCAGATTACTTTTTGGCTTGTTATTATTTTAGTATTGTATTGAGATTGTTGACTCTGTGACTGGACTTGTATTATTCTGTGTTGGATTTACAGGATGATATTTCATATCTTGTTGTCTTTATCTTTCGGTATTATCTATATTTCTTAGAGTTTGTGATTGAGTATATTATATTGTCATTGCTTGTCCTCCATTCGGAGTTGACCGTTCTCGACAGGTTTTGATATTATAATTGTTGTTAGATAGTAGACCTAGACAGCGTTCTACGCCATTCCTACGGCGTAGGCTGGGACGCTGTCACGTACTCATGCCCTTACTCCGGGTGCGGGTCGTGACACGTT
Source organism: Iris pallida (assembly GCA_029216955.1). Lineage (NCBI taxonomy): Eukaryota > Viridiplantae > Streptophyta > Magnoliopsida > Asparagales > Iridaceae > Iris > Iris pallida. Next base: position 2,369,651 of record JANAVB010040818.1, on the reverse strand, counting down.
TTAGTGGTGGCCCATACAGGTCAGAGTCGTAACTAGTGCGATTTCGTAGTGGTGCTCGACTTAGAGTGCTGCTACAAGCCTACTGTTAGGATATAGGATTAGGCAGTATAGAGAGTTACTCAATCACAGTTAGGACTACTTGAGAAGATTCCTGGGATGATCCTTGAGAATCTCATTAAAAACTATCTCAAAATTCGATTCCGGCAGTTTCTGTCTACTTCCTTGTTCATCGTTGAATTTGATTCTTGGTATTCATTATTGACTTGATTTTCTACCAAGATAACATTATGGGCTAGGTTGCCTCAGTCATGGAATCTAGAGTCTTCTACAGCCATATTAGCTGGTTTTGCGCTGAGATAGAGTCTGATTTTGGATGTATTTATCGGGTGTGGAAATTTAAAATTTTTGCAGCCAAGCTAGCGGCAATACAAAAAATTTTAAATACCATGATTCTAGAGGTATGTACATTAGTTGCAGACTCTATGGATTATCGCAGCCATACTTACTGGTGTGACGAGGATTCTGGTAACATGGTTCTGGATAGACGGGTATGATTATCAGATTGCAGAATAGATACCATATAGATGGTGCCCTAGTATAATGGAGTGGAATATCAGTATGGATATTACTTGAGTATTATAGAATAGATAGAGGGAGCTAGGCCACCTTTAGCGCAGCACCGTGCCCTGCACCATCAGAGGGATATACCCCAGAGGGGCAAGGCTTTTTGCGCTGATAGTCGAGTAGACCGACGCTACGGGTGACGGATTAGCAGGTCTTTCTTTCATGTTCTTCTTTCCATCTTGTTGTGTGATTCCATTAGTACCTGTCAAGATGTTTTGTGCTGTGATAGATAGTATAGTGACCCTGATCACGACCGTGATATCACGACCAGTAGGACCACAATTTGTATGTTTTAGATATAGTTTTTTTGACCTTGATTGTTTGGGGTTTAACCTAGAAGGATTATGGCCATCTTAATTTCGAGGACGAAATTTTTCTAAGGAGGGTAGATTTGTAACCACCACTTTTCTAAAATGAGGGTAATTTTAAACTTTTGTAAAGATTGATTATTTAATAATAGGTTTAAATCATGTTATTAATTTATTGGTGATTTTGATTATTTTAATTTAATTTAATTAGTGTTTTGTGATTTTGTTCTTTGGCTAGTGTAACCTTAGAGCTGCTTAGCCTAGAGACTAACCATGACCATGGAGGCCTAACCCATGTGATTAGATTAGCTAATTACCACTTTTTAGACTAAGGATATTTTGGTCATTTTGTGACTTTTGAATTATTTAGGATTTTGATTAATTGGTGAATTTTATATTATTTTAATAATATTTAAATTGATGTATTATAATTTTGGTCATTTTTTATATTTTAATATTTTGGAAATTTTTATATTTTAATATTATATTTTCGGGTTTAGTTTGATCGGGTTTGAGTTTTGGCTCATTTCGACTTATGTTAGTGACCCGGGTAGCTTAGACTCTAGTTGGAACCCAGAGTTTAGCTAGACATGGCCCATAAATTCCACTAATTAGTATAGTGCATTTAGACTAATCCCACATGACTTAATTGGTCCATTTGGTCATTTAAACTTGACCCTTTTAGCCCCAAACTTCCACATAAGACAAAATTGACTCAAAAGGGCCTTGGAGGGCATTTTGGACATTTGCCAAATGCCCCCAAACCCCATAAATCTGGACAGCAGCAAGAGACCCCCTCTCTACTTCATTTTCTTCACATCTTGTTCTTCTTCTTCTCCTTTGAGAGTTCCTTTCCAAACCAAGCCAAAATCCTTTGATTTTAAGCTCCAAAGTAAGTCAAATCTCTTCCAATCTCTTCCATTTCTCTAGATCTCTTTCTAATCTTGGTGCTAACCCTTGTTTATCTTTTATTTTAATTTTTATCTAGGTAGAACCTAGCATGGAGGGGTTGGAAGTATAGAATTGGCTCTTGACCCAAAAAGAACCAATTTTAGGACTTTTCTTGGGATTCCAACTCCCAAGAGGTAAACCCTAACTCTAACTCTTGTAATTACTCCTAATTAATATTATTTGTATATTAGAGGATGCTCGGGGCATAGGACAACCCATTAGAAGAGGTTTGGAACCCATTGGACTCAATTCAGAACTTTCGGTCTAGGTTTAGTCCCAATTTTGGGGAAACCCTAAATTGATATGTTTGGGTGATACCCCTAGCCTAATTAGACCTAATTAGGTTAGTTTGGGTGAGATGAGGCTAGGTACATGTCCATATTTGGATACGTGGGATCGTTTTGCGAGAAATCATAAAAATAGGCTTTTTCGGGGTTTTCGGGTTCCAACACACGGGTGACTTTTTGCACTGACACTAGAATCGACAAGTTAGTACTTAGAATAGGTTCTAATAATTATTTAGAACTCGTAGGTAGAATTTGGGTCAAATCCGGATAGGTTTGGTGTCTGTATCACGCGGTATCGCGAATCGGACACCCCGGAGTCGCCAGAATGGCCATTTGGCCATTCGGGCCTCGTTTCTCGTTTCCGCTCGCGTGTGCGAGTTAGATTGCTTGTGTGGGGCACGTGTCTTGGTCCTAGAGGGTATAATTCAAAGATTTGGGTATTCGGATAAGGTTTTGGGTCGTTTAGGAGTATATGTGTATGTGTGTATATTTTTATAGGGAGTGTGTTAGTGTGTGGTAGTAGTAATGGTGTTGGTAGTGTGTGTGTGTGGTGGTAGTGGTGGTGTTGGTAGTATGCATATGTATGTGTGTGTGTGGTGGTAGTGGTGGTGTTGGTAGTATCCATATGTATGTGTGTGTGTGGTGGTAGTGGTGGTATTGGTAGTGTGTGTGTGTGGTGGTAGTGGTGGTGTTGGTAGTATGCATGTATGTGTGTGTGTGTGTGGGTGTTCGTGGATAGATAGATAGATAGATAGATAGATAGATAGATAGATAGATAGATAGAGAGATGAATGAATGAGTGAATGGATGATGGATGAGTGAATGGATGAATGGATGGAAGGGGGAGCTGCAGCCTCCCCCAAATTCAGCAGCAACAGCAACAATTTCAGCAACAATAGCAGCAGTAAAACAGCAGCAAACCCCCTACTTTGAGCCCCATTTGACCCCCCCAATACACCCCTAATTGACCCTCCTATATACCCCCCCTATATCCACCATATTTTCTACTATACAACCCCCTAATTTGTGAGTGTTGGAGTGGTGTAGCTTGGTTAGAAAACTAGTGGTTAGAGTGGTAGAAAAAAAGCTAATCCACATGTTAGTAGGTAATGAGAATTTACCCTTTTTGACTTTTAAGTGTCAAGATATCATGATACGGTATCGAGATACTAGAAGAAGGTTGAAATACCATATTGGAGAGTGGGGGAATACTTAGAATGAAGGTAGGAAAGTCTAGAGTGGGAGTTAGAAGCTAAGGTAATGGGATTACCTTGGAAGGGTAATAAAGGGTATGTTAAGGTATTCACATTAGAGGGTAAGTTTGTAGATGTATGAGTTGGTATTTGAGAGTTAGTTTAGAAGTAGTATTCTAGTTAGATGGGAGTTAGATGTAGAGTGGAAATTGAGGAAAGTAGTTGTGGTTTAGGATAGAGGTTAAGTTAGTATCTTGGTATCTCAAGATACCAAGATTACCTTAAGGTAATGTTGAGAATTAAGATATGCCATAAGATGGTTTTGATGTCCAAGATAGTGAAAGATTGTGGTTGGTAATGACTAGATATGTTAGTATCTTGCTATCCTTGGATACCGGGAGAGATACTCCCAAGACAAAGTCGATTTGCCTTAATGTTAGCAAGTAGAGGGTTAGTGGTGAGCTAGTGAGTCATGTGGATTAGATGGTTAGAGAGTTAAGTTAGTGTTTACATATAGGTATATATATGAGTTTGGATATGTTAGAATGAGAGGTTAGATAACATGTTACAGAGGTTCAATGAGGGTATAAGTAGGATGTTAGATAAGTATATATATATATATATATATATATATATATATATATATATATATATATATATATATATATATATATGTTAGTTAGATATTAGATGATGGTTGAATGTTAGATGTTAGATAGATATGTAATAAGTTAGGATAGTGAGTTAAGATGAGTTAGAATGCAATGTTAGGATGTGGGATATGTTAGATAGATGTTAGAAATTAGATATTAGAGTTAGAGGTTAGAGTGGTATCTTAGGATACCAATACGGTATCTTAAGATTTACCCTTTACCTTCAAGATAATTGGATAATTACCTTATTGGCAAGGTAATGTATCAAGATACCACAGTATGGTATCAAGATACTAGGGTAGGGTGTGAGAATACCTAAGCAAGGTATTAGAGTTGCCTAGAGTAGGCAAGGGTATCGGTTAGAGGCTAAGGTAATAAGTTTACCTTGGTAAGGTAATGAGATAGGTTAAGGTAATATCCTATAACTAAGATATGTAGATAACTTGATTAAGATATGGTTAGAATTAGGATATTATGGTTGGTAATGGTTAGAAATAGTAGACTTGGACTAGTTTTGACCTTGGTTGACCACGGTTGACTAGTTTGATCAAAAGTCAACCGAAAGTCAACCGAAGCCTAAAATTTGCTAGAACTTGACCAGAACTTGACCAAACTTGACCAGTTGACCCAAAGTCAACTACTTGTCAATGTTAGCGAAGTTTGACCTAAAGTTGACCTAGAGTTGACCTAGGGTTGACCAGAGTTGACCAGTTGACCAAAAGTCAACTGTAAGTCAACTGTTGACTTAAATCGACCTAGTTTAATTTTGTTTGACTTATATTGACCCAGTTTGACCTGGTTAGGCCTAATATGACTTAGATTGACCCTGTACAATCTAGTTTGACCTTGTTTGACCTAGATTAACTTAGTTTGACGTGTCTTGACCTAGTTTGACTCAGTATGACTTAATTTCACTTCCAAACCATTATATTGATACAATATTCCATCTATAGGTCCTCGAGGCACTGTTCTTGGACTCAGTCGACTTATCCATCACATCATAGGCGAGTACATTCTCTGATAATATTTCTATTTTATGATATCGTCTTTGTTTCTAGTATTTAGTGTAGATATCCTTGTTCTCTTGACACATTGTTCACACGGATTGGTATTTGTCTGGATCCCGTCATAAGATGTTATTCCTCTTATATATGGTATGCCTTGTGTAAGTCTTCCTAGTTCCTTGTGCATTGTATAGACAGGATTCCTGCGAAGGCTAGCTACCTTCTCAGAGAATTACGTGTTATGACTGGATCCACTATATTAGTCAGGGATGGGGGTGTTAGCGTAGATATGTGATTAATACCCTATAGTATTATATTGTATCATCATTGTATAGTGTTAATCATACACTCACGTATGATTAGCCAGGCCAAACATTGTATCAAGTTCTAAGCCGATCACATGTTGAAACTAATACTAAACTCACATAGATATAGTTCCAGATTTTTGTACATGATATATACTATTTCCTTGTTCTTATATTCAGTTACAGTCTTGACATGCCTTACCATGATTCATGTACACATTATTTTACCTCGTATATTCTCTCTATTTATTGCTACATTTTTAATATCGTCTAATTAGAACTGTTATTTGAGATTTATACTCGTTCCATCCTGACTGGATATGTTGAAAAAAATTTACAGATTATAGGCGAGGAGGATTGTCCTACCTACTACGGTCCTCATGACGTAGTCGGCCTAGACTTGGAGACCCTAGTTCAGCAAGGGTTAGCTCCAGCCGATGGGGCTTTAGAGTAGCTTAGCTAGTTTAGTTTGGTACTGGACTTTGTCTCCAGATTACTTTTTGGCTTGTTATTATTTTAGTATTATATTGAGATTGTTGACTCTGTGACTGGACTTGTATTATTCTGTGTTGGATTTACAGGATGATATTTCATATCTTGTTGTCTTTATCTTTCGATATTATCTATATTTCTTAGAGTTTGTGATTGAGTATATTATATTGTCATTGCTTGTCCTCCATTCGGAGTTGACCGTTCTCGACAGGTTTTGATATTATAATTGTTGTTGGATAGTAGACCTAGACAGCGTTCTACGCCATTCCTGTGGCGTAGGCTGGGACGCTGTCACGTACTCATGTCCTTACTCCGGGTGCGGGTTGGGACAACTTGAGTTGAAAGGGCCTCGACAAACAAAGCTATAAGTCCAGGATAGCTTGTGATATCAGTGACCAATCATACATAAATCGCACACGCTATGCTAGCGATAAAAATTGACAGAAAAGAACATGGTAAGTCTCACATTGCACGGCACACTCTGTCGTGGGTAAGTTCTAGCGTAGTTTACATTATGCTTGTCTGAAATTCATTAGGATGGTTAGAAAGATTCACTAACTAAGTCATATAAACTCTTCAACCGAATGAGAGCACGGAACTTAATTTGCCACTCACCAATATAAAGTGTAATGTACTGATCCTCGCTCTCCATATAGGTACCCCGAACCAAGAAGCGCGTGCCACTTAAGATCAAGGCGACGCAAGTACATTGAAGCCTCGTTCATGTGTTGAAGGCTTATTTTGAATCATTTTGAAGACTCTACATTCAGTCCAAGAAGAAATGGTGCCTCGGCTCCCCACGATTCCAGGTCCTTGGGAATGTTTGTTTGTAAAGGGCGATGTAACGTATGGAACGACTATCTCATCAGTGTCTATTTTGTTATCGAGTCATGTTGTAGCCCGTGCGGCAATGATTGTAATGGAGTCTTGTAAATGAAGTTTTATTATTAATGAAAACTAAATTTTCTCTCATTTCAATGTGTTCAATTTCTCTGCGTACTCTATTTGATGTTGTATTTCGGATAACCTTATGACTATGCCTTGTGCGATCACAACTTAGGTTCGCTCGACATCACTCCCGGGGGACGACTATCGATTCTTTGAAATCGGGACATGACATAATGGTATCAGAGCACGGCTTTACATCCTTTGGCCTTCTGTCTAGAGTCTCAAACCTTTGACCCCACGTCGATGAGATAAGTTGTTCCATACAATGAGTCTGTAATATTTTGAGACTGATGTGTGTGTCTATGCCAATCATGATCGTCTTTTATGGCATGCTATTTCCTAAGACATTTCCATTGTCCATCTTATCATACATGGTGAAGGTAAACCAATCATGTAAGTCCCTTGTCCTGTATGTCAATTTTTTAAAAAAATTAACAAGTTCAAATCATATTAGAAAAAAGTTACCAAATAAATTTAAATGATTCAATTATACATGTATAAAATAAACTAATAATAAAATAATAAATAGAAGTTGCATATGTTAAACCTAACAAGATTTTATTCAAATATTATGAAGTTATATATATATATATATATTTTTTATGAAGTTATATATATATATATATATATATATATATATATATATATATATATATATATATATATATATATATATTGTGGGGTAATTACCTTTTGAGTTTGAAAGAATAATGACTAAAAGCTGAAGGGGTTATATATTTATAGTTTCCCACTAAAATAAGATTAGGATTATATAATATCTAACTAAATCTGAAATAATCCCTTGTTTCTTTTTTATCTACAATTTTGAAGGTCATAAAGATGTAATTTTAGAAAAAAAAAATTCAATCTTAATTTGTCATCCTAGGAGATACAGTTGTTTTACTAGAGCTATATTGTGTAGTCCGAATTCTATCGTATTTTATTTTGAATTTAAATATATTTATTAAAATTGAAAAAAAAGAAACAAGGGATTATTTCAAAATTGAAAAAAATTCCTAAAATTACATCTTTATGACCTTCAAAATTGCTGATAAAAAAGAAACAAGGGATTATTTCATATTTAGTTAGATATTCTATAATCCTAATCTTATTTTAGTGGAAAACTATAAATATATAACCCCTTCAGCTTTTAGTCATTATTCTTCCAAACTCAAAAGGTAATTACCCCGCAATATATATATATATATATATATATATATATATATATATATATATATATATATATATAAAATATATATATATATATATATATATATATATTAGGATTAAAGAAGCCCAAGTAATTTTCTCCTTCTTCCTTTTGTAATTCCAACAGACTGTAAGCTTCTTCCAATAGCGTTTTCACCCCAAATTTTGTAAGAAACTTACTTATGTGTCTAGTATTTTATTTAGACATTTATTTGGATTTAGGTTATTTTTATGTATTTTACGTCGTTCTAATTTGCTATAACATAAATATGTTTGCACTTTTTCTAAATATCATAACTCTAAAAATATAAATCAAATCGAAGATTCATAAACTTCCTCGAACCTTGACACACTCTAGTTTCTATATAAAATTTCCAAAAATTAATTTGAAATTTTGATAGATAAAAACCCTAGAAAACCTATGTTTTTACCATCAAGACATATGTTCGTTAAATAGTGTTGAAATGTTTGTATCTTCCTTATATAAACTCAAACAGAGAACCGATTATACCGTCATGACCGCGTCGAAGAGACCTTCAAATCTATCATGATAACATTTATTTTATAGACAAAAAATTTTGTCTTTTTTTGCCGGTTTGCATGTCGACGACCATATATCTTAAATGCTACTAATCCTAGGTTTTTCCTTGTTGTTTTGATATTCCATAATCAGCTCTAATGTTATAGGCTACAAAAACCTTGTATAAACCCTAGAAACCTAGGTAACTTGTGGCATAAGCCATTTAGGGATAAATTGGTAAAACTAACATATTTTTATATCTTTATACGTGGGATCGTGGATTGCGTTATTTGTTGATTCTTGGGATCTAGGAGGTTGCTTTCGAAGAAATAGCTAGTCATATTCAATTCATAATCCAACTGAAGATTAAAGGCAAGTACCCTTATCTAGTGGATTTTATTTCGGTTTGTTATATTTGTGTGTAATTTGTGGAGCAAGAATTTGTGCATCTATTTTCTTCATTTATAGGTCTCTTTGATTATACATATGAGTGAGTGGAACTATTGTACCATGATACCATGTCTTATCGTTATTAACATTGTATTCTTATATTGGCATTGACTTGTGAGTGAACGAGTTAACGGAACAGAAGGGACGACTACGAGACGTGTGGATAAAATAATATCATAGATCTTGCATTCATGTAGTTATCGTTATTTATTTTTGTTAGCTTTGGGTACTTACGCCAATCAAGACTGAATATCATAAAAAATTTAGGCGACTTGCTGCCCTACATACTAGTTGTAGATGCGTTTGGAGGCGGATTATTGATTTATGAGTTAGATGTTGGTTAGATAGTTTTGCAGAGCACTACTAAATATTCAGGGATTGTTCCCAAATTCTGATATTATATTTTGTAAATTGTATAGTTGCTGTGAATGACAAAGATGTTATTTGTGATCAAATATTATGTATTTAGATACAACCGTCAGTTAGGTACAAACATCTTACTACTGTCGATGATGTAACGTAGGCTGAGCTTGACTACATACTTGTATCCTAAAAGGAGGAGAGGGTCGTGAAAAATCAAGATTCATACACATGATATGAGTACCTAGGATCTAACACCCATATGTCCAATGTTTTATTATATTATACAACATATAGGTCCAAGTCGACCTCATAAGAAGAGTCAAACTTTGATAGACCGATAATAGATGAACTACTCAACAATTTACTTTATTCTTTTTGTTTCTTCTTCGAGCATATCTAGACCCTATTCCCTCCTCTTTGAGTTGTAGATCTGTCACGCCCCAGAACCAGAATACTGGAGAGCGGGGGACAGACACAGCCAACTGAGTATATAGAAGTGTAATCCACCTCGACATACGGTCACGGCTGTCTAGATGTATGAGGGTTTATCTACAAGCCATCGGTCTCTTATGGTCAAGAACAAGCCTAGTGTCTCAATCTCAAGCAAGTAATACATGTTACAAGATATCAGATCATCAGGCATGAAAGGTAAGGCGTCCTGAACATTACATATACAGATGATCATGAAGCTAGTCTTACAAAATGTGAGGACTAGCAAGAGTTTCAGTCATACATGATCAACCCTAGGATTTGTCAATCATGTTACAGCCCGTAGGCAGACAAAAGTATAGGTTTCAATACGAGCTAACACTTGCTCGACGGCTAAACGCCATAAAAGAATAATTTTACAATTTGAGCGGGAGAGCAAAATAAACCCACTCGTTGCCATGGTTTCTTCTAGTGTTCACCATCTGGCTGGAAGGCGGGGAGATCCTCGGGGGCTACTCCGTAATCTGGCCATACAAAACCAGCTGGGTCAGACCCCAGAAAGAGCAAGTGCCACAAGGGAGGCTTCACTTAAGAACTAAAACCAGCATATTAGCACATGAGAACAATAATAAAGACACGAGTTAAAGAAAATAAGGTGATAAACAATAGGACAACTAAGGGACTATTCTGGTAGCCAAGTTACAACCGTAAACCAAACAAGGACCCAGTTGTAACCCTTCACCTGAATAGAGCTTAGTCTCCAACCAATTATCGACAAGAGTAAAACATAAGCAAGCATGTCCTAAGACAGCATGTACTGGGGCTAGGCAAGACTAGCCAGGATTGGACTCCATCCAACACTCACGGCCAAGCAAAGAGTACGGCTTGATACTTTAACTAACTAAGGTTATCACAAACCTAGTTACTAGCAAGATGCAATGAGATGTTCCAGCAGTCACAAGCCCTGCATCTATCCAGGTTATCCAGGCGAGATTTATTTAAGAGTTATCAAGAATTATTAGGTAAATTAGAGTGCAACACCTAACAATGTGCTTAGAACTTCTTTCATGGAGTGCCCCACATAATAGTAGGCTGGAAATGTGCCCTACTCGACGGCAGGCTACAAGTCCCTCAGGTGTGGCCGGGATAACGGGATCGCCTATAACTAGAAACATCTTCCTATATGAACTACTTGATCAATCTAGTCATTATCCTAGTCCGATTCAGTATGAATCCCTGACCGTGGGAAATCAAGGATTCATGTCCTAGACATGATGCAAGATGGGACATATAACTTGTATAGAGACAATCAAGAGAAATCACCCACGGTGTCAAGACGAGAGTTATATATTACTTGTCAAGATTAGTTGTCAGAAGTGCGCTACCCCGGGCCACTAATAAGCTGGTACATGTCATGTTTACTTGTTACTTGTCAAGAGTGCACCACGACGGTCCACTATCGAGGATGATCACCCCATGTTCATGTTATCAAGTCATACCATGCTCAAGGCCATCATGCTCCATATTAACAAGTTATCAAGTGGGGTGGTCACAAGTTAGGCCAAGTATAGGACACATGTGAGATCACAAGCATATATACAAGAACTAGGAGAAACATGCATGGGAGTTGTCATAACACATCAATTCTCAATATTCAAGAAAGTACGTGGAAATGTACAGGCGTAAAATTAGAACATAACATCGTTGGCGTAAAACTAAACATAACTTCCTTATGAATCATTATCATTGGTAACAAGAAGCCTATGTTATGCACATAGTTGGAGAGTCATTTATCACAAGGTCTAGTTCATATAAGGTCATAGCTCAACGCATGAAAACACAAGATCCAATGGTATTTTCCAAAATCTAAGGTTCAACACATCTTAGAAAAATAGGCATAACTTCCACATACGAACTCTAAAGGAGGTGCTCCAAAGATATTTGGAAAGACAAGATAAAGATCTAAAACTTTTATGTTTTAAGTTTTTCAAAATTCTGGCTAAAAATAGCTAAACTTGGCCAAAAAAAAAAGTCATTCTGTGCACTTTTTACGCCAAAAATTCAATTCTGCGTAAAATACACAAAAGAGAAGGGTTCCAGCGTAAAAATTACATTCAGGATACAATCCTGCGTAAAATACACAAAAATAGGGTTCCCTGCGTAAAATTTACATTCAGGACACAATCCTGCGTAAAATACGCAAAAACAGGGTTCCTGCATAAAATTTACATTCAGGATACAATCCTGCATAAAATACGCAAAAACAGGGTTCCTTGCGTAAAATTTACATTCAGGATACAATCGTAAAATTTATATTCAGCCAGCACTACATTCTTCAGCCGAATAAAAAATTCAGAAAACTTGTTTTGGCCATAAAAACTTTATTTTAACTCGAAATAAGGTGAATCAAAAACCAAATTCATACGAAATTCTGTGCTCTTGCTCATGGAACTATTAGTTTTCGAAAATAACAAGTTTTAGTAGGTTAAAAACCAAGAAAACTCCATGAACTCATGAAACCCCAAAGTTACAATGTAGATCTAGAAGAATCTATCCATAAAAATCAAAAACTCCAAGTTCTAAAGAGGCTTATAATCATGTAAAGAAGAGAATGGAACAATAAAACTTGAGATCCATCATGAAGCAAGTTGCACTTGCCTAGAGCTCTTGGGTGTAGGTGGAGAGGAGTAAATGAAAAAGAAGAAGAAATAAAGAAGAGAGAGAAAGGGTTGGTGAGTTATAAAGGATGGTTTATCATAATGAACCAAGGAGGGTCTAACCAAGTTAAACCAGAATAAACCAAACCAAGCTAATACATGCCATGATGAATCTAAACAAGATTAAACCAGGATTAGCTAGCAAAGGACAAGTCATGGTACGGGTCAGAATCCCGTACATGTATACTGGAAATACGTATAATGAAAAACGAAGGTGACAACTCTACCTACCTTAAAAGAATTTTGTCCTTGGAATTTAATCATGAGGCTAGAGATATCAGGGCAAGCTAATCTAACACGGGCAATCTACGACTAGCAGTCAATCAAGCAATCATTCATGCAAGCAAGAAAGTAAAAGCATAAGGCATAAGAGAGACATTATACCTTATGAGTCAAACAGGTGTGGATATCGCGATCGAATATCATCCTCACGCTCTAGGGGTGAGCATCGGTTCGGTTCGGTCCGAACCGAACCGAAAAAATTAAAACCGAACTCAAAACCGAACCGACCAAATCAAAACCGAACCGAACCGAACCGAATTGGTTCAGAACCGAACCTGAACCGAACCGAATTGGTTCGGTTCGGTTCATCGGTTTTTCGGTTTTATATATATATATATATATATATATATATATATATATATATATATATATTTTTATATATATATATATATATATATATATATATATATATAAATAAAAATAAAAATAAATATATATATATATATAAACCGGTTTTAAAGTTCGGTTTTCGGTTCGGTTCGAAAACCGAACCCAAAAACCGAAAACCGAACCGAAAATCCAAAAAAAACCGAACCTCTAAACCGACAACCGAACCGTTTAAAAAAAAACCGAACCGAAACCTTATTTCGGTTCGGTTCGGATCGGTTTTCGGTTTTAAACCGAGTTTTGCTCACCCCTATCACGCTCCCACATTGACTCACCTAAAGAGTGGTGACCCCAAGCGACACAGACTAAACTAATAGTCTTGTTTTTGAGTACCTTCTCTCTTCGGTCCAATATGGATACGTGCCTTTTCTTATACGAAAGTTTGGTACCAACAACCAATTCTGAATGATCAAGGACATGGCTCGGATCCTGGATGTACCGTCGTAATTGGGATACATGGAACACGTCATGTACCTCACATAACAATGGTAGAAGAGCGAGACGATATGATACATCACCTACTCGCTCAAGAATATCGAACGGTCCTATATACCTAGTATAATGCCCCGCTCCGCGCAAGGCATTTGGTTGGCTTGTTGGATAGGATCAGAATGTTAGACCGTGACTTATGTTGGGAATCAAGAGAGTTGAGACTGATGCAGTCTCTCTTAGCTGGCTAGACGGACTAAGTGTTGGAACGTGGCTCGCTGGTAGAGCTACGCTTAGGGGGAATGTGTGCAACCAGAATAAGAAGATCCTTTTGTGCAGGCAAGTAGAACTGTCCTCTTTTCTCCTTATTTTTGCATGCTTAATAAATAGAACAATGTGATGCTATAAATTGTCCCTAAATATTCCATATTTTAGTTGCTGAATAATAGAGATACCTATGCTGAAAATTATTGAAATAAATAAGACATGAATATTGAACTGCTGATTGAATCACACTAGAACTGCTAATGTAATTTGATGCCTGAGAATAAATTGATAATGTCCCTTATGCTTAATCTTGATGAAATGAATAAATCACTTGAATAATCGAGATGCTGCGTGAATAAGACATGAGAAAAGAACTGGCTATGCTATTAACACAATGAATTGAATGAGACTCTTGAATCATGTACTCTCTGTATAACTGTTGTAAAGAAATGAGATGATGCCTATTTTTGTATAAGCAATAAAATGAATAATAATTGTCCCAATAAAACGAAGGAAAATGCTGCTTGTCCCTTTGAAATGAATAAAATATTATTGGTTCCTTATTGAGAGGAATGTTATGAAAAATGTGCAATGAATCAATGAATGGAGAATGATGAGGCTTAGGATCATGGAGATCACCAAGTAGAATGATGGTAATGATTAGTCGTTGAACACGACTCGGGTTTGAGATGAGATGTTGAACTGTTGGCTCTGCTTACTTTCAGTTGCTTTACCATGCATTTGTGTTATCGAGTCGACACACATTTGTATGGTCATGGACGTACTTGTACAAGTCTGAGTAAGTTTCCTCGAACGGTACCTGGGGCACCGGGACCGATTCGACCCAGAAGGAAACATTGGTCGTGCTATGGTGGCACGAGGTATTACGGGACATTCGGCTAGGCTTGCAACCTACCCTGGAATGGTGCATCGTAATACCCGTTGGAAAGTCCTTTATGGTACAGTTTTACCAACGACCATGTAGTCAGGATGCATGCTAACGAATATTTTGTGCAGACAGAGTGAGTATATCATATTATCCTGTATTTTTATGCAGGTACAAGGGAGTTGGCTATCGGTAAGAAATTACTTAAATGTGATATACTTAATATATGTGTTGGTTTAACTTGCGTGCTTAACGTGCCAAGTAAATGATGCTATGCGTAGTCTTTCAATATGAGAACCTGCTTAACATGTTAAATTTAGTATGCTAGAAAGATGCTTTGCTATGATCATTGCTCAAACATAACATACATGCTAAGTGATGCTTGAAGTGAGAATTGTCATAACATGTTTAAGATGTTATTGTTAACGATGCCTCAATGATGCCTTTGCATGATAACACCAAGAATGCTGTAATGATATGTCCACATGAATGCTACTAAGAATATTCTTACATGCTTCACTCTGATTATTGCCCATGAACTGTAAACTAATGCTAGGCCCCAAGTAGAAAGACCATTCTATTAAAATGCTTGCTAAAATTGACCAGTTAGTGTTGGTTTAGGCGAGTGGGTTGGATTCTGCTCGCCAGTACATAGATGATGTGCTGACCCACGTTTTTGTGGGCAGGTGCTCGTGCTTGGGATGTTCTGCACACGAAGATTGGCTTGACCGGTCTCGCGGCATCGAAGATTTTTTGGGCATACAGAAGCTCTCCTTGTACAAGATGATGTCTTCTGTTTATAAAGGACATAATGTATAGAACATTGTAATCAGTTGTACCAGTGAGTTGTAAGCCAAGTCGGTATAATGAGTTGTAATCCATTGTATCCAAGTATCAAATGTAAGCTTTGTAGCATTATTCAGTTGGCTTTCAATATAAAGTGAGATATGTTATAAGCATTGTACTTCAATACAAGTCTTGTACTCTTCTTCAATTATCAATAAAGATAATAAAGTTCTATATATCTCTGTGTGACTTCAAGTTATCCTTTTATCTTTGCTGCTATAAAGAAGTGATGTACTTCTATTCAATAAGAAAGATTGTCCTCATTAACTTTAATTTGTCTGCTTCTGCCGCTGCGATGTGTTCCTATTTAAAGATTATCATCTATGTACCATCTTTGTCTTGTACAAGTGCAATACCAGACTTGTACGGTATCACGCCCAAGCGAGGATGATTGATTCCAAGAGATAAAATATATGAATAAATGACTCTACAAATCGGGACGTGACAAATTGGTATCAGAGCACGGCTTTACGTCCTTGGTCTCTTCTTTGGTTCGTTTCAAATCAAAGTTGTATCGACGATTAACCAAAGTTGCTTCTACGATCACTCAACATTGCTTCCGCGATTAAGTCAAAGATTGCTTCCGCGATTATGCTGTTGTTGTTCGGTAATCATCATATGTTGTTTGTGTCTGAAAGTTCGTTAACCCTCTTCGCTGCTTACTGGATGTTCCATACAATAATTCTAAATACATTGTGATGCCCCTGAATGAATAATTGTTGTTGGTTTGGACACAAATAACCCAACAATGACTCGATGCCATAGTATGCTATAGTATGAATACTGTTTGGAACTGTGAGAATAAAGAAAAGTGGCTATGTATGCTGTAACAAGTTGAGAATTGCATATGATGTTGGAAAAGTTTTGGGAATGAATAATTGATAGATGAGTTCAGCAGAACTAGTGAGTTGACTCTTATGTGCTCGCTAGTGCTTTTAAGACCCTAAGAATGTTGGCTTGTGGTTTGAGACCCTGAGATGTTGGCTAAGTGTTGTGATCATTATAGATCATGAATGTCCGAAATAGATTTGAGTTGGTATTGTTTAAGGATGGCTTCGTCTCTAAGTGGTATATTGCCTCTACCACCTCAGAACTAGATGTATCTTGACCCTTTCCATAGGATAGCAATGAGACTATCTGTGGGTACTGGGTAGTGCCGAGACATAGCTGGGAGTCTTGTATTGTTGCTAGATGACTCGAGTGTCCCTTGACGGTGATGTTATGTGGGGTAGCGAGATTGTCGGAAATTGTAATCGGGTGGCTTGGTTAGAAATTGTTTAGTCGAGTGATGACTTAGACTAGTAAGACAGTTAATATGGTATGGGTAAATGGATTTGGCTAGAGAATGTTGTGGCTTAGAATATCTGAATATTGATTTTGAATGGTTGGATGCAAATCATATGTGGCTAATACAAAGTTGATTGCTAAGCTGGAAGTTTTGAAAAAGTTGTAGGTGACCAAAAAAATATTAGAAATCTGTGCCTTGACCCTACGGTGTAATAGATGTCAATCTATCTTGATCACCAAAGGATAGTCATTGCATATGTGCATGCATGATGAGGAATTGAATTGTACCAGAAAAGTAACAAGTAGCAACCTTGAATATTTGTGTTGCATAGAGAATGGTTAATTAATACATGAATTGTCGGATTGAATGGAATGAATTACTCGACCCCTTGCGATATGAGATTTTAAGAATGTCCGTATGAGATTTTGATGATTGAGAAACGAATGGGATTGAGGAATTACAAACGCGTTGGATAATGCCGGTATATTTGATTGTTGGTTGGGATATAGATTGCTGGCTTATGACTTAGTGGTGTAACTTCGTCATACAGACCGAATAGTATGATTCCATAGTTATGTTAAGACTATCAGAACTGATGACCCTTGAATAGTTAGCCTTGGCTTATGGGTTCGTGTGAGTACAAAGGAATTGAAATAAAAATTGAATCATTGAGAATTTACTTGATGGATTATTAGAATGATGAGAATCATATGTCGGGTTAGGATTTGGCCATAATATTGATAGATCGATCTTAGTCGATCGTTGGGTAAGTCTAAGAATAAGCCTCTGTGGAAATTATTTCCTTGAGGAGACCCTAGATAGATAGACTTGACCCTAGCGACTAGTTGATGACTTACCATTGTTGGCATAGCCAACAACGGTGATTAGTTATTCAGACTGAGTTGATACCCATAGGTTTGGGTAGAGTTTCTTAGAACTGTCGGTTGCTTGTTGGCCCTGAGAATAAGAAATTTGTATGATCCCTAGTAGCCGTCCACTCTAGGGGAGTCACCTGAATTATTAGGTTTAGCTGTCAGTATAGCTAACCATAGAGACTTGATCGAATAATAGGGTGACCATTGGCGACCGTAGGATAACCTTGTGGCATAGAACGAGAGATGGTGATAAGTATGACCTAAGAACGATATGTTATATGTATATGCCCCAATATGAACCTTAGAGATGTTTGACCCTTGAGGATTATGTGTCGGCCTATAGCGGGAAATGGAATCGTGGGATGAGACTTGAGTTGTATGTATCGAATAGTGAATAAAGTGATAAGTCAATTGAAAGGATGCTGAGTCGGATTTGGAAAAGAGAGTTGTATCGTGGCTGATAGAATTGCGCTATCATGGAAGTTGGCTGAAGTACATATATTTTGGGGATGCCTAAAATATGTGTATGGATCCAGCCGAAGTGATAGGTTGCGACTGAGATAACATTATAGGAAGAATTTATCGTACTAGCGCGGACTTTGGCTGAAATGCATATATTTTGGAGACTCCTGAAATATGTGTATGGATCCAAACGAAGTGATATGTTGCGACCAAGACAGAATTACAAGGAAAATATTGGTGAATCAATAAGAAGTTGCAAGTATTGAAAAAGGGATAGACATAACGAATCGTTGATGGATTTAAATGATACAATTGGATAACTATTTTGAGATGACCGAGTGTGCTGAAATGAATATTGAATTGAAGCTGAATGAGTAACTTGTTATAACTAAGTGAATTAGTAAGATGAGTTGTTCTCTTAAGTTTTAAGGACGAAACTTTTTCTGAGTGGTATATTATATAATGCCCCGCTCCGCACGAGGCATTTGGTTGGCTTGTTGGATGGGATCAGAATATTAGACCGTGACTTATGTTGGGAATCAAGAGAGTTGAGACTGATGCAGTCTCTCTTAGCTGGCTAGACGGACTAAGTGTTGGAACGTGGCTCGCTGGTGGAGCTACGCTTAGGGGGATGTGTGCAACCAGAATAAGAAGATCCTTTTGTGCAGGCAAGTAGAACTGTCCTCCTTCCTCCTTATTCCTGCATGCTTAATAAATAGAATAACTTGATGCTATAAATTGTCCCTAAATGTACCATATTTTAGTTGCTGAATAATAGATATGCCTATGCTGAGAATTATTGAAATGAATAAGACATGAATATTGAACTGCTGATTGAATCACACTCGAACTGCTAATGTAACTTGATGCCTGAGAATGAATTGATAATGTCCCTTATGCTTAATCTTGATGAAATGAATGAATCACTTGAATAATCGAGATGCTGCGTGAATGAGACATGAGAAAAGAACTGGCTATGCTATTAACACAATGAATTGAATGAGACTCTTGAATCATGTACTCTCTGTATAACTGTTGTAAAGAAATGAGATGATGCCTGTTTTTGTATAAGCAATGAAATGAATAATAATTGTCCCAATAAAATGAAGGAAAATGCTGCTTGTCCCTTTAAAATGAATGAAATGTTATTGGTTCCTTATTGAGAGAAATGTTATGAGAAATGTGCAATGAATCAATGAATGGAGAATGATGAGGCTTAGGATCATGGAGATCACCAAGTAGAATGATGGTAATGATTAGTCGTTGAACACGGCTCGGGTTTGAGATGAGATATTGAACTGTTGGCTCTGCTTACTTTTAGTTGCTTTACCATGCATTTCTGTTATCGAGTCAACACACATTTGCATGGTCATGGACGTACTTGTACAAGTCTGAGTAAGTTTCCTCGAATGGTACCTGGGGCACCGGGACCGATTCGACCCGGGAGGAAACATTGGTCGTGCTATGGTGGCACGAGGTATTACGGAACATTTGGCTAGGCTTGCAACCTACCTTGGAATGGTGCGTCGTAATACCCGTTGGAAAGTCCTTTATGGTGTAGTTTCACCAACGACCATGTAGTCAGGATGTATGCTAACGAATGTTTTATGCAGACAGAGTGAGTATATCATATTATCCTGTATTTTTATGCAGGTACAAGGGAGTTGGCTATCGGTAAGAAATCACTTAAATGTGATATACTCAATATATGTGTTGGTTTAACTTGCGTGCTTAACGTGCCAAGTAAATGATGCTATGCGTAGTCTTTCAATATGAGAACATGTTTAACATGTTAAATTCAGTATGCTAGAAAGATGCTTTGCTATGATCATTGCTCAAACATAAAATACATGCTAAGTGTTGCTTGAAGTGAGAATTATCATAACATGTTTAAGATGTTATTGTTAACGATGCCTCAATGATGCCTTTGCATGATAACACCAAGAATGCTGTAATGATATGTCCACATGAATGCTACTAAGAATATTCTTAGATGCTTTACTCTGATTATTTCCCATGAACTGTAAACTGATGCTAGGCCCCAAGTAGAAAGATCATTCTATTAAAATGCTTGCTAAAATTGACCAGTTAGTGTTGGTTTAGGCGAGTGGGTTGGATTCTGCTCGCCATTACATAGATGATGTGCTGACCCACATTTTTGTCGGCAGGTGCTCGTGCTTGGGATGTTCTGCACACGAATATTGGCTTGACCGGTCTTGCGGCATCGAAGATTTGTTGGGCATACAGAAGCTCTCCTTGTACAAGATGATGTCTTCTATTTATAAAGGGCATAATGTATGGAACATTGTAATCAGTTGTACCAGTGAGTTGTAAGCCAAGTCGGTATAATGAGTTGTAATCCATTGTATCCAAGTATCAAATATAAGCTTTGTAGCATTATTCAGTTGGCTTTAAATGTAAAGTGAGATGTGTTATAAGCATTGTACTTCAATACAAGTCTTGTACTTTTCTTTAATTATCAATAAAGAGAATAAAGTTCTATATATCTATGTGTGACTTCAAGTTATCCTTTTATCTTCGCTGCTATAAAGAAGTGATGTACTTCTATTCAATAAGAAAGATTATCCTCATTAATTTCAATTTGTCTGCTTCTGCCGCTGCGATGTGTTCCTATTTGAAAATTATCACCTATGTACCATCTTTGCCTTGTACAAGTACAATACCAGACTTGTACGGCATCACGCCCAAGCGAGGACGATCGATTCCAAGAGATAAAATATATGAATAAATGACTCTAGGAATCGGGGCGTGACACCTAGGACTAAGCTTTCCTCGTACGCTGAAACGAATGACGCCACGGGTAGGCGAGATCCTAAGGAATACGTGGTCGCCGACTGAAAACTCAAGGGGTCGTCGACGAGAATCGGCCCAATGGAGCTGGCGATCTTAGGCAACTCGAAGATGATCTCTGACTTGTCTGACCACCTCGATTGTCTGCGTAATCATCTCTGGACCAAGCATCTGCCTCTCGCCTATATCATCCCATGCTAATGGGGATATGTACTTCCTGCCTTACAGTACTTCAAAGGGTGCCATCTGGATACTGGCCTGGAAATTGTTGTTATAAGAAATCTCCACGAGATACAGGTGATCTTCCCATGAACCACCGAAGTCGAGCGTACAAGATTGCAACATATCTTCAAGAGTCTGTATCGTGCGTTCTGACTGACCATCTGTCTGCGGATGATAAGCTGAACTGAACTTGAGACGAGTCCCCAAGCTCTCTTGAAGACTCCGCCAAAAGTGCGATGTGAATCTTGAATCTCTATCTGATATGATAATAACTGGCACCCCATGCAATCTGACAATCTGCCTGAGGTACATCTCTGCAAGCTGATCCGTCGACTGACCAACTCTGAAGGGGAGAAAATGAGCTACATTCGTGTGATGATCAACTATAACCCAGATAGCATCTCTTCCACCTGGGGATTTAAGTAATCCAGTTATAAAATCCATAGTAATATGCTCCCATTTCCATTCTAGGATCGGTAAAGGTTGAAGAAGTCCAACTGGCATCTGATGTTCAGCTTTAACTTGCTGGCAAACTAAACAACGAGAAACAAACTGGGCTATCTCCCTCTTCATGCCATTCTACCAAAAATACTGACGGACGTCTCGATACATTTTTGTGCCACCGGGATGAATCAAATACTGCGAACTGTGAGCCTCTGTCATGATCTCCTGTCTGATATCACCACTAGGTACACAAAGACGCATTCCATGTCAGAGTGTACCATCTTCGTGAATGCATAACTCTGGTCTTCGTCCTGCTTCACACTCTGCTCTAAGCCGCTGAAGCTTAGAATCTGCTGACTGAGCCATATTAATCCTCTCAACTATACTGGACTAAACTTGCAGGCTGGCCATCAATGCCCCATTGGTGGGAAGAACAACTTCAATACCCATCTTCTGAAGATCTGCTAACAACTCTAGTTGTGCTGTTAGAAAATAAACTCCGGCTCTTCTGCTTAATGCATCTACAACAACGTTGGCCTTCCCAGGATGATACTGCAGGTTGATGTCGTAATCCACAAGTAGCTCTAGCCATCTCCTCTGATGCATGTTGAGATCCTTCTGAGTAAACACATACTTAAGGCTCTTGTAGTCGGTGAAGATCTCCACCCGATCTCCATACAAGTAATGCCTCCACAACTTAAGTGCGAAAACTACAGCTGCTAATTCTAAGTCATAGGTTGGGTAATTTCTCTCATGATCACGAAGCTGACGTGACGCATAAGCTACTACCTTACCATGTTGCATCAAGACGCATCCCAATCCTCTACCGGAAGCGTCACAATAAACGGAAAATCCTCTAGTTCCATCTGGAAGCGTAAGAATGGGGGCCGTCATCAATCCTTGCTTCAACTTCTCAAACGAAATCTGACACTCTGTCGTCCAAGCAAACTGCACATCCTTGCGGGTTAACTGAGTCATGGGTGCTAAAATCCGAGCAAAATCTGATACGAACCTCCGATAATAGCCGGCCAATCCTAGAAAACTTCGAACTTCTGCGATGGTACTGGGAACTGGCCATGTCTCTATAGCTACTATCTTATGGGGGTCAACTTCCACCCCACCTCTGGTGATAATGTCCTAGATATGAAATACGATCAAGCCAGAACTCATATTTACTGAACTTCGCATACAACTGATGCTCTCTGAGAATCTGAAGGACTACACGGTGATACTGCTCATGCTCTGCTTCACTCTTACTATAGACCAAGATGTCGTCTATAAATACTACCACGAACTGGTCCAAATAGGGCATGAAGATACGATTCATGAGGTCCATGAATACGGCTGGTGCATTGGTCGCTCCAAATGGCATAACAAGGAACTCCCAATGTCCATATCTTGATCTGAATGTTGTCTTCGGAATATCTTGCTCTCTGACTCTGATCTGATGGTATCATGATCGCAAGTCAATCTTCGAAAATACAGCAGCTCCACTGAGTTGATCGAACAGATCATCTATCTTTGGTAGAGGATACATGTTCTTGATTGTTACAGAGTTTATGGTACGAAAATCAACACATAATCTTGACCTACCATCCTTCTTTTTCACAAGAATCATTGGAGCTCCCCAAGGCGATCCACTAGCACGAATGAATCCCTTGGTTCTGAGTTCTTCAATCATCTTGTACAAGATCTCCAACTCTAATGGCGCCATCCTGTAGACTCTCTCTAACACTGGTGCCGTCCCGGGAAGCAAATCGATGGTGAACTCTATTTCTCTCTTTGGGGGCATATTTGGAAGCTCTTCGAAAAATACATCAGAAAACTCTTCTACTACTCTGGAAAACTGAACTGCTGCTGCTACTGCCATATGCAATACTAGAAAAGAAGGTTCTACTTTGCCTCTAGAAAATGAAAACTCTGGTTCGCCTGTGTCACGCCCCGCTCCCGTAGGAGCGATCGTCCTCGCTAAGACGTGATGTCGCACGGGCCTAGGTTGCGCCCGTGCAAGGCCAAGTCCAGAAATGACCGATTTGAGCTAGGCCACAGAGTCGCATAGAGTGTCCCCATTGCAGCGAAAAGTAAATGAACACAAGTAGAAGCGAATTCGAACAATTTATTGATATTCAAGAAGTTTACAAGCGGCGCTAGGCCGATATTACAAGTCGCTCAAGCTCTCTCTCTAAAACATAAAAGGGCGTGCCAAGTGGCTTACAATATGGAATGATTCATGGCGATATTCCGATACATTATGTCCTGTATAGGGTGCTTCAGCTTCTTGCAACGTCCCAAGGCCCCGGAGTTGGCTCCGTGCCTTAACACGTTCGATGGAAGCTCCGCACCCGCCGGCGTCTCCTGCATCCTGCAAGCAGACTGTGGGGTTATCAGTACATTGTTATGCACTGGTGGGGAGGCTTGCTCGCCCACAATGCTATACCAAATACGTTCTATTTACTTTTGTGCATCTCTATCATTCATTGTCTTTCTAATCTTGCCTTAGGATCAATTTCATGGCATATGTCATAACCTATCCCGTGTTACCAAATTCAAGTGTCACATGGAAATACATGCACGACTTACCCACACTTACCGTCCGGCCTTTCCTGTCCAAAGTAAACCAAGTTAGACAACAGTTCATATATTTCAACTAGATATGATTCATGTAAGCATTCAGTGTCAAGGACGTGTTCCTGCCTCAGATTCTAGTGCGTCGTGGGCATGTTCTAGCACGTCGTAGGCACGTTTCAGAGTGTTACATTTCAAGCATGTTCAGAGTTTTATGTTTCGAGCATGTTCAGGATATTACATTCAAGCATGTTCAGGAGTGTTACATCTTGAGCATGTTTTCAGGAGGCACTTTATTTTACTTAGACTATTTTGATTTCAATGCAAGAACTTGTACGTGGATTGCCACCATCATAGTCCACTTAATCTACATGCATGGGTCGTTGGCTTTACAAGCCATTTTGGACATATCACTTGGGCATTCTCACCTATCGAAGCATGATGGCTGGTACACCTTGATAGTCTCTTAAAATGCCTAGCCTTACGTCTTTTTGAGCGGCCGAGCCCCCACTCAAAGCAGCCCATAAGCCCCATGTCTGATTCCGTCTAGGCCGGCCACGGTATTTCCCCCCATCGCCCGTGCCGTTTGTCCACGACCATTTCATATTTTACTTGTCATGTAACTTAACGGCTGTCTTGAACCATAATGCGTTATCGACCAGGTTAACGTCCGTGCAGCGCGGGTAGCGAGCCCCGTTGCACGTGCCCGTCATACCTGTCGCTAACGTCTTTCATGTCTTATCTTTTATTCACTCTTTCATTTCTTTCTTTCACTTGTTCGTTCATTCATTTTTCACATATTCATTCATTCATTCATTCACTTATTCATTCATTCATTTATACATTTTGCAACTCCCTGTGCGGGAGTCGCCTTGGCGACCCATCGGTCCCGTAGCCTTTCAATATTGCTGTACTCTACTCGGACGACTATGTCGATAGTCTTCCATTTCATTGTTGTAAACCATTCATTATTTCGTTGTTGAACGCGTAAGGGACTTGCACGTAAGCTTGTGCCTTATCACGAGCGTAGAGCGCGGTGCGAGAGTTTCTATATTTGCCGAGTTCTTTTCCATGTTCTAAACAAGCATGCAAGATGGGATTATTCCCTTAGCTAGGTGCGTTGAGTCATTTATTAGCACGCACGGTGTTATTGCCTAGCGATTCTAGCAAGTGTGCCGCATTATTATGTGTCTAGGCTAAGCAAAGACAGGGTCATCGGAGCCACCCACCTTAGCGATATTCGTATCGGCCGAGCGATACTCCGAGCGCGCCTTTGAAAGTCTAAGTCTGGATTCATCTTGTCGTGCCAATGTAAGCCCTGCATCGATTCTTCATCAGGTCGATGCCAACTCTCCGGGTCGACGGCTCGTTCGAGTCATTGTACTTGCCGTTTGAATCGGCGTTCCGCTAGGACAGAGCGGGTCGTTACATAATACACCACTCAAAATAAGTCTCATCCTCGAGACTTCTTGAGTGCAGGTCATCCTATCATTCCTTAAATCATGTCGTCGTGTTTCTTAGACAATTCTATCGAACGGCTCTATCGTTCGATGGCATCGAACCATGCTCGATACTTTTCTAAGTTCCGTATCGCATACGTTTGGTCGATTTTATTGAATAACTTTTCATTCATTTTAGAGTTGTTGGCACTTATTCAATTCAAGTGTTTCTTCGTCTTGGTTGCTATTTCTTCGTGTCATGGGACTAAAAATGGTCGCACGAGGCACGTTGTAATTTATCAAGTGCGCGGATCGTGGGTTGAGGCAAAATTACTTTCGTTTATCTCGGTCATTGAGATGACCCAATTCGCTTCTCAAGCGTTCGTGTCAACGAAATCAGTATGATTTCTTCTTAGCGGGGTCGTCCAAGTTTAAGTAATTTTCGTCCTTATTCAAGACTAAGTATTGCACTATCATCGAGTATATCTTCCTATCAATGGTTCAATTCGTTATACCAACTTTTACTTGCACGATATCGATTCCATATCATTTACTTGTTTATGGCCAATCTTATTGTCGTTCACACACACTCCGCTCACACGTTTCTTGGATTTCGAGCCACGCTCGTACTAGTATCAATCCTTTACTTAACGCAATTTCAAGATCTTCGACACTCTTCCATTCCTCAAGTCTTGCTTGAACTCAATGTATCACTTGGCTGGATCATGCATGCATTCCAAGCGTCCCCAAAATACATGCATTCAGCTAAGCTGCATTATCTAGAAATTTGTCATTCTCACTCGAGTCGCATCGTGCACATACTCAAGCGTCCCTGAAATATATGCATGTCAGCCGAATCTCGTGAGGGGTATTCCTATATTCGTGATTCACATTATCCATCCATGCCAATCCTTAAGATCAATCTTTTGATTGATAACTCGTGAAACAGGACGTCTCGCCTAACCGCTAGGCTATCTTTTCGAGGCTAAGTCAATGTCAGGATTGGAATCATAGTTCCCCAACAATAATGCCAACACTGACCCTAATCCTAGGGTCAAACCAAAGTCAGTAGTATGAGATTTTCTACCCAAGCTCGCGTCACTCAGATTTCTAAACATCGAGCACGATCACCTATTCGCATCAAGGCATTTATCGCGCACCGCAACGAATTCAAATCCATTCAAATCACTAAATCGACATACTTCATATATCCATTCTAACCAATTCATGTATTCGATCACGAGTTCATCTAGCTTTGACAATATGTTATGCCCCAATCTCACGCGAGTCCGATTATCCACGGTGGTTCATGAATCAACATGCAACGCTCCCGTGGAATAATCATTCTCATCGGGGCGTAACTCTTGCTTGCGTCTAGACTAATTCATTCTCGATACGCGGATTGGACCTACGCAATCCTCAAGCTCAATCATCAAGCACACCGAGTCATTCTCAAGTTCACCTTCGCGTCACCACAAGTCGAAGCACATAAATTGCCACGCCATGCTAGTTCAATCACCCCCGCTGTATGAATCACCATATCAGCGCTCACGCGGAGTGATCGCCCTAATCGGTGTGATGCATATGCGAGGCTGGAGTTGCGCTCACATAAGACAAGCATGTCGACGTTAGGGTTATCGTCGAAGTAAATCCAAGCATTCACATTTTCATCTAAGCCAAATCAATTCGACAGTCTGACCGTCATGCGTTCAACTAGAAAATCCTCGAGCCAAGTCTATCTTTTCCTCGACACATTTTTTTACATCCCAAGTATAGCATCCAATGGAACAATGACATTTACACGATCGTCATTCGTCGAGTCAGAGTACCCCTAAGTTATCGTATATCGATCTTTGATACGCCTCAATACCATCGACGATATGCGTAACCTGACGATCTTCCATTGCAACCGATTTCGAGTCGTGTATTGATGCTGTTGTCCGAGTTAGATATTCCACAATTTTATTTAATATTCAAGATCAAGTTCAACTGTTATTCCTCAAGCTAGTTTCAAGATCGTTGTTCAAACTCAAGTCATAATTCATTTGAATCAGTCCAAAATCGTACGCACGATCCTCTAAGTTTCCTCGATCAAGACCATTTATTTTCATTCATCGTTCCGAACCATTTTCTAATTCGCATTGCCCATTGACAAGTTGTCCAGCGACATCTCGTTCGGGACTTTTGAAGTCACGGCCAACTAAGCGTAACACGTTCTAAGGCTTTGCACGATATCATCGCTTGCCGACATACTCGTTCTATCCGTATATCCTTTAGTCTCGCTCGAACAATTTCTCTGTTGTCCATACACTACTCAGGGTTCGAGCCACTCGACTAGTCGTCGACACTTATTCTTATTCTTCCTCGAAGCTATCACATACACCACTCGGGTTCAAGTCATTCTATAAATCCTCAATCACATTCGCATCATTTGCTAAAATATTTTTCAGATTCGTTTGACGAATCTCTAGCGTAATCGCTCACGTCGTATCGACGTACTAGGTCGTTCGTACTATTCTTCAAGATCTAAATTAATCTTCCATGCACGCCTAAGTGTGAACTCGATAGCATTCCTATCGACATACACTCTAAGTGTAGCTTGTTCCCGATCGAGCGGTACTTGATATCGCTCGCAACTCGATTGCACCAAAAAGTCGAGGTGCGCGACACGCGGACTAAGTTGTGTCGTATAACCATCTCGTGCGAACTATATTTGAGTTTGTACGCTCATTTGCTAGGTCGACATAAGACTAGTCAGGCACGCACGCGACATGTTAACTTAGCATGTGTTCTCTATCGAGTCAAGTTTGCGACGTTCGACATAAAGGCCATCGCCTATCGATCCCATTCAACCGAGTACTTGTACGAGCTTTTGAAAATATTAGACTTATTGTATGGAACATCCCAAGGCACAACGAGAGAGAGCGTACCCATCTTTTGTTTCCAACCGAGCTTTCAAAACTGAAAAAATCGAATGAAGTCCAAGGACGTAAAGCCGTGCTCTGATACCAATCTGTCACACCCCGCTTCCGTAGGAGCGATCGTCCTCGCTAAGACGTGATACCGCATGGGCCTAGGTTACGCCCGTGCAAGGCCAAGTCCAGAAACGACCGATTTGAGCTAGGCCACAGAGTCGCACAGAGTGTCCCCATTGCAGCGGAAAGTAAATGAACACAAGTAGAAGCGAATTCGAACTCTTTATTGATATTCAAGAAGTTTACAAGCGGCGCTAGACCGATATTACAAGTCGCTCAAGCTCTCTCTCTGTGAAACATAAAAGGGCATGCCAAGTGGCTTACAATATGGAATGATTCATGGCGATGTTCCGATACATTATGTCCTGTATAGGGTGCTTTAGCTTCTTGCAACGTCCTAAGGCCCCGGAGTTGGCTCCGTGCCTTAACACGTTCGATGGAAGCTCCGCACCCGCCGGCGTCTCCTGCATCCTGCAAGCAGACTGTAGGGTTATCAGTACATTGTTATGTACTGGTGGGGAGGCTTGCTCGCCCACAATGCTATCATTACCAAACACGTTCCATTTACTTTTGTGCATCTCTATCATTCATTGTCTTTCTAATCTTGCCTTAGGATCAATTTCATGGCATATGTCATAACCTATCCCGTGTTGCCAAATTCAAGTGTCGTATGGAAATACATGCACGACTTACCCATACTTACCGTCCGGCCTTTCCTGTCCAAAGTAAACCAAGTTCGACAACAGTTTATATATTTCAACTAGACATGATTCATGTAAGCATTCAGTGTCAAGGGCGTGTTCCTGCCTCAGATTCTAGTGCGTCGTGGGCATGTTCTAGCACGTCGTAGGCACGTTTCAGAGTGTTACATTTCAAACATGTTCAGAGTGTTACGTTTCGAGCATGTTCAGGATATTACATTCAAGCATGTTCAGGAGTGTTACATCTTGAGCATGTTTTCAGGAGGCACTTCATTTTACTTAGACTACTTTGATTTCAATGCAAGAACTTGTACGTGGATTGCCACCAGCATAGTCCACTTAATCTATATGCATGGGTCGCTGGCTTTACAAGCCATTTTGGACATATCATTTGGGCATTCTCACTTATCGAAGCGTGATGGCTGGTACACCTTGATAGTCTTTTGAAATGCCTGGCCTTACGTCTCTTTGAGCGGCCGAGCCCCCACTCAAAGCAGCCCGTAAGTTTTATGTCTGATTTTGCCTAGGCCAGCCACGGTATTCCTCCCCATCGCCCATGCCGCAGAATCCTTCCTCATGACGGCCACGGTATTCCCCCCATCGCCCGTGCCGTTTGTCCACGACCATTTCGTATTTTACTTGTCATGTAACTTAACGACTGTCTTGAGCCATATTGCGTTATCGACCAGGTTGACGTCCGTGCAGCGCGGGTAGCGAGCCCCGTTGTACGTGCCCGTCATACCTGTCGCTAACGTCTTTCATGTCTTATCTTTTATTCACTCTTTCATTTCTTTCTTTTACTTGTTCGTTCATTCATTTTTTACGTATTCATTCATTCATTCATTCACTTATTCATTCATTCATTCATTTATACATTTTGCAACTCCCTGTGCGGGAGTCGTCTTGGCGACCCATCGGTCCCGTAGCCTTTCAATATTGCTATACTCTACTCGGACGACTATGTCGATAGTCTTCCGTTTTATTGTTGTAAACCATTCATTATTTCGTTGTTGAACGCGTAAGGGACTTGCACGTAAGCTTGTGCCTTAGCACGAGCGTAGAGCACGGTGCGAGAGTTTCTATATTTGTCGAGTTCTTTTCCATGTTCTAAACAAGCATACAAGATGGGATTATTCCCTTAGCTAGGTGCGTTGAGTCATTTATTAGCACGCACGGTGTTATCGCCTAGCAATTCTAGCAAGTGTGCCGCATTATTATGTGTCTAGGCTAAGCAAAGACAGGTTCATCGGAGCCACCCACCTTAGCGATGTTCACATCGGCCGAGCGATACTCCGAGCGCGCCTTTGAAAGTCTAAGTCTGGATTCATCTTGATGGGCCAATGTAAGCCCTGCATCGATTCTTCATTATGTCGATGCCAACTCTCCGGGTCGACGGCTCGTTCGAGTCATTGCACTTGCCGTTTGAATCGGCGTTCCGCTAGGGCGGAGCGGGTCGTTACAGCCTGGAATACCAAAAATAATCCTACCGAGATAGCAGTCTATTCTTACATACTGATCCTTCAACCAATCCATTCCTAGGACTACATCATAGTCGACCATCGGAAATTCTATCAATCTAGCAAAAAACTCTTTACCGCTGACTACGATTCGACACGAGGAAAACACTATATCTACTCCCATAAGACCGTTACCAGTAAGTATATTGAGTCTTACTGATAATGACTCGGGCTCCAGTCCTATCCGTGTAGCGAATCGTACAGACATAAATGAATGTGATGCAACCGAATCAAATAATACTGATGCTGGAAAAGAGTTGACGAGAATGGTACCTGCCACCACCTCTCCTGATGCCAATTCTTCTGCTACCGTCAAAGCTATAGCCTAACCTTGTCCTCTTGGTGCTGGTCCCCTCTGCTGGAAACCTCTCTGTCTGCTCAGATACTGAGCTTGGGCAAACTGTTGAGCCTGAGGCGGCAATGGCCTCGGAGGCTGGTACTGCTGCTGCACTGGTGCTGGACCCCTAACCGATGGACTGGTTAGGTTCGACGATGATGAACTGGCTCTATACGGGCAGGACCCAATCTTATGATCCGGTGCCCCCACAAGCCAAGCACAATCCCTGTGCTCTGCGACATTCAGATACTACGTGCCCTGGCTTTCCACAATGAGTGTAGCCCATTGCGAAAGATTGCTTCTTCTTCTGTTGTTGAGGGTACATCGGTGTTGAGTGCTGAACCGACAAAACTGAATTCGCCCTCCTAGGAACTCCAATAGTCAAAGCCCTAGCTGTCGGGGCTGGTGCCGAGGACAAACTCATCTGCCCATGGGACCTCTTCCTACTTCCGGTTCGGTCCACGATCCTCTGCGACGTATACTCATGCATCTTTGCTACTCGCAAGACGGCATCAAACGTCTGGTGCTCAAACTGCTCTACAGTTAAAACAATTTCTAGGTGGAGCCCCTGCTGAAACTGCTGGGCTCGGTCCAATTCGGTCGCCACCAATGTGGGAGCAAACCGACTTAGTCTTGAAAACTCGGCCACATAACCGTCGACCGTTCTTCCCATCTGCCTAAGATTAGTGAATTTTGTCTGCAGATCATACCGAGCTACAGCATCAAAATACTTCGTTTGGAACTTGTCGCTGAATATCGTCCATAAAATAGGCGTCGCTAATCTAACTGCTAACATCGTCCACCAGGTACGGGCTAAGTCCAATAACTGAAGGCGCACTACGGCTACCTTCTCTCCTTCGGGAATCCTGGTTGCCTCCAGGATAATGTCTATGTCCTGAAGCCACGCATCAGCAGCGATAGCATCTTCACTGCCATCAAAGAAAGGAGGGTTCAAGCGCTTGAAGCTGTTGGCTGTGTTGTTCCCTTGATAACCAACTCGGCCCATGGCATCTTGTACTGTCTGGTGCAGGGCATCACCCCGACGATCTTGGGATACAAGCAATTCCCTGATAAGTCCTACCAGGGTTCCATTGTCAGGTTCTGCAGACTTGACAGGTTGAACTGGGGGCTCTGGATCCCCAGAAGGCATGACTCGGGAGGCCGCTCCAGAGTGTTGGGCTTGGTCTCCGGGTTGCTGCTGGTTCACTGGAGGTGTTCCGCCTGGCTGATCGGCAGGACCAGGAACAATACCACTGAAGAAAATGACAGGGGGAACATTAAGGAAGGACCAAGATAGATCAAAGATATGAGCAGGTGATCAGGTCAAGATTTCAGGAAGATTAGAGAACACGAGTAGAGATCAAGGACGGATGCTGATTGAGACATCTATTCGGTAAAACCCTCACACATCTTGTTTTACAAGACTTGCATGGGCCACCACTTAAACCGTGTCACGCTCCAGAACCAGAATACTGAAGTCGGGGGACAAACACAGCCAGCTGCGTATATAGAAGTGTAATCCACCTCGACATACGGTCACGGCTGTCTAGATGCATGAGGGTTTATCTACAAGCCATCGGTATCTTATGGTCAAGAACAAGCCTAGTGTCTCATGTTTCACTTAACAAAATGCCTAAAATTGGCTTTTGAAATAAAACGAGAAAAAGTACAAAAGTACAAATTGTTCTGGGAAGTATTGCTATGGAAGTCTGATCTGAAGGCGATCACTTTGTTCCTTGGACCATACGATGATGATGAAGAGTACTGCTGGAAGATAAACAGCCGGAAGAAATAAGTCACCAGAAAGGTATCGACGCACTTGGGCACTGATGGCGAGATCGAATGCTTTCTTCCTTTGCTTCACTCTGTTCTGGAAGAAAGGTTGAAGAAGAATGCTCTGGAAAATCAAAGTCTCTGATATATTCTCTCATGTCTCTCTTGATGTACAGAAACGAAGACAATTGTGCGTTCGAACCATATCTACCCAGTAGATTCGTTCGCCAATTTGGGTATGACCAATTTCATGTTGGTAATCCCTCTACCAGTTTCCGTCACTATGGGAAACTGCTTGATGGTGCAAGGGGTTGGAGATATTTTAGTACTTCCCGTACTGGTGCCAAATTCAGAGTCTCAACCGCTACCAGCACTACAGAGCTACGTATTCTTCATTCGTATGCTCATTTTTATGCTTCTATCCGTTCCTTTGCCCATGGCTACAATATGAGAGGTAGTCTGAGATGGCCTAAGGAAGGAAATATTGAAGAGCCAGTCAGGGTACCATCAGACATCCCTGACGATGATGTTGTTCCGGATCCATATCTGGAAGTTATTGCTACAAGAGTTGGGGAAAAGGCAGCAGAACCTATTGTTATTGGCAAATCCCGTAAACGGAAGCAAAGTGCAGTCGTCACGCTTCCAGAGAAAACCTCGGAGAAGAAGGAAAAGAAGGCTACCACAAAAAGACCTTCTAGATCAAGAGCCTCTACCCCGGAGAGTGACACTCAGGTGGATGAGCTGCAACATGTAGGATCTTCTTCAGTTCACCCTGGAGAAGGATCTTCAGCATCTCAACCAGCAACACCTGTAGTAGTCTTATCTCCAGGACGTCTAAGCTCGGCACTTCATTTAACTCTGCCACAAAAGGCACAAGTTGCTGAAGACGTCGCCCCAGTACAAACTGTTGATTCGGTGCTTATCCCATCCGATGAACCGACCGTCACTTTTGATGATGAAGACTGGGATGGGGATTATGATGCGTACTTGGAGCATTCCACACATACTCCAGGTAAATATAATTTATACAAAATCCATATAAAACTATGACTTTTGTATATTTAACTTATTTTGTTTAATTTTTGTAAGTATTATCATTTCCTCGAAGGTTGTGGCTCCTCCTCCTCCTCAAGAAGACATTTATGAAGAAAACGAGGAATCTGAGGAGGAGGCTTCTTCTTCCGAAGAAGAAGATGTTCAAGAAGAGGTATCACGAAAACCCGAAGTGGAGTCTCAAGCAGAATGTCTTCCATCATTGGAGGTACAATAAGAGCCAGAAATACAGGCTCAGTCAGAAGTGTCCTCTCCTGTTTATGGCAAGGATAAGGAAGAAACTACAGTAGATCTTACTGTAGATGATGAGGAGACTGCTGAAGAAGAATTAGATTTTAATGAAGAATCAGTTGTAGAAGAATTTACTACAACTGAAACACTTGAAGATCCTGCGGAGCCAATAGTTGAAGAAGGTAATGAAGGCACACTCAAGTTACGAACTGAAACTGGGAAAATTGTAATAGCATCCTCCGCTATTACTACTGATCCAGTACAAGTCTCTGAAGAGTCAATGCCAGAACCGGAGTCAACTCCCACAACTGTCATTCCGTCCGCACCTATCACCGCCACCGAAACTCTAGTAGTTTCAGCTCCAGAAACGGCTGGAGTAACAAATATTGAAGACACTGTTCTTGAAGCTCCTGGTAACCAGTTGGCTATGGTAGCAGTAACAACAATGACTTCATCTCAGCCTGCTATCACAGCAACAACCTCTGTTCCCAGTCTTCAGAGAAGAGACTTAGTAGATATTGCCGCAACACCGAGTTCAAGTATAGAAATGAATCTCCTAGTTGAGATTCACACTGAAACCTTTTATAAAACTCTGGCGACTTTAATCAAAATGGTCCTGAATAAGGGCCTCAATTATGAGAGCTTGAAGGCGGCAATGGCTCTTACCATCAGAAATGTTGCTATGTTCAATGATGCGGCGAGAGCAACAGCATTAGAGAAAATCGTGGAGGGTCTTGAACAGCCTATCAGAGAGTATCTTAAGCTGTCAAGTGAAACCGTTGAAAGTCTCATCCAAGAAGAGTATGACGCCTTATCGGCTGATTACCTCGCTCGAGAGACGAGATATAATGAAGCCCTTCATGAATATAGCATAAAAGTCGCCAAAGAAAAAGCTTTTTTGGCTGGCATAAAGCCTGAGCTGGATAGCCATAGAGCAGCCTATGACACTTCAAATATGAAAATTCAGCAACAAAATGATAAAATTTAAGAAGTTGAGGCTGAGCTGGCTCGCTTGAAGGCAGAGAGGGAGCAGATGACCATGGCACGAAACCAGCACTTAACTCAGAGCTCAATTTTGGAAGAACAGGTCTACGGAGCTGAATCTACTATCAGAATCCTTGATGAAGCCAAGGATAATCTGATAATCAGCTTTGCTGGACTTTCTCATATTTGCACTCCCGAAGCTCGACGTGCCGAAGCCACCAGGACTGTTTTGAGCTCTCGTGACAAGCGTCTAGCAGAGCTGCAGAAATTACTTCAAGATATCTCTGCTCCACCTTAGGAAAATTAAAGAGCTCTTGTAATCTTTTATCTTATTCATTCTGTAATGTTCACAAGAAATGAATAAAATATTTGTTTTGTGATCATATCATTTATTTTGAATTTAAACAATAGGTATGAGATAGAAAACACTTATCAGAGGTAATATGGACATGACAAGTCTTCTAAACTCAATAAATTGTATCTATCCAGAGGTAATATGGACATGATAGATAATGAAATCTTATTTTCCGTTTAGAGTATACAATACTATCAGAGGTAATATGGACATGATAGATCGTAACAACTCAAAAAAAAATAGATTAATATCTATTCAGAGGCCAAATGGACATGATAGATAGGAAAAGCAGACTTAATATTTATTCAGAGGTTATAAAAACATGATAAATAATAGATCCAAATTTTTAATCAACTGGTAAGATAAAAGATTAAAATTTCTCTCCAAGCTTAACCAAACATTGGTAGCTGGAGAATAAGGAAGAAATTCAAACATAATATTTTTTCAGGAATTTGCCATTGATCGACATCATGAGTAAATCTCCATTAGGTTTAGACAACCTATAAGCATCATTAGAGAATACCGACTCAATTACATAAGGACCTTTCCATTTTGCTTGGAATTTTCCTTTGCTTTTATGAGTCATCACCATCGGTCTTCGAACAGCTAGAACTAGCTCACCGACTTTGAATACTCTCTCTTTAACTTTACGATTGAAGGTTCGAGATATGCGGGCTTGATATAACTCTATATGCTGTTGCGCTTGAAGACGCTTCTCGTCTAATCCTTCAAGTTCTTGTAGTCGTAAATGATCATTGTTCTCTGTAGTTAGCTCATTAGCAATGGCTATTCGAAGAGACGGAATCTGGATTTCCAGTGGAAGAACCGCCTCACATCCGTAAACCAGTAAAAATGGTATAAAACCAGTAGGCGTTCGGACTGTCGTTCGATAAGCCCATAAACATTCTCCAAGTTTCTCATTCCAATCACGTTTATTAGAAGAAACGAATTTTTTAAGAAGTTTGATGATCGTCTTGTTGAAAGCTTCGGCTAAACCATTAGCAGCTGGATTATAAGCCGTAGAGGCCAGATTTTGAATCCGATTCTTATCACAGAATCTATAAAATGCCTGACTGGCGAATTGTGGTCCATTGTCATGAATTATCCGTCGGAGAATCTCAAAACGATAAATGACATGATGTTTAATGAAGCTAACCACATTAGACGTTTTTACTTCAGCAAGGGAAACTGCTTCTGCCCATTTAGAAAAATAATCGGTTATAGTCAGTATAAACTGATGTCCCTTAACAGAAGAAGGGTTAATTGGACCAATAATGTCCATGCCCCAAGCTTCGAAGGGCCAAGAAGCTACTGTAGGATGTAGGAATTCAGACGGTTGATGAATAAAATCAGTATGAATCTGACATGCTTTACACCTTCTGGCATAATCTACAGCATCTGCTATCATTGAAGGCCAATAATACCCTATTCTTCGAATGCGGTCTTGTAATTTTGGACATGGTTGATGAGCACCACAAACACCATCATGAGCTTCGCGGAGTGTTTGTTTAGCTTCATTTTCTGAAAGACAGCGCAGCAAAAGTCCATCATATGAACGACGATATAACATATGTAGAGACAAATCATAATAAAATCGAATAATCGTCTCTTGATTGATGCAGCTTCTTTTGGATCTTCAGGTAAAATCCTATGAACCGCATAATCAATGAATAGACTTCTCCAATCCTTCTGTTGGAAACTTGATTCTGTAGTATAACTTTGTTCAATATACAGATTATTCTTGACACAGAATAAGTCTCGATCCAACAAAGTAATGGTGTTTTGTCTTCGAATTGGAACAACTAAATCTGTCGCTAAACTAGCAAGAGCATCAGCTTCCAAATTCTGAGAACGTGGTACAAATTCGATAAAGAATCCTTTGAATGAAAGGACCAATTCGATTACCACTTGATGATAAGGGATGAGGTCAGGTTTTATGACTTCATACGTCCCTCTAACCTGATTAACAATCAGTTGAGAATCTCCATAAGCTTCTAGTAACTCAATATCCAATTGTTTTGCTACTTGGAGACCAATCAGCAGAGCATTATATTCTGCCACATTATTGGAGCATGGCTCATTGAGAGAATAAGTACAGTATATGACCATTTTGTCAGAAGAAACCAAAACGATTCCTACTCCTGAGAAAATATTGCCTTTAGGTCTAACTCGTGATGCTCCATCAAAGTATAATTGCCAAATGTCATCTTTTAAAGTCATGTTGCAATCCACGACTTCATCTGGAATGTCCTCATATAGCTTCGATGTTTCAGGTATAGGGTGGGCTGCTAAGAAATCAGCTAATGCTTGGTTTTCTCATCAATATCCGAATAGGATTTATTCTGGAGATGACATGTATAGTTTGTCCTGACACATAATGTCGTATTTTTTGAACAGCAAAAACCAAGGCCAGACATTCCTTTTCTACAGGAGTATACCTGTGTTCAGCTCCGACCATCATTCGGCTAAGATAATAAATTGCTTGTTCATGACCCATATCACTTTTCTGTGCAAGAAGAGCACCAAGTGAATGATCCAATGCTCGAACATATAGGAAAAATGGTCTTCCTACCACTGGTGGTACCAGAACAGGTGGATTCGTAAGGTATTGCTTGATGTCATTGAAAGCTTTTTGACATGCTTCATCCCAAACAAATGATACACCTTTCTTTAATAGACGGAAGAAAGGTTGACATCTCCCAGAGAGATTGAAAATAAATCTCCTGATATAAGCAATGCGACCTTGGAAGCCTCGGAGTTCTTTTAGATTGCGTGGAGGATGCATTTCAAGAATTGCTTTGATTTTATCAGGATCAACATGGATACCCTGAGAAGTGATGACAAATCCCAAAAACTTGCCACTGGAAACCCCTAAGAAAGACTTAGTAGGATTCATCTTCAGTTGATGTTGGCGCATCAACTCAAACAATGTCTTCAAGTCTTGAATGTGATCATCTTTTGATCGACTCTTGACAGCAATATCATCTACATAACATTCAACTGTTTTCCGTAGATGTTCTTGAAAGATGCTGCTCATGGCCCGTTGATACGTGTCACCAGCATTTTTCAGTCCAAATGGCATAACCGTATAGCAGTAAACTCCAAGAGGTGTACGAAAAGCAGTATGCTTTTCATCTCCTGGATGTATCTTAATCTGATTGTATCCTGAAAATCCATCCATGAAAGACATGCGTTCAAAACCACATGTATTGTCTATCATGACGTCGGTAATTGGAAGTAAAAATTCATCTTTTGGGCAAGCTGCATTAAGATCTCGAAAATATATGCAAACTCTGACTTTTCCATTCTTCTTCATAACAGAAACAATGTTGGCAACCCAATCTGGGTGTTGTTCTTCACGAACAAAGCCACATGTGATCAGCTTTTTGACTTCTACTTCAATTGCGTCCATCATATCTGGTCTAAAATACCGTTGCTGTTGTTTCACAGGCTTAGCATTAGGAAGAATATTGAGTTTATGAGTAGCTACTTTAGGATCTAGACCCGGCATATCTTCATAACTCCATACAAAGATATCGATATATTCTTTAATCAGTTGTATCAACTCTTCCTTTTCATTTTCGGAGAGATTTTTACTGATGAATATCGATTTGGATGTAGTTTCGTCTCCGACATCAATCTGGACAATTTCATCCTCTGTAGGTGGTTGTCGTTGTTCAAAACGAAGTTCCCATTGAGTGTCCATTTGTTGTGCCCAAGGGTCATTCTCAAATGGTTCTGATTCACCATCAGTTTGAACCATATTAACTGAGAATATACCCTCAGATTCATTATAATAGTCTTCTTCGGAATATGAAGATTGTAGAAGACTAGAATAAGATTCTTCTTTCATATCTTCTTTGCACATGTGGGGTATATCCGATTCGATGAATTGGATTTCTTCTGTATCTGAAGATTGTGAAGAACTAGAAGAAAAGTCTTCTTGTATATCCTCGTTAAACATGTGGGATGGATCATATCCCAACCCATGACGAGTTTTCTGATAAAATGGGTCACCACATAACGGTAACCGTCTACCCTTGCCTTGATTGAGACTTTGTATAGTCTTTAAATCATATCCCATATTCTGGATAATCTTAAGAGATTGTTGACTATATTTGTCAACTCGGATTCTTCCTTTATCTTTATCTCGAAGATCATCTGTCTGCATAACAGGGATATTTCTAGCTAGACCAAACACAATTTGGCGCTTGTTTTTCTTATCAGACGGAATCACGAAATAAGATTTTTCGTGACGTCGATAAGTTACACAAGCTTGTGATGAAGCGGCTACAGGAAGAAAATAAAGAAAAGATGTTAAGAATCTTTGAGCATAAGGTCCAACATCGATATGAGGAGGAAAGGAATTTTCTTTATGGTCAATGTATAAGGTTTTCTCTGTACTTATGTCATTTATATGATGACTTTGATCATCAGAAGATAAAATCATTCTTTCAATAAATTTGACAGCCATATACTCCAAAAGAAAATCTTCATTGATATCAGAAAGTACATAATGATCAATATTTACATCATTTACAATTTGAGTACTACGCTTAGGATTTATCATTAACGGACCGTCATCCGTTTTTTGTATTGACTTGCCAAGGTTGATAATCAATGGTGGTTCTGGATCATTTGTACGAGAAGTACGTCCCTTAACCTTGATCGTAAGGGGTTGAGCTTGGCTTTTGATTGGAATCTTCACAGCTTCCTCAGATGAAGCCCGAGTTCTTTCTTTAACCTTGATTATCAAAGGTTGATCATTGACAGGTTGAGGTTGGATTCGGCCTTTGACCTTGATTTTCAAAGGTTGCTCTTCCGGAGGATCTTTATTGACAGACTGATCTTCGGCAGATGATTGATCTTCAGCTATATCTGATATCTCCTTTACATGCTCCTGTTTATAGAGCATTGAGTCAGAGAAATATGCTTCAGCACCCTTAAAGGGATTGATATCAGCAAATTCAGTCTTCACAACCCCTTGTGAATCCACGTACTTAAAGCATTGGTAGAGAGTTGAAGGCACAATGTTATGCTCATGTATCCACGGTCTTCCAAGAATGATGTTGTAGGATACGTCTGAGTTGATAACATAGAAAGTAGCCATAGTTCAAAGATCACCAATCTGAATCTTTAGACGAATCTTTCCCAGTGGTTTACTCTCGCTAGAGTTGAAACCAACTATCGTGGTACTAGTGTAAATCAAATCACTAGTAGGAATCCTCAAAGGTCTTAGCATACTCTGAAGAATAATGCTAATAGAAGACCCATGATCAATATAAATCCTGTCAATTTCAGTGGATTCAATATACCCAGTGTAGCACAAAGGCCTGTCGTGCTTGTTATGCTTCAACAGCATATCTTCTTGTGTGAAGGTAATGTTAGGAATTACCTCCATCATGCTATGACATTGTGGACACGACACTGGTGTATTGTCAGGACTCTTGAATTGAGCTAAGCATGAGTCTGCTTGTAGCAAAGCTTCACTCAAAGTCT
Organism: Iris pallida; assembly: GCA_029216955.1. Lineage (NCBI taxonomy): Eukaryota > Viridiplantae > Streptophyta > Magnoliopsida > Asparagales > Iridaceae > Iris > Iris pallida. The sequence goes on along the minus strand of JANAVB010040818.1, from coordinate 2,328,570 downwards.
CTCTGCTTTCTTTAGAAAGATGAAGCAGCTCGAATATAGATAGTCTAGACGGAGTATTGGCTAACTGGGCTAGAATATCAAATTTGTAGGGCTTCATCACCACCCCTTGATTTGAAGCAGATTTCAAAGGAACGTCAAAGCGTACTGCTTTCTGTTTCCCTTTCTCAACCACCGATGGTTTAGCAGGAATAGGAGATGGTTGAACTGGTATCGTTTCTACAACATCCTCTGCTTCTTTGGAAGATCCCTCGTAATCTTTGTGGTATTCTTTCCCAGATCTCGTACCAACAAAGCTTTCTTCTTCAGAATCATGAGAAGGAAGTACCATATTGCAGGATTTAATCTTCTTTCCCTTAGCCTTCTTCTTGCGAGGATTTTTAAGAGGAAGCTCAGAACCCAATCCAACAGTAGATTTTTGACTTTGAATCTGTAAAGGAAGTCGCATTCCTTTATCATAGTTCAAACCCTCTGTCTTTTGAAAGTCATAACCCATCTTTTTCATGAGATGGACTGATTGTTGACTGTACAAGTGAATGGGTAGCGGACTTTCAATGGATGGTTTAACATAGGAGGAAGAGACAGAAACCTCTGTAACCACAAGAAAAGGAGTATTCGGGACACGAGGAAAAATCCATGTAGGAGCTTTTTCATAAACAGCAAAAACTTGTTGTGCCCTGTATAAAGGGACACTATTCATAGCTAACCACTGCTGATGAGAAAATTTGAGTTTAATATGAGAAGCCAAACTTGGAGGACATATATTTAAACCTTTCAGTCTATCCTCCAAATGAATGCCATCCCAAAGATGGTCCAAATCATCAGGATCTGGAATAACATGAAAAATCATATTACAGGTTTTAACTTTTCTACCTCTCTTGGATTTTAAAGTTTTACCTTCATCTTCCATTTCAGGTACTAAGTCAGGATGTACCCACATGATTTCACTATTCTTTAATGCGAGAGGCAACAATCCTTCATTTTCCTCTCTGGCAGGCGGGATATTCACAATCTTCATTATCGCCTTTGGAATTGGGACAATCCCATCTGGGACTTGTTGTGGAGGAAAACCTCCAAATTGAAGAGAAACCATATTGGTTGTGACCGTATGCTCATCGTTAGTTAAAGCGATGGTATTGACATTTATTAGCTCCTGAATTTTCTTCTTCAGAACATAACAAGCCTTGGTAGGATGATTGATGTATCTATGATAGATACAATATTTGGGATTGTCAGTCAGATTCACCTCATTAGGCCTTTTTGGCTCCGAAATCTGGAGTTTGCCACTCTTTACCAGACATTGGAATATCCCTGGGATATCGCTTTCGTCAAAAGAATATTCTTCTTTTGGCTTAGAAGATTCCTGATTATTCGGTGTTGTTTTGTTTTTTGGAAAGATTAACCATAAGGGTATCCTTTCCTTTTCCATTATAATTGCCGGAATTATTACCAGAAGAGCCTTTCTTTCCTTTTTCTTCTGAAGCGAAGATTATCCCGTGCTCCCGAGCCAACCTACAATTAGTCTCGGCTGAAACTGCTGCTATGATAAACGAGGCCCAATCTGTGAATTGGAAACCCGTAAAGACAGCAATAGATGGTCGCAGATTCATCTTGCACGTATCAATCAGTGCTGAATCTGGCATGCCTGGAGGCATCTTCAGAGTTGCCTGTCGAAAACGTTCAATAAACGTCCGAGTATCTTCCTTCTCCTTTTGTTTGATTTCTATTAAGGAAGACATGTTCATGTCCATGCCTCCTTCATAGAAGCGGAAGAGAAACATTGCTTTAAATTCGTCAAAAGATGAAATGCAATTGTCCGGTAAACTACGATACCAGTCGTAAGCTGAACCCGTCAAGCACCCGATGAACACTCGAGTTAGAAGAGCATCATTTTTCTGCAGATGCACAGTCATAATATCAAAGTAATTGATATACTGACTAGGAGAAGCCTTTCCATCAAACAATACCATTGATTGTGGCTTGAATTTCGGAGGAAAGGGTACATCATTCCAATGAGGAGGATAAGGTTGCTTAATCCCTAACCTCTAAAGTTGATCTTTGTGCTTCAGAACTTCAAACTGTGCTTTTAGTTCACGCACTGCTTGAATAGCTTCACTGGTTTGAGGAAGCACATTTGATTGAATAGTTGTTGGATGTACCGTGACCCCCACCGGAGGTGGTACATCTTCTGGAATGATAGGATCTGGAGATACAGAATTTTGATTGACAGTAGGCTCTTGATTATTCAAAGGTATATCAACCCCTTGACTATCTTGAGTTTGTGCTGCTACCTGCACCGGTGTTACTACTGCCGGGTGAGCAGTCTGCTGAGTTATTATTATATGGTGTATGCTTTGCATCATAGTAAGCATGTCCTTTAATGATTGCTCAACGGCAGAGAGACGTTGTTCTGTATTAGCAGATGACGTCTCTGGTTCATCTCCAATAGCATAGGATTCAACCTCTCTTGAAGATATAGAGGGGTTGGTATAGAGGTATGAATTGACACTATCAGTTTCGGACTCAAAAGATTGAGTACCCCCAGCTTCTGAATCAGAAGTCTGTAACTGTCTTTATCTTCTTGATCGAGTATTCTGATATACTCCTTCAAAGGAATCAAGAAGTCTGTTGAACTGTTGTTGACATGGAGTCTGGGACGAGTTACATCTTGGACGTCGTCCTCTGTTGGTATGAGATGCCATGTTGACTGACGCATATGACAACTCATGTTCTTGGTCATCAACTTGCTGTTGAGGCGCATTGAAGCTTAACCGGTCAAAAACTGTCCGTTTAGAAGCCGAACAACAACATTTGATTACAATCTGGTGACACTCACAATGGTAATTCTCTTGGGGGAGTGTCACAGGAGATTGTCTATTTTTAAGCTTTTGTATTAGCAACTCGCGTAAATCAGAAGGAGTAGAGGGAGTAGATGGAGTAGTCTTCTTTATTACATTTGGGGTAGAGAAACGTTTAGTCCCTTGTGTATAAAGAAGATTACTGGCTGCATTCGCAGAACCAAACTGTATATTTTTACGCGCTTGGAGTTGCGTACGTAAATCCTGAGATTTTTGAGCACAAAGAACTCCATCAGTATTACGCGTAATTTATAGATTTGGTACCTTGCGTAAAGCAGTGTAAGAAGGCTGTTGGTGAAGAACCGAAGTTTTACCAATAATGTTTTTACGTGCATGCGTGCAGGTAAATTTACTTTAGATGTAAAAATATCATTGTGAATTTTATTTACACTGTCATAGACAGGAGATTTTCCTTTACGCGTAGAACGCAAAACATGAGTATCTGCCACGTCACAGACGGAAGATTTTCCTTTACGTGTGGAGCATAAATTTTGTGTCTACCGTGTCACAGACGGGAGACTTATTTTTACGCTCAGAACGTAAAGTATTAGAGTCTACCACGTCACAGACGGGAGACTTGTTCTTATGCACATAGCGTAAATTTTAGTTTTTACGCGCTGGGCGTAATACCTCATTTTTACGCGCTGGGCGTAAAACTTGGCTTTTACGCGCTGGCGTAAAACTTGGGAATCTTCCCCATCACCGACGGGAGATTGGTTTTTACGCTCAGGGCACAACACTGAAGTAAATACTGCCTCGTTACAAACGGAAGCCCCTACATCAGGAGTAGGAAGGATTCCTTTGCCTTCAGAGACAGTAGGAAGATCTGAGGATGCTTTGGATTTGGGAATCCAAACTTTTTGCGCTTTCCGTAATTTCTGAACATTGGAGCAGCGAGTACAACCCCCAGTTCGGAGCATTTATTCGTAGGCAGTCTAGTCGAAGTGTACAACCAGAGTCTTCTTTGTCGATCCGACCGACACATCATCATATTGAGCAATTGCCTTCTCGTCAGAGGAGAAGGTCGTCCCCAGCAGAGTCGCCATTTTGTTTCACTTAACAAAATGCCTAAAATTGGCTTTTGAAATAAAACAAGAAAAAGTAGAAAAGTACAAATTGTTCTGGAAAGTATTGCTATAGAAGTCTGATCTGAAGGCGATCACTTTGTTCCTTGGACCATACGATGATGATGAAGAGTACTGCTGGAAGATGAACAGCCGGAAGAAATAAGTCACCAGAAAGCATTCGACCTCGCCATCAGTGCCCAAGTGCGTCGATACCTTTCTGGTGACTTATTTCTTCCGGCTGTTCATCTTCCAGCAGTACTCTTCATCATTATCGTATGGTCCAAGGAACAAAGTGATCGCCTTCAGATCGGACTTCCATAGCAATACTTCCCGGAACAATTTGTACTTTTGTACTTTTTCTCGTTTTATTTCAAAAGCCAATTTTAGGCATTTTGTTAAGTGAAACATCTCAATCTCAAGCAAGTAATACATGTTACAAGATATCAGATCATCAGGCATGAAAGGTAAGGCGTCCCGAACATTACATATACAGATGATCATGAAGCTAGTCTTACAAAATGTAAGGACTAGCAAGAGTTTCAGTCATACATGATCAACCCTAGGATTTGTCAATTATGTTACAGCCTGTAGGCAGACAAAAGTATAGGTTTCAACACGAGCTAACACTTGCTCGGCGGCTAAACGCCACAAAAGAATAATTTTACAATTTGAGCAGGAGAGCAAAATAAACCCACTCGTTGCCATGGTTTCTTCTAGTGTTCACCATCTGGCTGGAAGGTGGAGAGATCCTCGGGAGCTACTCCGAAATCTGGCCATACAAAAACCAGCTGGGTCAGATCCCAGAAAGGGCAAGTGCCACAAGGGAGGCTTCACTTAAGAACTAAAACCAGTATATTAGCACATGAGAACAATAATAAAGACATGAGTTAAAGAAAACAAGGTGATAAATGATAGGACAACTAAGGGACTATTCCTGTAGCCAAGTTACAACCGTAAACCAAACAAGGACCCGGTTGTAACCCTTCACCTGAACAGAGCTTAGTCTCCAACCAATTATCAACAAGAGTAAAACATAAGCAAGCATATCCTGAGATAGCATGTACTGGGGCTAGGCAAGACTAGCCAGGATTGGACTCCATCCAACACTCACGGCCAAGCAAAGAGTACGGCTTGATACTTTAACTAACTAGGGTTATCACAAACCTAGTTACTAGCAAGATGCAATGAGATGTTCCAGCAGTCACAAGCCCTGCAGCTATCCAGGTTATCCAGGCGAGATTTATTTAAGAGTTATCAAGAATTATTAGGTAACTTGGAGTGCAACACCTAACAGTGTGCTTAGAACTTGTTTCATGGAATGCCCCATATGACAGTGGACTGGAAATATGCCCTACTCGACGACAGGCTACAAGTCCCTCAGGTGTGGCCGGGATAACGGGATCGCCTGTAACTAGAAACATCTTCCTATATGAACTACTTGATCAATCTAGTCATTATCCTAGTCCGATTCAGTACGAATCTCTGACCGTGGAAAATCAAGGATTCATGTCCTAGACATGATGCAAGATGGGACATATAACTTGTATAGAGACAATCAAGAGAAATCACCTACGGTGTCAAGATGAGAGTTACATATTACTTGTCAAGATTAGTTGTCAGGAGTGCGCCACCCCGGGCCACTAATAAGCTGGTACATGCCATGTTTACTTGTTACTTGTCAAGAGTGCACCACGACGGTCCACTATCGAGGATGATCACCTCATGTTCATGTTATCAAGTCATACCATGCTCAAGGCCATCATGCTCCATATTAACAAGTTATCAAGTGGGGTGGTCACAAGTTAGGCCAAGTACAGGACACATGTGAGAGCACAAGCATATATACAAGAACTATGATAAACATGCATGGGAGTTGTCATAACACATCAATTCTCAATATTCAAGAAAGTACGCAAAAATGTTCAGGCGTAAAATTAGAACATAACATCGTTGGCGTAAAACTGAACATAACTTCCTTATGAATCATTATCATTGGTAACAAGAAGCCTATGTTATGCACATAGTTGGAGAGTCATTTATCACAAAGGCCTAGTTCATATAAGGTCATAGCTCAACGCATGAAAACACAAGATCCAATGGTATTCCCCAAAATCCAAGGTTTAACACATCTCAGAAAAATAGGCATAACTTCCACATACGAACTCTAAAGGAGGTGCTCCAAAGATATTTGGAAAGGCAAGACAAAGATCTAAAACTTTCATGTTTTAAGTTTTTTGAAATTCTGGCTAGAAAATAGCTAAACTTGGCAAAAACAGTCATTCTATGCACTTTGACGCCAAAAATTCAATTCTGCATAAAATACGCAAAAGAGAAGGGTTCCAGCGTAAAAATTACATTCAGGATACAATCCTGCGTAAAATACGCAAAAATAGGATTCCCTGCGTAAAATTTACATTCAGGATACAATCCTGCGTAAAATACGCAAAAATAGGGTTCCTTGCATAAAATTTACATTCAGGATACAATCCTGCGTAAAATATGCAAAAACAGGGTACCCTGCGTAAAATTTACATTCAGGATACAATCCTGTGTAAAATACGCAAAAACAGGAAAATTCAAGATACAATCCTGCATAAAATACGCAAAAACAGGGTTCCCTGCGTAAAATTTACATTCAGGATACAATCCTGCATAAAATATGTAAAAACCGGATTCCCTGCGTAAAATTTACATTCAGCCAGCACTACATTCTTCAGCCGACATGAAAAATTCAGAAAACTTGTTTTGGCCATAAAAACTTTATTTTAACTCGAAATGAGGTGAATCAAAAACCAAATTCATGCGAAATTCCGTGCTCTTGCTCATGGAACTATTAGTTTTCGAAAATAACAAGTTTTAGTAGGTCAAAAACCAAGAAAACTCCATGAACTCATGAAACTCCAAAGTTACAATGTAGATATAGAAGAATCTATCCATAAAAATCAAAAACTCCAAGTTCTAAAGAGGCTTATAATCATGTAAAGAAGAGAATGGAACAATAAAACTTGAGATCCATCATGAAGCAAGTTGCACTTGCCTAAGGCTAGAGGAGTAAATGAAGAAGAAGCAGAAGAAATAATGAATAGAGAGAAAGGGTTGGTGAGTTATAAAGGATGGTTTATCATGATGAACCAAGGAGGGTCTAACCAAGTTAAACCAAAATAAACCAAACCAAGCCAATACATGCCATGATGAATCTAAACAAGATTAAACCATGATTAGCTAGCAAATGACAAGTCATGGTACGGGTCAGAATCCCGTACACGTATACTGGAAATACGTATAACGGAAAACGAAGGTAACAAGATCTTATCATGATTACCTTTAAAATTAGGTCCAAACTTTCCTTTTTGGTTCTGACTACTACCATTCTCTTTGTGGAATCACCTTTGATCTTCTACCAAACCCTCACCCTGACAGGATTTATTAATTTCACCTTGTGAAGGAGTTTCCTGATATGTAAGGATGATCATACATCCTCTAGACATACAATTATCTTTCTTGATCATGCATTATGAAGTGTTCAAAATATGGTGGTAAAGAATATAGTAAAGTTAGAAAAACACCCTCATCTCCATTAATAATTACCTCGACATCCTTGAGTCCAATTAGGACCGTGTTTAATCATCAAGATGCTTCCTAATTAGAGACATGCCTTCCTCCGTAGAGAAAATAGTGCTGCTTCAAATAGACCTTATTGGTTAAAAACTTTGTCATGTAAACATTATCCAACTTAAACTAGAGATATAATACTATTTTCTCATCGGCTACTTCACAAAGTATATCATCCACCAAGAACAAATGTGTAATGCCTGTGTTCGTATTTCGTATTCTTGGAATACGTGTACGTATTTATTCTTGTATTGCATGATTTTCTTGCTTAATTTCCTCCCTGGGCTTGGTTTATTCTTGGTTGGGTTGGCTTGGTTCGGTCTGGGATTGCTCTTGGTTCATCATGAACCAAGGGATAAACCCCCTACCTACCACCACCTTTAATATTTATTGCCCTTTCTTCTTTCTCTCTCTTCATTACTCATCTTCTTCTTCCCCGTTACTTCCTTACCTACCAGAGAGAGGAGAGAGAGGTCTAGACAAGTGCATCTTACTTCATGAAGGAACCCACCTTTTAATTGTCTATTCTTTTTCTCATGCGATTTTAGCACTCTTTAGTACTTGGTGTTTTTAATTTCCATGGTTAAATTTGTATAAATCTAAGTTTATAGTACTTTCCGAATTCCTGGGTTTTGATCTAGTTAACATTGTTAATTTTAAGTTCTGATGGTTCCATGTTGTAGAGAATCTCGTTCTACCCCATTTTGACCTATGGAAGTTCGGATTTAGGCTCCGGATGATGGAGTTATGGAGCTTGAGGACTTGGCTCTCATGGTGTTCTTCTTCTCTAAAATTTTGGAGAAGATGAACAGTGCTTGACTTGACCGCATGAATATTCATGCGACAAGTGTTCTCTTCAGCCGCATGGCTGGAAGTACTTGAGCCGCATGAGGGCCGGACTCATCTGGCCGCATAACTCGCTCAATTCCCAGCCGCATAAGTTCTGAACTCTGCAACCGCATGCGCCCTTCCCGCTGGCCACATGAGACTTGCTTGACCCAGCCGCATGAGGACTTAATCCTGAGCCGCATGAACTCAACACTCGCGAGCCGCATATGCACATATGCTCCCAGCCGCATAGGCATTGCTCCCCCGCAGCCGCATGAGTACTCTTCCCTTCTGAGCCGCATATGGTTCCCTTCCGCCGCAGCTGCATGGGTTGCTTCTTCTCGAGCCGCATGGAACCACACTCCCCCCCCGGCCGCATGTACCTGATTGGCCAGCTAGCCGCATAAGACCTATTCCCCCAGCCGCATGAGTTTTCTATCTTCCTAACCTCATGCGCCCCCTTGTCTTAGCCGCATGGGATCCAGTGACCCTGGCCGCATGCGCTCTCCTAATTGGGCCGCATGAGTCTACCCTTTCCTGGTCGCATGTGTCTTAGCCACATGGCTCTCCTATAGCCCTGTATATTGATATTTTTATTAGATATTTAACGTCCATTTTATATCCTTACGCCTTTTGTCCTGAACTTGAAAATCATGAATTTATTTGTATGTTTGGAATTGATAATTGAACACGACGTGATAGTGACCCGTAGTGGTGCACTCCTGACATGATAACCTGGCATGACCTGATAGTGGCCTGTCGTGGCGCACTCCTGACAAAGTACACCTGACATGATAACCTGACATGATTTCTCGAATAGCTGTTGCGACGGCTACCTGACATGACATGACCTGTATAATTGATCCTGACACCGTGGGCGATTGTGCTTGTACAAATAATCTAGTCCTGTCTTGCATCATGTCTAGGAGGGGACTCCTGAGTACCACGGTCAGGAGTACCTACTGAAATGGACTAAGGTTAATGACTAGTATAATTCACTAGACATGAAGAGATGTTCCCCAGTTACAGGCGATCCCGTTATCCCGGCCGCAAATGTTTGGACTTGTAGCCTGCCGACGAGTAGGGCACATTTCCAGCCCACTGTCATGTGGGGCACTCTTGATTGTCACTTAAATAATTGAACTCTATTGTCACTCTAATGTATTGTACTCTCTGAATTGTCACTATAATGATTGCCTGGATAACCTGGATAGCTGCAGGGCCTGTGACTACTTGGAGCATCTCATTGCATCTTGCTAGTAACTAGGATTGTGATAACCCTAGTTAGTTAATGTAGAAAGCCGTAGGCAATGATTGGCCGTGATTGCTTGGATGGAGTCTAGTCCAGTATAGTATTGTCTAGAATTGATTAATTGTAAGATTGTACCAGAATGATTGAATGATTGTCACTCCAGATTGTCACTATAATGATTATCACTCCAGATTGTCACTATAATAATTGTCACTCCAAAATGTTACTTGACCTGATTTCTTATATTTATCTTGTCGATAAATGGTGAGAGAAACCAAGTTCCGTTCAGACGAAGGATTACAACCCCGGTCCTTGTTTGGTTTACGGGTTGTAACCTGGCTATCTGAATAGTCCCATGGTTATCTCATCGTATATCATCCTGTCATGCTTTCTTTCCATATGTCCTGTCTTTTAGTGATTCTATACAAGATTGTCTTTTATAATTACCCATCATGCTTTTTTTTCTTAAACTACTGCCTTTTTATTATGTAATTATACTCTTGTGCTAATTGCTGGTTTTAGTTCTTAAGTGAAGCCTCCTTTGTGGCACTTGCTCTTTCTGGGGTCTGACCCAGCTGGTTTTGTATGGCCAGATACCGGAGCAGCACCAAGGGATCTCCCTGCTTTCCAGCCCGATGGTGGTCACCAGGCGTAACCAGGGCAACGAGTGGGTTTATTTTTGCTCTCCCCACTCTATTGTAAAATTATTCTTTTGAGGCGTTTAGCCGCCGAGCAAGTGTTAGCTCGTTTGCAACTTTATTTACTGTCTGCCTACGGAATGTAAGCATGATTGGCAACTCGAGGTTGATCATGTATGACTTAAACTCTTGCTAGTCCTTACATTTTGTACGACTAGCTTCATGATCATCTGGATATGTAATGTTTGGGACGCCTTACAATTGTATATTTGGTGATCTGATATCTTGTGATTATTATTAGTTGGTTGAGATTGAGACAATAGGCTATTTTATGACCTTAAGAGACTGATGGATTGTAGTGAAACCCTCACATATCTAGACAGCCGTGACCGTATAGCGGTGTGGATTCCATTCCGTTATACGTAGCTGGCTATGTCTGCCCCCGCTCTCCAGTATTCTGGTTCTGGGGCGTGACAAAATGAATAGTTACATAAGTCTTCACATCTTGCTCGTGAAGTCTTCCTAAAACATGTAGGCTTGTCATATAGAGATGTCCATATCCCTTATTGCTTCAACAAAGCGAGTATCTTGATTTCCCCGCATACTAAAGATATTCTTTCTTATGAACTTCTCGATCTCCAAATTGTGAGACATCATCTCTAAAGCTTGATCTAAATGGGAATATGAACTTGAACCTATGATACTATTTTGTTACATATATATCAAGTATAAAATAGATAGATCGTACACATAAAAAAATAAAATTAAAAAAATGTAAACACAAGAAGTTGAAAGTGGAAACCATAACGGAAGAAAATCACTAATAGAGCTGACATAATTTACTAATATAGAGAAGAGTACAAATAAAGGATTGCCCTCTATATATTAAAAGGGGGATATTTATAGCCTCCTAATTATGTTGAACAAGAAAACCAGTATTCCTAATCCTAATATCCTAATTATGCTAATAAGGAAACAAAGATTCCTATTCCTAAAGTATCGTTCAAAATCCACTTAGAATTCAAATGGGACTTGGATGAGATTCAAGAAATACCCTAATAATATGCTTACAATTGACAAGATGAATTTGAAAAAGAATTTTGTGGGTATGAAAGCCATGATGTAAAATAACAATTTGTGTTCAACATCTAAGTGTGGTTTCCGTAGAGCTTGTATAAACTGAGTTACAAGGTTAAAAAGTATGTAATTTCATGATAGTGCTTAAATGAGAAAATTAATGAATCTACATTACTCAGAAACATATAGAAGTAAATCACCTCCTTCAAAAGTGTAATTGTGTTGTTTAATAGGAAAAAAATTGGTCTCCCCAAATAAATCCTCAGTGATGATATCAAACGACATACTTTCGGTCAGATAAACGAATCACTTTGTTTGAACATGCAACTTTAACACCTGAAAACACATTTGAGAACAAGATCTAGTGAAAGTCGGTTTGGGTAAAAGGCATCAAGGCAAGATGATATTAAAATCACTCCCTAGCTATAACGATATCGTCAATATAAACAAGTTTTCACATAATGATGAAGTACCAACACACTGTTAGTTAGGTAATAATTATTTTATGGATTAAAAGTATCTAGCATCAACAAGAACATCTAAGAATTTTGTAAATTAATTCAAGAAACATGTTCCAACATAAAGTGAATTTTGTAATTTGCATACCAATATCTCCCCCTATCAATAATCTTATTTAGACCTCCTTTCTAAACCGCCATGTAACTATTTACTTCCATCGATATGTAATAACTAGTTTATAATGGAAACAAGGGAGAGGAGCACTCATACTATAACTAACTTGTCTATAGGGAAAAGTCTCATGGAAATTTATTCCCTTTATTTGTGAGTAGCACTTAGGTACAAGTAGGAGTGAGCATTATTCTGGACTAGCTACTATAACCCTTCGATCATGAAACCACATGAAAAATCTAACAAGAATGAAAGCTTGACACAAAAATTAAAACAAATAAAGACATGGCATTCCATGAGAGCAAGGTGTACTTGCCTATAAGCGGCCGATACAACCAATGTAATCCTATGTTTGTGTATATGTTTCATCCACCTCCAAGCTGGCTGAAGAGCTCATGCTTCGCTCCCACGATGCTCGGCTAGGCTCATTTGGAAGAGGACGAGTGTAAAAGAGTGTGAAGAAGAGAAAATGAGAAGATAATAGAGAGAGAGAGAGATAATTACGAGAAAAAAGTAATGAATGATTAAGGGTTATATATAACCCATGCAAATTGATTTGGACTATATCAAGATCCAATAGTATCATCAACAAGACATATTGTTATTGTTGTTGGTTTACTGCCAGAGTGGTATTCCAGAGGTATATTGTCTGTGTAACTGCCATTTTCCAATAATTGAATAATTTCCTAGCAATGATATTAAATATCCCTAAATAAATATTTTTTAACCTCTCTAATTAATTAGTTAATTATAGAATTATAGGAGGGCAACTATTAAGGGCTAATTTGGTAATTACTTAGTAGAGCACATGCTTTATTAATTAAAAACCTATGAGCCTCTAATTAAACACATGACAATTAGCAAGGTGGTTATAACTCCTTAACTGATTTACTAACTAACTAACCACCCTAACCAATTTTCTAACTAACTATTAACTAATTTTTGAATAAAACATATGCATAAAAAAATCTAGAAAAAACCAATGGAGATATATAAATAAGCCAGGCTTCATTACTCCCCAAACCAATTTTATTGCATACAAGCCCAAAGCCCAACTATTGTTCTTATAACCCATTTTTATTATTTTTTTCAATCAAGAGCATAGCTCAATTTTCCTCCAAAAAAACTTTAAAAAGCGGTTAGGAATCCCTAACCGATTCTTACACATTCCCTTTAGCCATAGCTCCAGCGAACGGCAACAAGGTTACTCCAATCTCTAGCAATAGATTGGAGCTCAGTAACGAGGCCACAACGTTCATAGCATCTTGCTCAGGAGCTGCCTTTACTGACGAGCTCCATGGCGAGCTCAAGCCTCGATAATCTTTGAAGTTGTCTTCTCTGGTGACTTCTCGAGTGCTGCTTCGGATACGGTGACCGATCATGGTTAGTTTTTCTCATTAAATTTTTTATTCCTCTCGTCTTTGTTCCATTCGACGAGATCAATCACCCATTCATTGATTCCCTATAAATCTTTTAGGCAACCGCTTTGACAGACGATTTTCTTCCTCAACAAGCCTAATAGTCAATCGACGACTTTCAATCTCCATCTTTGTTAATCTATGGATCCAAATCACTAGGTAAGTCTCTGACTCTGTTTTGAACATGAAGTGTTTGATCAATTGACTCTAAGAAGTTTTTTTTCCTGACAGCAGAATAGGATTGACGTCTTCTTCGATCAAGTGTAATAGGTTCGAGTTCTCCATAGTTTGCTTCATTCGATAGTGAACTAGACATTTGAAACAAATATCTGTTGTATATCGAGTTTGTGTCTGCAAATCCAGATCAGACACAAAACATGCATGTATGATTCTCTAGCCTATGTATTTTGTTAAACTCTATCGCAGTGTTTCAGTAACCGTATCTTTTATCCTTAGGTTCGATCATATAGCCGTATCAGACCTAGAAGAGTAGTACTATGCCATGACATAGGTCTATGTCAGATTCAATAGGAGTGAGAAGCTCTGTTTTGGTGTACTCTTACTGAGATTGGACTATTTCTAGTATTCATTAATATGATATTCAAGTTCTAAGGCAGTGAACCTCTGAATCTGATACCAATTTGTGTTTGTGTCAGGAACGACACGGTGTTAGCATCTAAAGATGGAATTTTAACATTGAATTGAACTCGGATGGACTTTAATTCTTTAGTCTTGGACTGAATCCTGTATAAATCATTGGTTGGTCCAGCTCAACTAAGAGCAGGCCGAGCCAGTATCAAACTTAGGAGTTGGGTTTGAGCTCGGTAATAAGTAAATCATGGAAATAGGTTTGGGTTGGGCCTGTGAATTTTGAATAGAGAATTAGCCTTTGGGCTTTGCAATAGGATCGACCCCAATAGGCCTACAACCATTAATAAATAGAAAAACCAAGGTGGGCTAACTTTGGATGGGCCAAGCCCAATATAGGTGAACAAATTTTACTGATTAATGTAGTGGGCCGGTCCAGTCTATTTCATAATATAGAATAGTGGGCCGGGCCCAACACTCTTCAGGATTAATTAAAATAGTTATTAAAAACTGTTAATAAATAGTAAATTAATTAGTTAGTTTAGTAAATCAAGAATAGTTATTTACTAAGAAAAGTTAGAAAGTTTAGAAATTAAATGTAAGTTTAGTTGAACTAATTAATTGAATAACTCTATTTATTAAGATAATTTTGGGAAAAATAGTGTCTCATTGGCATTTCTTAAGATAATTTTGATAGGGAGAGGTATCCTCATAAGAGTGGAAATAACTCTTTATTGCCGAGCTAGTTTGAGCCACCATCGATCTTGAGGGAGACATGAACTTTAGGAAGGTTGGTTTCATCCTTAGAATCAGAAATGCATAAGTATACTACTCTGAGATAAATAGTATTTATATGATTCCAATCATATTCCTAAGCGAAGATTGGAGTCATGTATTCTTAGAAATAACCTACAAAGGTCCTCAACTAAGAATATATTGGTGTGTCGTACTATATAGTGTAGTAGGTAATGATGCAAATGGTTTGCTCGAGAGAATAAATATATTATCATCATTATCACTACTCTCCAAGATGATAACTCTGACATCTTTGGCGATGGAATTGTCAACATAATATTTAGTATTACTTATTCACTAACATGTGCCTTAGAGGTAGAGAATGATTATGGATCACCAACATAATAGTATTGCCTTCCATTCTTTATATATTAATGCATTGATGTAAGGTGGAAGGAATAATTCTAGTTTGATGGATCCAAGGTCTTCATAATATAATGTTATATGAAATATCAACATCTGTGACATAAACCATAAGATTTGATACTAATTCCCCAAAATTGAGGGTTAGGGTAGTAGAACCTAACATGCATCAATATTTTTTTCATCATAACCAAAAATTATAAGGAACTTGGGCTCAAGATGGAAAAGAGAGAGGTCTAGGGCATGAAGGGCCTTAAAAGGGAATCAAGTTAGAAGATTTCCCTCATCAATGAGAACACACTTCATCTCGACTTATACTGCGAAGTTATTAATGAAACATTCAACATAAAGTGGAGGATTGTGAGTGGTTTAACGAGCATGTTGTTGAGGAGTAGGTGATACTCGACATATTAACAAAGTATTCTTCTTTCAAGCATGTCCGGAGGAAGAATGTGGCTCACACGTCTCAGGTATAGGAAAAGATGGAATATACTTCTCAATAATCTTATTTTGTCTTTCACACACTATTAGAAAAATAAGGCGTCAACAACCAAGATGGAATCGACACCTCTGAAGCTAGAGGAGAGCCTTGAAATATGGAAACTGAAAACTTAGTAGCCTGAATCTAGCTGAACTCATCGCATTAATATATGAACCGGTTAAGAATGCATTTGAAGTGGAGCCTTAGGTACGTTCCCCTTGAGAGGCTACAGACCAATTGTTAGGTTGTACACGAGGTGTCTTCCTAGCAACAAGAGTCTCTCTTTATTTGGGGGTACTAAGACCAACCTTCGACTTATTTGCTCTTGAAGCATATTGCATTTTCTTAAGATCTTGCATATCGTGGTGAATTTGGGCACGAATTTCCTCGGATAATGGATCTCGCAACTATTCATGCTAGATCATTTTAATTGAGAAATTTGAAGAAGGATGAGGCCATGGAGGATTGACATTGTATCCATCTTTAAGATAGATTTACCTCTTATGGTTCTTGTATTAATAATATCTATGAATACATATCAATCTTCGACAGAATGGCCTACGAGATGATGATATAGACAATACCTAGGATGGTCAGTCATCCTTTATTGTTTCAACCTTCATGGCTCTGGCAAGGTGATTTTACCAACATCAATCACCCAATCAAATAATTTTGCACTTTTTTCTTTCTTGAAAGAATATGATTTGCTTATTGCCTCTTGCATGGTGGAATGGTTGTGGCCTTAGCAGTAGCATATTTAGGAGAAATGTCAATTTCACTTTTAGATGTGACATAAAGTGGTTCTTGTCTCCTTCAAAATTTAAGTCTCACATCGACCTTTTCAAGTTTTAAGTGGAATGAAAGTAGGATTATAATTATCATTTTTGTTATGTTTACTTTTCACTACGTGAATGATAAGTGTACAAATAGACACATTAAGTCATTTCACTTATATACTACCAAACATATAAAAAAATATATAAATAAAAGTGTCATAAGACAAAAAATGCAACTAAATAATACATCTAAAAAATTCAATTTAGGATACATATAAAAAACTCAACTTGAAAAAGTTTATTTTTGTAGTCACTTTCTTTCACTTGAGACCACTTACTCCCAACCAAACACAAGCATACGAGAAATTATTCAGTGTGACGGGCTCACTATGTGGCAATGATAAATGGTGTGCACCTCCAATAATATAATGACAAATGATAATATTTTATTATTTTTGGTATTCCTATTTTAATGATATTTGACAATTATTTGATTTTTTAATTAAATTTTAACTTGATATCCTCAACTATTCTACTTTTTCAACTTAATATCCTAAACCTTTTTACTCGATAACTTGATACCATCAACTATGGAATATTTTTTAACTTGGTACACTCCGTCAATCAGAAGAAAAGTTTTTCGCTAAAAAACTAAAATAATTTTTGACTAAATTATCCCCTCCCTTCCCATCCGCCCCACCCCAACCCCCTATCCCCTACCCCTACTGTGTAGTTGCCCCGCCCCGTAGCAACCCCCTCCCGCCGACCAGCTCCCCTGCCCCCCTCCCCTACCGGCTACCTCGCGACCCCTCCCATTGTGCCCCCACCTCTCGCCGTCGTGCCCTCGCCTCGCTACAACCCTCTCTTTGTCCCCCCTCTCTCGTTGTCGTCGCTGCTGCCGCATTGTCGGCGAGGAGAGAGGAAAGAGAATGTGAATATTTTGATCATTTTAGTATTTTATGTTAACACTCATAGGATATTGAATTGTATAATTATGTTTGAGCTATCGAGTTATCTAGTTTTAAATTTAGATATCAAGTTTAAAAGCTGTAATAGTTTATTGTATAAAGTTGATTTTTTTTTTGGGGGTCTTTATCGCTTATACCATTGGAGAGTTCGCCATCCAGTGACACGTGGTGACCCCTAATTTCTCCCAGTACAAACCGACTTTTCAAACAAGAATCCCCCAAACCCTCATTTCAAATCCTCTCCCCAAACCCCCCGCTCCTTCCACCACCACTAGAACAATGTCCTCTGACTCCGACGACCAGTCCACCCAGTCCTCCCAATCCCTCCTCTCGGAGTCGTGCCTCGTGGGCTTCGTCATCGCCAACATCGTCGGCCTCCGCCACTACACCGGCCGCGTCAGCGGCCGCGAGCTCGTCGGCCTCGTCCGCGAGCCCCTCAACCCCTATGACCCCAACGCCCTCAAGGTCCTCAACACCCGCCACGCCCAGGTGGGCCACATCGAGCGCTCCGCCGCCGCCGCCGTCTCCCCCCTCCTCGACTCCGGCCTTGTCTCCAACCTCGAAGCAATCGTTCCCAAACCCCCCAAGAACCACAACCCCTTCCGCCTCCCCTGCCAGCTCCACCTCTTCGCCCACCCTTCCTCCTTCCCCGCCGTCCAATCCGCCATCGCCACCGCCGGACTAACCCTAATCCACCCCTTGCACCCCGAGTTCCCCCTCTCTGACTCCGTCATCGTCCAGGAACGCAGCACCAAGAACTCGAGGACGCTGGACGAGATCTTTGCGCTCGTCTGTGGCGATGGGAAGAAGAAAGAGGAGATTGTCGCGATGGAGCCGGATAAGAACGTGGTCGTTTCGGAGCTGTTTATGCACCAGAAGGAGGGGCTCGGGTGGATGGCCGGCAGGGAGAACTCGGCCGACCTCCCGCCCTTCTGGGAGGAGAAGAGAAAGGGGCTGTTCTTGAACGTGCTGACCAATTTCGAGACAGACGAGAGGCCAGAGCCCCTCCGCGGGGGGATCCTCGCCGACGACATGGGGCTCGGGAAGACGCTTATGTTGCTTTCTTTGATCGCTACTAATAGTAATAGGAAGAAGGTGGGTAATGTGAGAAAGAAGCGGAAGACCGACGATGGCGGCCCGTGCAATGCCACTCTGGTCGTGTGCCCCTCGTCGGTGCTTGCCACGTGGGTGGCGCAGCTGGAGGAGCACACCAGGCCGGGGAGCCTGAAGACGTACCTGTACCACGGTGCAGAGCGTACCAAGAAGTCGGAGGAGCTCGCGAAGCATGACATTGTGCTGACTACTTATAATACCTTGGCCTTGGATTTCACGTCCTCGGGTGCCGATTGTCCCGTGGCAAGGATGAAGTGGCTGAGGGTTGTTCTAGACGAGGCTCACGTGATCAAGAACGCCGCAGCGCAGCAGGCGAAAGCGGTTGCAGCGTTGGAGGCCGAGAGGAGGTGGGTGGTCACGGGGACGCCCATTCAGAATAGTCTTGGTGATTTGTTTGCTCTGATGGCTTTCTTGAGGTTTCAGCCTTTCTCGATCAAGAGCTACTGGCAGAGCTTGGTGCAACGGCCGGTGGCTCAGGGTAGCAAGAGTGGGTTATCGCGTCTACAAGTAAGCTAACCTTATTGTCTTTATCGTTTCTGCTATCTCAATTATAATGTTATCTGAATATTGCGTAAAGCTCCTTTCTAGGAAGCATGGACACTCCACAAACCGGTTCTATGTTCATGCTGCTTTGTGCTAGCACGTGTTGGACACGATACAAACACTCTGAAATACACTACGAACCATGTCCGTGTGACCATGTCCATGTCGTGAGGTGCCATTTTCGGGTCCGTGCAACATGCTCTTTTTTTATCTATGGTTCACAATCTGTTTTAGTTGATTATCTTACATGTGGACATGTTTTGGGTTAATAGGTATGTACAACTATAGTTTGCAGTATCGGCCCATACCGATCCGATACGTTTTGGCATGTCCCGATCCGATACGGACCAATACCCGATACCGACCGATACCAACATTGGGGGTCACTTTTTCGGTTAATACAAAGAAAATTGAACGAAAAAACCAATCAACAAGGGTGTAAAAACATAGTAAAGTTGTAAAAATATGTAAAAGAAAAAAAACTTACGTATCGCATATAAATCAATTGGCAAGGGTGACTACTATTTCATTCAATTTCAAAACTGCTAGAAACAACACTTGGAAATACTTAAAATTATGCATAAATATATAAAGTGTACTTTCTAAAATGTTAATAATTATTTGCTTTCCGGTACCAAAAATCCGATACTCCTATTCGAAACCGTTACTACCGATACTGCCTATCCCAATACTCATAGGAATGTTCCGATACCGATTCCGATACCGATACTGAGAACCTATGCACTCCCTGGTATATGTTCTTATATTGGAACAAATATGAACTTCATTTGGTTATGCAATACAATGACTTTTCCGACTTTTGTTTAATATTCATGGATTTGGCTAGGGAAGTATGCTGGTTTTAATTGAATTAAGATGATTCACCGTCCATCTCCCTAGCTCTAATACCAATTTGATGCAGGACATGCACTCAACAAGCTGGGTTTAATTTTGGAAGGAAAAAGTTTAAATTTTTTCTTAATCGGGGATATAGGTACTATCGATTTTAAGATTAACTTAGGGGTAAAAATCAAGAGATGTTGATTTAAGGGTCTGTTTTAAGATTTTGAATAACAAATATGGCTGCTAAACTAAACTGTAAAATTGGACGTTGGGGTTTGTTAAGACGCGATTTTTTGGGCAAAATATTGGGGGCATTGGTGGGCTAAAGTTGGATTTAAGCTCGTCTTGGAGGCATTTGGAAGGGCTTTTAGGTGCTGGAATTTATGGACAAAGTGAAAGAGAGGCTTTTTTCGGGTGATATAGAGGGCTCAAATGTCGAAAATGAAGGGTTCAAAGTACAGGTTGGTGGGGATTTAGGCAGGAAAGATGAAATTTTAGAGTTGTTTGAGGGTCAAAGTAATAAAGAGGCTACATAGGCTCAGAGTTATTGTAGAAGCCTTACGGCTCTACGATTTAGGATGTCATGCCCAAAACCATGACACCCGCCATTAGTCGCATTATATAATTGATAAGAAGAGAGTAACTCAAATTTTATTGCTTCCAAAAGTTCAGTAGTTTTCAGTCTTAATAAATAGGCACCAACCAAAAGGGAAAATAAGACTTCTAATCCTAACCAATCTTTATCCAAATAAGAGATAAAGACATTCCAAATGAGAGAGAAATATTGTCCAAATTAGAGATAACTATGTCTAAATTCTAACTTGAATTCAAATCCAGAGTCCAGACTCAGCTTCATTTTCATATTTGAATTGGAAAAACATGAACTAATTCTAAATACTTCAGAAATAAAATGTCCTAAATTTATGGTCCCATCACAAAGTTTCTATCTAGAAACTCTAGTACTCTACTGGCATATGATTTCCAATTTGACTAATATGATTTCCTTTGGATAGAGGGCCGCCTAATTGACAATTGGTTTGAGTGTGAGCCTTTTAAGAACTCTTTCTTATATAAGTTTTTTTCTCCTCTTTAATCTCGTCATCTCGTGTGAATTCCTTGTGTCATTGCCACTCATTGTCGAATCAACTCAGATGGAGTTCCTTACATCTTGAGGTATGGAAGACATCATGTGCGTGCTCCCTCTTTAGGCCGTCCTGGGTAAACTTTCCAAATTTAACTAAATTCAAGTTGCCTTAAAAATCTCAACTCAAACCTAGCACCAATTTAACCTGAGGATTGCTTGATAATAGTGTTCTCAATGCACGAATGACGCATAGCGGCTGCGCCTCATATTTCTTCGAGCGAGGTGCATATAATGAGATACATGCCTCTAGGGTTTAGGTGAGTGTCTTTTAGACTATTAAGGCACAATAGATTTCAGCCTGAGCTAAAATGAGTAAGTGCAGTAGCAAGGGCAACTGGTATTGGAGAAGGAAAAATGCCAAGTTACAAGCTAGATCAAACTCAATGGGTTGCAAGTTCTCTATGCCTTTGAACTTAGGAAAATGGTAAGGTTGTTCTGTAGGCAGTGAAATAATCTTTTGGAGTCCATTTTGAAAATTTCATAAATTAAAATAATACTCTAGTTTAATTTTTTTAGTTTAGATATTTGGAATTGGATATGTTTAAAATTCATGCAAAGAAATCTTACTAAGCTCGTCAGTGGCTGTTTGGTTGCTTGAAGTGGGTATGAAAGTGAAAAGTGCAAATACGACATGGAATAAGTTGTACTTTAGGAAAGTGCAAATCCATAATCCGTTTGGTAAATCATGAAAGTGGTTTATGAATGTGCCACTTTAGGATCCAAAATCATTGAAAGTCTTGAAATTTGGATATGGAGAAAGAGAAAAAATTTGTATGATATTTTATATATATATATATATATATATATATATATATATATATATATATAGAGAGAGAGAGAGAGAGAGAGAGAGAGACCTCTAGCTCAAGTGACTAAGGTGGGAGTCATCCTCCCAAGAGGTCTTGGGTTCAACTCTTAGGGAAAGCACTTTAATTCCCAAGTGGTTAGGGAATTAAAGTAGCATAAGGTAGGTGCATGCCAGGCGGGCCAGAAGTAGGCCAAGAGGGCTAAATGGTGAGCCGTCGGGCTAGGTTGGTGGCCTCCGGGCCGGGTTGTGGCCTCCGGCTCGGGTTGGTGGCCTCCGGGCCGAGTTTGTAAGCCTTCGATCTGGTTGGTAGCCTTCGGGCCAGATTGTAGGCCTTCGGACTGGGTTGAGGGCCATTCAGTGGCCATTCTATAACATAATTACCTCTTTAATATATATACTCAAAAACTGGCCGGGTGGTTTCATATTATAGAACCAACTTGTGTTACAACCACTAGATTTGGATTGCAAGACTGAGATTACACACGTATCTTTTAGGTAGATACTTTCACGTTTTAGTTCCAACCTTGCAATCCAAATCCAATTGGTTCTAATAATATGAAACCACCTGGCCGGTTTCGTTACTATATATATATATATATATATATATATATATATATATATATATATATATATTGTAGAGTGGAAGAATGGATGATTTATTAATGAAGGAAAGTTACATATAAATAGGAGAGGCTAACCCTTCTCTCTTTTGTTCTAGGCAACGTGGGACTAAAGCCCACTGCTATTATTATTAATATACTCAACACCCTCCCTTAAGCTGGAGCATAGATGTCAATCATGTCCAGCTTGTTACATAGACATTGAACCCGAGGACCCAAAAGAGGCTTTGTGAAGATATAGGCTATATAATCACCGGTCCTCACATGGTAAAATTTTATTATCCCTTTTGTGTACTCATCACGGACAAAGTGGATGTCGATTTCAATATGTTTTGTCCCTTCATGAAATACATGATTGATAGCGATATGGATAGCAGAATTGGTGTCTTCGGATCATCGGACCAGGAAACTAGCTCGGTAAGGGAGGGCACCATACGGAGGGCTGTGTTTGATTAGGAAATATCAAGAAATTCTCTTCTGGATAAACTTGGGGAACCGGATCGTTTATTTGTGGAAGTGGAAAAAATTAGGTTTCAACAAAGGTAACATCCCGAGTGAAAAATATCTTTTTAAGGCAGGGGAAAAATACCGATACCCTTTCTGATCTTTAGGATACCCAAGAAAATTACATTGTATTGTCTTAGGATCTAATTTAGAAAGAGCCGGTCGGATATCCCGAACATAGTATAAGCAGCCAAAAATTTTGAGAGACAGAAAAAATGGCTCTCGTCTTGGATATAACCTAGAAAAGGGAGTATTTCCATTGAAGATTAACAATGACATGCGATTAATAAGATAACAAGCTGTAAGAATTGTATCAGACCAAAATTTCTTGGGAGTACGTGCATGAAACATGAGAGCACGCGTTGTTTTCAAGAGATGACAATTTTTGCGTTCGGCCACACCATTATGTTGTGGTCTGTATGGACAAGAAGTTTGGTGGATGATGCCATTGCGGGCCAGATGACTATTGAGCTCTCGAGATAAATACTCCGACCATTGTCACTCCGAAAAATTTTAATTGGAACACCAAATTATTTTTATTTCAGCATAAAAATTGCACCAAATGTGAAATAATTTGAAACGATTTTTCATCAGATAAACAAAAGCGATACGTCAGTAATCATCAACAAAAGTAACAAAGTACCAGAAATCTTTTATTGATTCAACCAGACATGATCCCCATACATCAGAATGCACCAACTCGAAAGGAGCGGATGCAATTTTATTATGACTCACCGGATAGGGAACCCGGTGATGCTTAGCCAAATTATACGACTCACAATGAAAGAAGCAGAAATATCTAAAGAAGGGTACATTTTTTAGAGAGCTTGGATAAATGGATGTCTTAACTGACAATGTAACTCGAAAGGATTGAGTTTCACGCCAGCACAGATAACAGAAGAAGGTAGGTCAAACAGATACAAGCTTTCAACCACGTCCCTTACCGATAGTCTTTCCAGTTTTCAGGTCCTGAAAAACACAACCATTAGAAAAAATGTTACCGAGCAGTACAGTTCACGAGTAATTTAACTAATTGAAATTAAACTGAACGAGTTTCCAGGTGTAAACAATACAGAATTGAGCGACACTTCGGTAGAAAGACTGTCACTTCTACGTCCTCGGACTGTCATGGAACCTCTATTGGCAACAATAATGCCAGAAATACGACGTACATGGACATAATTATGTATTATACCTACGTCACCAGTCATGTGAGTAGACGCTCCAGAGTCAATTACCTACTGCTTTGGCTTGACTATACATGCTGTTGAGTATCCGGCTGTGGATCCAGACGTGGAAACGTCACCACGACGTTGAGCCTGAAAATTAAGGAACTCTGTATATGAATCTGAAGTCAGCTAAACAGATCGGACACCATCATTAGGAGCATTAGTTGTGATATTAACATGTAATTTAGTGCATTGCCAGTAGAAATGACCAAGCTGACCACAATTAAAGCATGTGCGTGGTCGTCCTCCATTGCGACCATCATTACTACGGCCTCCATCATGACCTGTATTGCGGCCACCATGTCGTCCACCACGACCACCATGAATGCTTGTATGAGCAGCACCGAGAGCAGAGCGATCAGCAGGTGCATCATCCAGAGTCGTCTCTACAACTTTTGCTGCTCGAAGGACCCGATAATGTGCTTCCATTAAAGATGGAACTTCAGATCCAGCAATGATCTGTGATCGATCAGAGTTTGCATCAGGACGTAGAGAGACAAGATACGCCATAACATGAAGTTGTTCACGTTGAGCCCTAGCTTCATTGATATCAGTTGTTATAGGTAATATATGATCAACCACATCAGATAGCCTTAGGGTCTGCTTGGTAACGGTGTTTTCACCGGTTTTGGGGTGTTTTTGAACCGACCGTTTATGAAAACCTCTATTTGTTAATTTTTTTGAGGCACCGGTTTTGGTCGGCTAAAAAACCCTCCAAAACCGGTGTAATGTATTTTTTGGTGGCTTTATAAACACCCCAAATCGGTGGGTTTTGAGCGGCTCTATTTTTTTATTCCATTTATATCCTCACAAAAATATATATAATTGTAACTACTGATACCCTTCCCTATTTAATTTATTCGTGTAAAAAACTTTCAGAATCGCTCGTTAGTGAATTACCAAGCATGGATTGGACTAGTTTAAAAGCCGCTACTTAAAAACCATCCAAAACCGGATTCCTCATAACCGCTCATAACCGGTACTCTAAAAATACCTCATAACCGCTACCCCTACAATTGCCAAGCAGACCCTTAAATGTCTTGAAGTGATCTTTATGAGATTTGTTTTCCTGATTTGCTTTGTATATGCCAACGATGGAGTCATAAATACGAGACAAATTACGTTTGCCATCAAACGTCGTTGCTAGGACTGTCCATAATTCCTTAACGGAGTCCGTATTCTAAAACATGTCTTCCACCGATGGTTTCATGGAGTTCATCAACTGTGTAAACAGCCGACTATCATCTCTCTCTCATTGCTCAAAGATGATCAGTCTTTGCGGGGGGGGGGGGGAGGGGGGTTGTTAGTCAAATATTTGGACAACCGCATCCGTAGAAGCGTCTTCTCGACCTTCTTACGCTATGTCGAGTATCCCTCTGGTCCGTCCAATTTTCGATCGACAAGTCGAATTGAAGAAATCGTTGTACTAATGCCTATTGATCCCGCCATTGCATTCCCAACGCTAGTACCAGTATCACTGGCATGCGTTACAGTGCTATCCGTTCCTCAGATATCGGTTCCAAGTGTCGAAAAAAATGCTGGTCACAAGAATATCCATAGTAGAGATGTAGATCAAACAAGTCAGGATAGAGAGGACACTCTCGAGGCAGATCCTGATATGAAGATCAAGTAAGGAAACAAAGAATCATGCAAGACAACCATCGTGTCTGCACTTTGTTAGCCTTTCCGAAGCCAATCGTTGGAGAGTTAGAGTTTCCAACATAGTTGCTCTGAAATGTCTAAGTTAATGGCCAACTTTGAGAACCAGAGGTTCTTGTAAACAACCATGTTATTTACCCTCGGAGATTTTCAAGTAAATTTAGGACAGAGTTTCCAACTTGGTTTTCCTGTGAATCCCAAAAAGATAAATATTGGAAAGTCAGAGTTTCCAACTTGGTTGCTCTGAAATGTCCAAGTAAATGGCAATTTTTTTTAAAAACTTAGGATTTTGAGGGGAGTGGGTGGCGGCTAGGGTTATGGTTTACACCCATATAGAGAGGGGGGGGTGCTGGAGGAGAAGGGAGTCGTAGGGGGGGAGGAGGTCGCCGGACCGGGGGGGTGGTTGCCGGAGGAAGGGGGGTCGCGGGGGGGGGGGGGGGGAGGGTCGGGGCGGCGGCGGTGGCAGCAGCTTGGTTGGGGGGGGGGTGGGGGCGGTGGATTAGGGTTAGGATTTTTTTTTTTGTGGAGAGAGGGGTGGATGGGTTATGGCTCTGATACCATATGGAGTGGAAGAATGGATGATTTATTAATAAGGGGAGATACATATAAATAGGGGAGGCTAACCTTTCTCTCTGAGTTCCCTGTCCGGTTTTGGAGTATACCATTGCTGATGCGTCTGACGAGTTTGGTGGACATCCCGATCAAGGCGGATGAAGCTACTGCCTTTCGGTCTAGATTGATGTACGCCAGGATTTTTGTGGAGATTCGGGCTGGGGGGAGCTACCGAAGGTGGTGGAATATGAGATTCCTTCTGGAGATGTGCTTACCCAGAAGGTGAAATATGAATGGGTTCCACCTACCTGTTCACGCTGTTCCTGTTTCGGGCATCTGGCCAGTGCTTGTACGGCGGTAGGATCTCAGGTTGAGCCTACTGTTCCCCTGAGTGAGGCTCCTGACTCACCATGTGACATGGACTTCAGAGTTGACAGTGGAGAGGAGGCCTTGGTGGGAGAGGATACTCATCCAGTGAGTGAGGGTGGGACGAGCCTCATTGTCTCTACCCAGCTTGCTTCCACGAGTGGGACGTTGTCCACTTCCCAGGGGCAGAGTAGTATTGTTACTAGAGGCATGGCGGCGTCGGGGATCGAGGCGCGAGGGGGTGGCGGATCGGCTGAGGGGCAGGTTTACTGTAGGAAGAGACGTGCTGTCGGGCCGCTGAGTGACGGCTCCTCCAGGGAGGGGAGACATCCTACTGACAGAGAGGAGGCGGTGTGTGTTGACAATCCTTCCTGGGCGTTGGTACTCTCTCAGGTCATTCCCCAGCAGACCATTCTGACTGGGATGGAGGAGGATCTTTTAGCGACGGGTGTGGCGCATTTCCCAGGTGCCGACCCGGGTGTTTCCACAGGGGACCCATCCTCTCATTAATTAATGGTTATTATCGCCTGGAATGTGAGGGGGGCGTGTTCGCTAGGGAGGTGGAGAGAGATTTGTGGGGTGCTGCTCTGTTCTGTTAGAAACCAAGATTAAAGGTGAAAAGACTTGCTCGGAGGACCCCATCCTATTGGGCCCAACTGCACAACCTGGCTCTGTGTGACATAGCCATGATCTGGGTTAGATGGAACTTGAAGAGCTGGAATGGAGATTTGCTCTTGATGACGGAGCAGTTGATTGCTATTTCCTTCTCAAACAAGGGTGGCTTTCGGTTCTTACTGGAGGCGGTCTACGGCCACAACGACAGACGGAGAAGGGAGTCCCTGTGGAGTGACATATCTCGTGTCGCAGCAGCAGCAGATTCGTCGTCCCTTCCTCTTCTTATGATCGGGGACTTCAATGCCCTTCTGCACCGTGGAGAGAAGGTGGGCGGTCGGCCAGTTCCAGACTCTATCTTTTATGATTTTCAGAGATGCCTCCTCCAGGCGGGGCTCCAGGGATTGTCTCGCTCTGGCTTCATCTGGACTTGGCATAACAAAGCAATCCGGAATAGGGTTGCGTGTCAGCTTGATCGAGCTCTGGGTAATGGGGAATGGTTCCGACATTTTTCCAACACTCCGGCGGAGGGCCTGGCTGCTGGGACGAGCGATCATTCCCCAATCCGGGTTGGCTTCACTTCTCGGTCTCCTGAGAAGTCCCGTCCTTTTAGGTACAACAACAGTTGGTATCTCTCGGAGGGCTACATGGAGGTCGTCTCAGAGGGGCTTACTAGCGGACAGGAAGGGACGGCTAAGTTCCGCTTGGTACGTCGTCTCAAGGCCACGAAGCAGGTTCTTCGGAGATGGGTGAAGGGGTTGCCTAAGACTTCCTTAGCAGATAAAGAGGTGGAGCTGCGGGCTATCCAGCAAGACATGCAAGCTGACATGCTCAATGGGGACCTGGCGGCTAGAGAGAAGGAGCTGATCGAAGAAGTCAACATCTTGAGGCTGCAGAAGGAGATTAGCACGGCTCAGCGTGCCAAATGCTCCTGGCTTAAGGACGGCGATCGGTGCTCCAAGTTCTTCTATGATGTCATCCGGACCAGACATCATAGGAATCACATCTCCCAGCTTCTGGATGTGGATGGCAATCTTGTGGGGGAGCCGGCTGTGATCCAGGACGAGGCGGTCAGGTACTACTCTGAGTTATATTTCCAGACTGACTACCTGTGTTCCCAGAGATAGTTACGAAGAGATTGGTGACTCCGTATGGGAATATCATTCTTCTTGTCCCTGTTACATTGGAGGAGGTGGAAGCTATTGTCAAGCTGGCGGATCCCAACAAGGCTTCCGGACCGGATGGTTTTAGCAGTGGGTTCTACAAACGCCACTGGGACACTCTGAAGCTTCAGGTCTTGGAGGTGGTACAGAAATTCTTCACCAAAGGGAAGCTGCTGAAAGAGCTGAACCACACCTTCCTGACTTTGGTGCCTAAGAAGGAGGGAGCGACAGCGCTGGCGGACTTCAGACCTATTGCGTGCTGTAATTATCTTTATAAGATAATTACGCACCTTATGTGCCGGCGGATGGAGGGGATCATGCAGGACTTGGTATCTCCGAACCAGGCTGCGTTTATCAAGGGGAGGTCGATTGCTGAGCACAGCCTCCTGGCTCATGAGATGGTGAGGGACTTTAGCAAATCCGGAGGGAAGAAGGCATGCGTGAAACTGGATCTGAGGAAGGCGTATGACATGGTCAACCGAGACTTCCTCTGCCATCTGATGTCCGCCATGGGTTTTGGGGACCACTGGGTTGCTCTGATCCGGGAGTGCATTACGTCCCCCACTTTCTCTGTCCTTATCCAGGGCATCCCCTATGGGTACTTCCAGAGCAATCGTGGGCTTAGGCAAGGCAACCCCCTGTCTCCTTACCTGTTCACGTTTGTTATGGAATACTTCACTTGCCTGATGGATTTAGCAGTGCACCGAGGGAGGCTGGTCCCATTGTTCCGGAGGATGGATCCCCCAGTCACCCACCTCATATATGCTGATGATCTCTTGGTGTTTATCCAGCCTTCGACGGAGGGTATGCAGACGCTTGCAGAGATTATAGGAGTTGCATTCCCTCTCGGGCCTTCAGCTGAACATGGAGAAGAGCCGGGTGTACTTCAGCTCCTTATGTCCACAGAAGGAGGAGCGGGCTGACGTGCTGGGTATCGAGAGGAGTGATCTTCCGGTGCGCTACTTAGGAGTTCCTCTCACGGTCAACTATGCGCGGGATCAGGACTGCCATAGTTTGGTGGAGTACGTCCAGAGGAGAGTGGAAGGTTGGCAAGCCTCGGGATTGTCATTTGGAGGACGCATCGAGCTGGTTAGATCGGTGATTACGACTATTGCTCACTTCTGGCTGCAATCCATCCTCCTTCCTATTGTCACTGTCAGGAAAGTGGATCGGATCTGTGCAGATTTCATTTGGCGGGGGGGTATGCATGTGATCTCTTGGGAACAGTTCTGTCGTCCCAGGTAGGGCTGCAAACGAGCCAAGCCGAGCCAAGCTTTTGTAAGCTTGAGCTTGGCTTGACTAGAATTAATCGAGTTCGAGCTCGAGCTCAAGCTTGATAAATTTTTTATTTTAGAGCTTGAGCTTGGCTTGAGCTTGTTTATATTAAGCTTGAGCTTGGCTTGGTTTGAGCTCGAGCTTGGCTTGATAAGCAAGCTTGATTCAAGCTTGATAAACAAGCTCGATAAGCTCATATCAAGCTCATTAAGCTTGATTTCAAGCTTGTTCACCTTTATTTCAAGCTTAATGAGCTCGATTTCAACCTAGTTACGCTTGAATTCAAGTACCTGTAATTTAACAATTTATTTATAAAAATTTAATTAAAAAAGTTCCTTCATATCAATTATTAAGGACATATAAATATATAAAGCACACAACCATATCATTATACAAACATACATAAAATTAGAATTCAACAAACAAACGAGCTTCTAAACAAGCTCCTAAACGAGCTTCTAAACGAGCCAGCTCGCAAGCTCATAAACGAGTCAGCTTGCGAGCTCGAACGAGCCGAGTACTTCTAAGCTTGAGCTTGGCTCATTTATTAAACGAGCTCGAAAACGAAGCTTGAGCTCGGCTTGTTTACTAAACGAACCGAGCTCAAACGAGCTTTTATCGAGCCGAGCTTCGAGCAGCTCGCAAACGGCTTGGCTCATTTGCAGCCCTAGTCCCAGGAAGGAGGGAGGAGTGGGGCTTAGGCCGTTGCTGGAGATTAGGGAGGCCTCCGCGCTTAAGCTGGCATGGAAATTCATCAATGGGGGGATCTCTTTGGGCTGCCTGGATGCATAGCAGATACGTGAAGCAGGGCAACTTTTGGACGTGTGCTACTGACAACAATCACTCCGTCACGTTCAAGACTGTCCTGAGACACAGGAGGATTCTTAAATCTGCTACCAGGAAGGTCATTAAGGATGGGTCTGGAACACACCTCTAGCGGGATCCTTGGATAGATCGGCGCTCGTTATTGGACATTAGGAGGGCTCAGACACACCAGGAGGACAGGCGGGGCCTGACGTGTAGTCGGATCATTTGCGACGGGGAGTGGAGGCCGGAGTCTTATTGATTTACCGTGGAGCTGGGTGGGATCATTAGTACTATTGCCATTGATCCGGACTTGCCTGCTGAGCGGTGGATTTGGGAGCCGACTGGAGCGTCTCCGGGAACTGGGGAGTTCCAATTCCGGAGTTGCTACAATCTCATCCGGCGCGCTTTTCCTCAGAGTCCTGACTACGAGTTCGTATGGTGCAAGGGTCTGGCCAGGAAGATGCAACTTTGTATCTACAAGTTCCTACTGGGTCGCCTTTTGACTAGGGATCGTTTGAGTTCTTTTGGAGTGCCGCTCCCAGATCCCAAGTGTGTGCTGTGCAGTCTGGAGCAAGAATCTATTAGACACATCTTCTTCGAGTGTGACATGGCTTGGCAGATCTGGAAGGAGCAGAGTAGAGTGTTGGGAGGATGCGACTCCAGAAAGGGTATTGGGGATATCATCACGGTGATCCGGGATAGTAGAGGTTGAGGGGAGGACTGGTTCCGGACCGCCAGAGTTCGTCTGGCTGCTTCAGTTTGGCATGTCTGGCGGGAACGAAATCGTCGGATATTTGAGGGACTGGTCACACCTCTGGTGGGCATGCTTCATAACATCGAATTTGATGTAAATGTTATGAAAATTTGATGAGTGGGAGTCCCACTTTGATTGTATGTTGTACGATTATTGCATTGCTTTGGAATAAAATTTACCCTTTTTCCAATATATATATATATATATATATATATATATATATATATATATATATATCCTGGAAAATATATATAATCAAAACCTGGAAAATATATATAATCAAAACATTCTCATCAAAACATTCTCCCATGAGAATGGGGAATAGGGTCGGCTATGGAAAGAAAGTTCCATACAAGATTTTGGCAAAGTTTTATGTGAGGTTGTTGACTTGACGTCAACCCTCTATTTTGGTGACAAATTCCAGCCAAGGTAGCTAGGAGCATGAGAGGGTCATGTCATAATAGGTGGCCATTTGGCATGTAGGTAGGGCTATCCTTTGCTTTGTTGTTTAAGCTCATGCAACCAAGGAGCATCCTCCAATTTTTTCTAGACTAAAGAGCATAGTTGGAGAGGTAAGATGATACAATTTGCTATGAGGAATTGCATTTATCTCTAATACACATTACACCAAAGCATGACTCTATATATATGTGTGTGTGTGTGTGTGTGTGTCCTGCTTCATTCGTGTGAGCATAAAGATTAAAGGGGGTTGTAGCATCTTTTGCGTTGGATTACACTGGTTGGTGGACTATAGGTAAGTGGGTTAGGCCATGTTTTGACTTTTGAGTTGGATTCAGATTAAAGGTTGAGGTGTATCTGACTTTCACCTTCCACAATTGTTAAGATGTCACATCTTCCTCAAAATTTTAAGTTTCAGGACTTAATATTCATAAGTTAGAATCAAGCACCAACATGTGAGGATGCCTCTTTTGGGTTCTTGAGAAGGCAATATGCGTCTGTCTCTTTACTCTTTAACTTGCACATCGTCTGATTTTAGGTTGAATATAAATCTTGATGAGTACATTATCAGAATTGTTTCACAAGCCTACCTTTATACATCTTGTATTATTGTAGTCTTTAACAAACCCAATAGTACATCATTGTGCACCACCCTACCCTACGACCATTTGCTAGTTAGTTTTGTGGGACGTAAATTTGTCGAAGGTTGGAGCATCTAGCATTACTCATAGTGGAACTACATGGCTGTTTAAGTGTAATACTATTACTGGAGAAGTTTTACGACTTGGAGGTGGATGCAATAGGGAATTTTTGTGTATGAATCCAAAGATGTATATGTAAGTGGTATTAGCTGCAGATGTATCATGTATGATGGCATCGTCTACCATGAATATTCAAGATATTATAGTACTTGAAACGGTTTGAAGTTCAGTTGCAAGGTTTCATGTATGTCTAACAAAAATCCAGATTTAGGTGATTTTCGTGTCGAGATCTCAAAGGTAATATTGCTAGAACATATTTAAACTTGAGTTCGTCTTTCAATCAAATTTTCAGGCCTTGATTGGAAGTATCTCCCTGCGGAGGCTGAAGGATATGCAGAATGACAGCAAGAGCTTAATTGAGCTACCACTTAAAGTTGTTGAAACATGCTTTGTGGAACTCTCTAGTGAAGAACGTGAATATTATGATCAGATGGAATCGGAAGCAAAGAACACAGTTAGGGAATATATTGATTCTGAGAGAGTGATGCGCAACTACAGTACCATACTTTACTTTATATTGCGACTTCGACAGATATGTAATGACGTTGCTTTGTGTCCTTCTGACATCAAATCATTGCTTTCATCTACTAGTCTTGAAGGTAATAGTAACTTACGCTTTTGCTTTACATGAATTTTATCTATTTTTATGTCATGCATTTAATAGAACCTTGTTTTATTCCTTGGTTGATGATTCCTGTTTGTGACAATCTGCTCATTAGTTTTTTCAACTGATACTGATAATCTTTGATAGTATTTAGATGGTAGTTAAGCTTTTTGCGAAAAAGATGGTAGTTTACTTATGTATAACTTTGTAACTCAGTTAAATAGGCACTAACATATTAGTCCATTCATTAGGCATTTTCTCATTTCAGAATTTTGGTTGAACAAATTATCTAGTCAATCCTGATTGCTGGCGAACCCAATGTTGAGACCTTTGGCAGTCGAAGGGATGCTGGTTAACTAGCACTTATTCTAAAAAAATACTACTCAATCTTTTGGCTCCTGTACATTTCAAACCTCAATATAGATATTATCAGGTCACACGAGTTATTTATTTATTTCTCTATAAGGATCTCTTACGGTAAATATAACACCACATTTTTTTATATACTTTTACTAGTACTTTTTGGTGTCACTCCCAATACATTTAGTGTTACCTAGGTTATTTATTTCTCTTTAAGGATCTCTTAGGTTATGGTCATTGCACAGACTGCAAATATAACACCACATATTTTTGATATACTTTTACTAGTATTTTTTGGTGTCACTCTCAATACATTTAGTATTACCTAGGTTTCTATATCTTTGCTTAGTCTTAGTAAGATTTTAAATATCTTTGTGTCTCTCTTTAACATCGTACGTAAGTCATCGCGAACCTTGATTTAGCTTCACTAAGTGTGACTTTCTCATTTCACTACCAACTTTCTTTAGATGTTCACATGTTGCCTTTTATGGTGGCCTAGAATCTATTTTGCTATTTACTTGATACAGTTGAAAATATTAAACCATGTTACTTTAGTTTTTGGCTAAATTACAACTTGATACCCTCAACTATCTAAAATGTTCAACTTGATACCCTCAACTTTGATAGTTACTAACTTAATACCCTCAACTATATAATAATTTTATACTGATACCCAAAATTTTAAAAATGACAAAATTATCCCTCCCATCCTAACCCACAACACCCCTCCCTCCTCCTTCTCCAGCAGCACCCCCTCCGACCGTGACCGACTCCAATACCAGCCCCGGCGTTCCCCGGCGAACACCGCGCCCCCGCCGAACACCGCGCCCCGTCGCTCCATGCCCCGTGCCGCGCGCGTCCCCGCCGTCCCGTCCCCCGTGCGCCCCGCCACCCCGTGCCCCGCACGCCCCCGCCCACGCGCCTTGCGAGCCCCCCCGGCGCCGCCCCCGTGCACCCCTCCCCGTGGCCCCGTGCCGCCCCCCCAAGCCTCTGGCTGTTTCCTAAGCGCGCGATCCCGCCGCCTCGCGCAACTCCGGACAGGCCAACGCGGGGTAGGGGGAGGGGAGTTCGCGAGCTGGAGGGGGAGGGGAGGTCGCCGACGGAAGGGAGGGGGGAGAGGGGTGGGGAAGGTCACCGGCGGGAGGGAGGGGGGGTTTGGGTGCAGGGGGAGGAAGGTCGCCGGCGGGAGGGGGGGAGGTTGTCGGTCGGAGGCAGGAGGGGGGGTTGGGTGGATGGGGGGGGGGGGGGGGAAGGTCGCCGGCGGGAGGGGGGGAAGGTCGTCGACCGGAGGCAGGAGGGGTTGGGTTGGGTGGAGGTCGTCGGCCAGGAGGGAGGAGGGGGGGGGGGGGGTTGGAGGGGATGGACAATTTTGTCCAATTTTTTTTCAGGGTATCAAGTTAGTACCTATCAAAGTTGAGGGTATCAAGTTGAAAAACTGAAATAGTTGAGGGTATTAAGTTGTAATTTAGCCTTAGTTTTTTAATGCACTATCTCCCTTATCTTTACAGAGAGTTGAAGTCTCTTATTCAATTAATGTAATATAGTTTCAGTCTCTTATTTATAGTACTTTTTCTCTTTCACTTGAAAATATATCTAAACACCATTAACCTATTTTGTGTGTTGTGTGGTCAGACAATTTAGTGTTAGTTGTATAACTTTGCAGTTTTGCATGCTACCTTGTTTGCCTTCACAAGTGTAAAATTTGCTGGGCTAGTATTGATTTCACTCTTTAAAAAGTCGAAAATTTTATATTTCTAAAACAAATATTTGTATAAGGTATGACAATTAGGTAATATTATTGTGTCGTGTCTGGATGGTACAAGACCCAAACTAGGACCCGTTCTAGGTCTGGGTGCAGGTTTTGGACCCAGATCTTACCCTTCACTCAGTTATGTCGTGTCCGGACAGGTTTTAAAGTTTTTTTATCCATCGGATCCGTGGGTCTGCATATTGTAATCAACTACCCAATCGCTACCGATAGAACATCTTCGGGGTGGATAATAAGTCAAAACACAACATAACATACCAAACATCTTATATGTTTTCAGGTCTAATACATTTTGGCATCAAACTTAATAACAAATAGACAATTGTTGCCAAATGTATACACTAAGATATTCATACACAAAACAAAATGATTATAAATGCTAAAATGAAACTTTATAGCAAATAAGCAATATTACCCAAATGTATCATGTTAGTTAATTAATATATAAAACAGAACGATAAAACGGCTAAAATGGACTATTGTAAATAACTTTGCCATCAATATAACTAGCAAATACCAAAGTAGACATCCAAACTTAAATTTCTAGTAGAAAGACAGCATAAGACTTCAAAAGCGGCTACTAGTGGTAGGTATTTATCAATAAACATTTTTCACGTCCCAGTACCGGCATACGGAGAATGCGGGTACGACCAGACAAGCTACGTACTAGAGTATATATGAGTATCTCACAATACGTTCACGGTTGTACCTAGACAAGGGGTATATACTACAATACGTCTCCTTAGGGTCTCATAAAACATCATGTCTCAATCATTCAAACAATAAATAATATTATAGAACATGTAAGATAAAGCAGTAAGATGTCTCAGACGCTCTATTAAAATAATCATAAAACTAGCAATACAGAATTAAATGCTAGGATGGATATCAAGTCATACATGATCACATCATCATATGTAGTCTAATATATACAATAATGTTGTCTAAACAGACGCGGATCAGGCTTTGGGCTAAACAAGTGTCCAACGGCTAAACGTCTCAAAAGAATCAAAATGGTAACATGAGTGATAGAGAAGAAAGCCACTTAAGGTCCTCGTGGTCATCCTCCTGTTATGCTTCATCATGTGAGAGTGCAGTAGATCTTCATATTCTGCTACTAGATGTGTCCAAATAAAACTAGAGTGGTCAACCCCTAGTAGCAAGTAACACAAGAAAGCACGGGTGAATAATACAAGAAATCCCAGTCAATAAAAAGTACATAGGGATGTGTTGTAGTAGTCTAAGATCCGTAATCTATCGTCGATGCAGTAACCCACCCCTACACCAAATAAGGACAATGGGTGAACTACTATGCCGTGACAACATATGTACCCGTCTACTGTCAGACAATACAGTATACCATCAAATGGATTAATAGTACAACCAATCAATTTCTATGGCTTACTATATTAGTATCTAAGTTATGCCAATTAAGATACAATATAAAGATTCGTCAATTGCGCACTACTTAAGTAAGACTGGCCGAACCTCGTATGATAATAGTAATCAATAACATTCCACGATACTCCCCCACCAGGAAGCCACTGGGTCAATAACATTATATATACATCCTATAGGGTAGACACTAGTCGGTAACTGTGGATTATAGATATCACACTCCGTATAGTGGATAATATGTCACAATATCTGATGGTTGGCCAATAAGAAAAACACAAAATTGAAATCATTTTCCTCCCAATAAGTTATATGATTTAACTAGTAAATTAATCCTATTGTATCATATGGAATCTGTGTCGTGGGTACACGACCATCCATTCTAGATGTCGTATTGAAGTACAGCTACGCTTGGTGTGGATCCTAATTGGCACCCAAGGACGCCAACCTAGATTCATCCCGAGTGCATATGCAATAAACTACAAACAATCATATTTTCAATCCATGCTACTACCACTGACCTACTATAGGGGTACTCGCACATGTAAACATTATAAAATAACAATGACAGTAATATGGCACCTCAGTGTAACATGTAAAAATGGTATCTCGGTGCAATAAAAGGACTAGTACCTCATAGAGTATCCTGGCATAGGACAGTACAGATACAATGTAGACATTTCAGTAACATGTACAATCATGGATAAATCCTTCAATTATCATCAATGCTTTCCTCGACCATGGAGTTTCTCATGTAGTCATAAATGGGATTTCAGATACTATCTATATCACAACTACATAGTGCTCACTAGTGTATACTGAAATCCAATCGTCAATTCATATCGGGCTATAGAAATCCAATATGCAGAAATCCCTAAAATCAAGAATTTTAACCCAAAGTATAAAACTAGGATATGTGGTTGATAGTGGCTCTAACTGAACTATTACTATGGTAGCGCCTATAAACTAGGGTTAGGAAACATAGAAGTCACTAGCGAATGTTTCAGGAAAAACTAAATGCCTCTGCAAGAAACGACACATGTTTTAGGAGCTATTCCTGAAATAGGAAGAGCCAGTGGTATACCGTCGGTACATTGTTTTGCCTTTCAGAACAGATACTGACTTGCTGGAACAGAAAAACTAATATCACAATATACCTGTAGTATACTGTCGGTATACCGGGTGTATACTGCAAATGCATTACTGAATCAGTGCATACAACAACTCAAGTCATGGATTTTGGTGTCTAAATTCTACCAAATCTTCACCAAATCATTTCCAGCAACTAAAGGTAGCTAGCAAGGGGTTTCTACAACATTTAGGGCATAAGTTTGAGATCATAACCTCAATATCAACTCAATTCCATGAATTTATCCCTAGACTCCTAGGATTTATCCCAAATTAAACCATCTCAAAAGTCAAAACCACAACACATAAAATCCATCATAAATCATGAGAAGAACAATAGAGGAAGAAATAAAACTAAGCAAGAACAATATTTAAAGAATTAAATGTATAAAATTCAATTATTCACAAGTGCAAGATGTACTTGCTCCCTAGCTAAAGCTTCTACCCCTCCTAGATAGTTATAGAGACCACAATCTTAGCCTCGAGGCTCCTACTTTAGTTCTAGCTCCTTAGGTCAGGTTAAGGAGAAGAGAAGAGAGAAGAATGCTATTGTGGTGAAGATGAGAGAAAAGAGCGAAGTTGAGAATGAGAGATTTTATAGAGGAGAGAAAAGGATAAGTGGGTGGCCATTGGATGTGTGCCACCTCACTAATCCAGGGTGCCCACCAATCAAGGCCTTACATAAGAAACACAACCAACCAATGGTCAATAAGTTCAGCAGCATCCGAACAGTATGCAGTGTTCTAAAAGGCGGTTTTAGGCGGCGCCTAGACGCCGCCTAGGCGGTGGGCGGGCTCCCACCGCCCAAAATTCAGCCGGAATCGGCTCTGAGGTGGTGGTGGGGAAAGTCGGATCCAGGCGGCCGTCTAGGCGGATCCAGGCGGCCAGGCGGCCGCCTATGAGCAGGCGCTCGGGGAAGAAGGCGGCCGCCTGGAGTAGTTTGAAAAAAAAAGTTATGAAACCCGTACCCGTTAACCCGTAAACATACATAAATCCCTAAACCAGAAGAGCAGCAGCAGCTCGTGGTCGAAGAAAAGAAGAAGAAGAAGAAGCGGCGGCGGCAGCAGCAGCAGCTCGAGGAGGAGAAGAAGAAGCGGCAGCAGCAGCTCCAGGTAAGCTTCTCCTTCTCCTTCTCCCTTCTCCTTCTCCTTCTCGCTGCTGCTTCTCTTCTTCTAGCTGCTGCTTCTCTTCTTCGCTGCTGCTTTTTTTTTTTTTCTTTTAGCTGCTTCTTCTCTTCTTCTTTTTTCTACTGTGAAGTGAACAACAGCTTTTTAACCGTGAAATGAGTGCACAGTAAAAAAAATATGTGAACAGTGAACAGTAAAATGAGTGCACAGTGAAAAAAAAATGTGCACAGTGAAAAAATTTGTGGACATAAAAAATGAGTGCACAATGAAAAAATGTGAACAGAAAAAATATGTAACAAAATGTGTGGACAGTAACATTTTGTGGCTTAGTGTACAGTGAAATTTGGTGGCTTTGTGTGGACAATAATATTTTTATTGTGTTTTATATAATATATTTTTATTACGTGAAACAAAAAAATGTCTGGAAGTGGATCTAATACGGCAACCCCTGACAACGTCAACGTTTCAAGTTCATCGGTGCTTAGGCGTTCCTCTAGTGATATTGGATGGAACTATGGTTCATTGGTTGATCCTGAAAATCAAGACAAATTAAAATACAAATTATGTGGCAAAATTTGTTCTGGAGGAATTTATAGGATGAAACAACATATATGACATATTAAGGAAAATATGGCTTCATGTCCGAGATCTACGAAAGAAGATCAAGATAAATGCAAGACGGTTATTGAAACTAGCAAAGTCAAGAAGAAGGAGAAGAGAAGACAAGAGGAAAGCATAAGGGAAGACGTACAAATTGAAGATCAAGATGAAGAAGAAATTGAAATTGTGGGATAAAAAAAGACCACATTTTCTTGGAGCTATGGACAAATGGGCTACATCCATCAATCCCGATAGTGGGACAAATTCGACAAAAAGGCTAAGACAACAAAATATAAATGAGGCATTGTTCAAAGAAAAGACGGAAGCTGTGCATCAATATTTGGCTAAGTGGGTGTATGAGGCCGACATACCTTTCCATGCTATTACCCTTGATAGCTTTGACCGGTTTATGGAAGCCGTTGGTCAATTCGGTCCAGGTTATCGAAAGCCAAGCCAATATATGTTGAGTGTGAATCTGATGATCATTTTACACCTTTTGTTGACTATGAAAATGAAGAAGTGGGGTCCGTGCCGACGGACACTTAGAGGAAAAAGATGGGATATTGTTATTTTGTATTGTTATTGCTATCTTTTGTTAGTGTTAACTATTTGAATTATGTTTGAAACTTTGAACTTCTAGTCTTGTACTATGAATTTGACTATGTTTAGTTATTATGAGAGGCTTTGAATTTGGGGTATAATTTTTTACTTAAGCATATTTTTAATTCCTATATATATATATATTTTTTAACTAGGCGCCGACCGCCTAATATTAGAAGGCCGCCTAGGCGGCCTAGGCGCTAGGCGGTGGGTGGCCGCCCGCCTACCGCCTAGCGCCTTTTACAACCTTGACAGTATACACTACATGCTCAAGAAAATCCTATTTTAGGAATTTTTAGGGTACACCAGTCCATGTACGGGACATAGTACAGATCTATGACACTGTCATGGATCTATCTAGGGGTCTATGGTGGTCTCTCATATAATTATCTTCCTGAAAACATGAATCCAAATCAAATTACACAAGTCAATTAGTAAGTTTTAGACATGTCGATTACCCTATCCGTCCGTACGACTCTCGAGACACTATCAAGAAATCAATAACAAGATACATGAATCCAATATCAAATATGGTACACGCAATACATGATACATGATAACATATATGTACTGGATATATGAAAAATATAGGAATACATGATACGGTAAAAAATATTCGTAGAAATACAAAAATTTGGAACGGGGAGTCACAACATCCAAAATAAATCTAACATTTAACATTCCAAATATCACAAAGCCTAATTGTTGGGCACTTCTCGACATGCAAACGTTTTTTTTTAAATTTAATCAGTGCAACTGTTTTTGAGTAGGTGATGTCATCCATCATTCGATAAGACTTCGTCTTAGAAGGGAACTAGGCAAAACTTCACAATATTTTCCATTGCTATCAAACATATTATTAAAACTAGTGTGACAATGAGGTCTATTCTAGTGCCTAGCTTTATCTGAACCACTGCCTAGGTGCATAAATAAGAAGGAGAAAATGTCTAGGTCTGATGAATGCACAATAATGATAGATGTGTGGGCGCTCATAGAAGAGCAAGAAGTTTGATCAATTTTATTATCTTTCTTAACGTTTCTATGTTTTGAAGTGTATATGTATTACTATATTAATATGCCATTATTTACATAAACTTGTAGAAAATGTCATATAAGAAGTTGATATAGAGAATGTAGTGCAGTTGAATTATTGTCATTCTTTAGTAGTACTATTGTTTATATTACCTTTCTTAGTAGTTAAATTTATATCATAAGTATTTATTTCTACCTTATAGGTTGCTATATATGTGATACACGCAACAATCATTGTAGTGAGAAAACTTTAATAAAGAAGCACCCCCACTTGTACTGGACATGTTATGCAGCACACTGTCTAGATCTCATGCTCGAGTACATTGGTAAGATAAAGTTTGTCTCCTTGGTTATTTGAAAGGCAAGAATCCTTATTGCGTTTATGTACAAGAAAACACTTTTACTTGAGAATATGAGAATTTTTTGAAGGAAAGGACGGCGCTCGAGTGAACATGCTGGGTACTATGGTAAGGTTTAATAATTCAAGTAGGACAGCGGTGACCGTGAATGGCCTGGGTGCCATGCGGGGCCTATACCTTTGTGGGTTCTCTGCTTTCGTATGTTGTTAGGTGATCTACTGAATCAAGCATGCATTATAAGGTGGCTAGGGCAATCCATTAATCTCAGTCTGAAATATATCTCCCTTTGATGGGCACTTAGGCTAGCTGAGAGAAGGGGTTATACTATGTTTGTCTCGTGTTATCTCACTTCGTATAGTTCAAGAATAGAAATGGATACAGATTACTGTTCCTTTTTGATATTTGACGACATAGGAAATGCGCAAAGAAAAAGGTTGGAAGAACAATGAAAGATACAATCCTCGTGGTTTTCTTTGGAGGGATGTTGTGAAGTTCATTCTTGTTGGAACCATTTGTGGTTTTCTTTGGAGGAATGTTGTGAAGGTCATTCTTACCAGAACCATTTGTGATGGAATTGAGGCCAGTAGGAAGAAAGAAAAAGAGGCCTACTCGCTCCATCTACAAGAAAATGCTTGATACAAGAAAGAAACTCAAAGACAAGTTCAAAAACAATGGGAAAGATAATAACCCTATTTTAGCCATTGTGGATGATCGGTGGAAAGACCATGTAAACCATCCTTTGCATATTGCGGGTTGTTTTTTAAACCCAACTATTTATTATTCGGAAAGAGAATAGTATCCTGAAAGTATCGTTAAGTTCAAGATTGGATTCATAAATTTCGTGGAGAAAATATGGTTTTGAATACTAAGGTTCAAGATGAAATCAGGGTTCAATTAAAGTATTATGTTGATGAAACTTTATCATTTGGGTAGGCTAGTAGAAGTCCGCACGTAAGTAAAATAACACATTTGTAATGCATAATCCATTATTTTTATAATCATATTTTATTTTATATTACTTTAACTGTTGAATATAGTTGATTGGCGGCACATGTGAGGATCCTGCCGTCTCACTTTGCATCGTATTGCTCTTCATATACTTGGATTGTGTAGTAGTATCCTAATTGATGAAGTTCTATCTGTATAATCCTTCAATTGATCATTATATTGAACTCTATTACCCAAAGTTTTCTTCTCCAGTAGTCCATGAACCCAATCTTCAACTAGGATACTATATATTAGTCTCTCCGAGTTATAAATACTCTTTTCTAAGTGTCATTTTGATTCGAAAATGTCTTGACCTTTCACAGATGTTTCCACGAACCCTGAGTTGCTGAGGAAGTTGGGTTCCATGATTGAAGACGGGGATGACTTCGACTGCCCCGTCTGCCTCTCGCCACCGACGAAAACGATCATAACTAGTTGCTCTCACATTTTCTGCGAGTCATGCATACTGAAAACACTCAAGCGCCTAAAGCCATGCTGCCCGATCTGTCGACATACCTTGAGCCAGTCGGACCTCTTCTCAGCCCCACAGCCGAAACCTTCTGACGACGAAGAATCCGCAAGAGTTTCCACCCAGGGACCCATCTCCTCCAAGGTTTCAGTCCTGCTGAAATTTCTCCAGGCATCCAGGAAGCAGAACCCTTCGACCAAGTCAGTGGTTTTCTCTCAGTTCCGGAAGATGCTGATCTTGCTGGAGGAGCCACTGAGGGCAGCTGGTTTCGTGGTATTACGGTTGGACGGTGCGATGACAGTGAAGAAGAGAACGGAAGTTATGAAGGGGTTCGGAAAGGTTGGCCCTGACGCACCCACCGTGCTGCTGGCCAGCCTCAAGGCGGCAGGCGCGGGGATAAATCTGACAGCGGCGTCAAGGGTGTACCTGGTGGAGCCCTGGTGGAACCCGGCAATCGAGGAGCAGGCGATGGACAGGGTGCACCGGATCGGGCAGCGAGAGGAGGTGAGGGTGGTGAGGCTAGTAGTGAAGGATAGCGTCGAGGAGAGGATATTAGCGTTGCAGGAGAAGAAGAAGAAGCTGGCAGGGGGTGTCTTCGGGAGGAAAGCCGCGAAGGAGCAGAGGGAGACGCGAGTGGAGGATCTACGCACCATGATGGGCCTGTGAACATTCTTATCCTCGGCTCGGCTCTCCTGGTCGGATGGGTGAATTTTGATATGCTTGCACGCCATCAAGCATGCACTCGAGGCGGGCGTGAATAAACTTTTGTGTAAAAAAAGAAAGAACGGTGAATAGTATTGCACTAAGTTAACATGTGATCTCGGACTTATGTGTGTATATATGCGTATTGTAGGTTGGTACTCTTGAGTTCAGGTTGACCGGTTGGTCT
Organism: Iris pallida; assembly: GCA_029216955.1. Lineage (NCBI taxonomy): Eukaryota > Viridiplantae > Streptophyta > Magnoliopsida > Asparagales > Iridaceae > Iris > Iris pallida. The sequence goes on along the minus strand of JANAVB010040818.1, from coordinate 2,284,692 downwards.
GTTCGATTTTCTTCTGTATAATCTTTGTTTATCGTAATATTTAGGTTAATATTTAACTGAAGGCTGACCTAGCTCGTAGTCTGATGAATTTCAAACATGCAGATCTTCATTTCTTAACGGTTGGGTTACTAGTAACAGCATGTGCCCTTAAAATAATTTTTCTTTCTAATATTATTAAAATATAATTTAAATATTTAAATTTAAATTAAGATTTGTTATATATGTATTTATATTTTAACTAAAATTTATAAAAATTTAATTATAATTTGTTATGGATATATGTGAATAAAAGAGGGGGTATTTTGTTATGCAGAAGAAAATTAAAAAAAGATATTATTCCGTTATGCGGAAAAAAATTGAGATACATATGGTTTAGACGGCTTATTTTTGTTCCGTTCGAAAAAAAGATATTATTCTGTTATGCGGAAAAGATATTGTCCCGTTCGGAAAAAATGAGACATACGAGTCTGATGAATTTCAACCATTATAATATTTTGTAATTTTTTTAAATTAAATGGTTGATGATATACATATGGCTTAGACGGTTCATTTTGTGTCGTTTCGAAGCCGCATTATATAGTAGAATATTTATGATAATTTTTTTTATTATCTATTTTATAAATTTCAAAGTGTTGCAGAACTAACCGCTGATTGTGCTCATTTAATAAATAGAGAGATGATTCTTTGTTATTTTGTAAAGATACTATTATATCTTGTTATTAAGTTATCATACTATTACAAACTAGTATATATGGCACGTACCTTGCACGTATTTCATAATACTTCGAAAGAGTGCCTTCTTAATATTTTTCTTCTACTATAGGTAATAACATAACTACTCATATTAAATTTAATGAACATTTTTAATAATAAATATAGATGAGGGCATTTTTGAAAAAAAAAACTTCCACGGTGAAGCATAATTTTCTCATTATATAGTAGTATAGATAGGACTCCATGAAGAATCATTGAAAGGTTCAACCATACATAATTCATCTCTCCATTTCTATCATCTCTTAGTCATTAATTAACTACAACACGTTATCAATATGTAGCTCTACTATGTGAAGGCTTACGATTGCATGATTATCCTTGAACGATACGAGTAAATATCATCTAAAAAAAGAGTTAGTTGTCCAAATGGTGCATTAGGAATGTCATTGTTGTCATTTTTGTGATCGAACTTTTTTTGGTTAATTTGGTACCTAAGCTTTACATTTTGGTTTAAAGAGTGCATGAACTAGTTTTAGTTAGATTTTGGATGAAAAATGTTAAATATGGACATGTGATGGTCATGTGCTTTATTTTTATGGTTATTTTTGTTATGACCAGCTGATACGCCGGCTATAATTGATTGTCATTTTGTAGTCGACAAAGCTATTTGTTTATGTAGAATTTCTTTAAACACCAATATTCTTAGTCAAAAAACAAAAACATGACAAATAAATATGAAAAATAAGGCAGGTGACCATTACATGTCCATTTTTTTTTATCGATTTTTATCCAAAATTTCAACGAAATCTAGTTCAAGCACTCTTTAAACTAAAATGCAAAGCTTAAATACGAAAGTAATCAAAAAAAACTTTGATCACCAAAACGGCAACCATTACATTCTTCAGGTGCCATTTGGTAATTAACTCCTAAGAAAATTATGATCTAACATTTTTTTTTTCTTCTTAATAGATGTAGAGAGGTTTTTTTCGTCGAAGAATAGATCATTTTGGATAAATCAACCAACAATGGCTTTCAATAGATCCTTATAGATCAATTAGCTAGCAATAGCTCTCAAAACCAGCATCCCTTATGCTATTGAGATTTGCCTAACCTCGTGTATGTGAAGCTAACAACATGCACATTGTTTGACGCGATAATCAAAATTGGCCAAGTCATCGATTTTGTCGACATGGAGCAACACTGCTGAAAGGAGCAGCCCTGCGGAATGGAGCAACTCCCCGGAATACAACGGCCCTATAAGTCCATAGGACTTGACCCTGAGGAACTTAGCTCCGTAGAAAGTAGCAGTCGTGCAAAACTTAGCTCCGCAAAATAGTGCAGCCTCACGGAGCCTAGCTCCAAAAATAACACTTTTTCCAAAGTAAACCATACCCAAAAAAATAATTAGGTTGTTCGGGTATGAGTTGTGAACGTGTTCAGCCTACGCCACAGTATCGACGGTAGTCAACTATCAATCTTTGCTCAATCACAAAACTAATAAAAAAGCAAAACCAAATCCAAGCCCATACACAATCACCACAGTCCACTATCACTTTTAGTACATAGTACATGTCCAATCTCCGTAGACAAATTCTGTAATCTATATCCTCAAAGAAATAATGATACATCTAATACATCTGTATTATCAAAATAATCTGATAGATCAAAATAATCTATTTAGTCTCCTAGAATCTTTCAAAAATCATCGTCTAATCCAATGTCATCCTCATGTCCTGGCCTAATATGTCAACTATCCAGTTAGAAAAGGAGCAAAGAACATCCAAACAATATCTTACGATACAAAATAAACAATAAAATAAATGCAGTAAGATATTGTTTATTTTGAGAACAATAAAACCTGAATTTTGTAATGCAATGCAACCTGCAAACTAACAATTATGTGAACAATAATGATCAAGAATACCGTGTTCAATATGTGGTCAAGTTAGGTAATCTGGCACATCTAAAGATGGCTATTAACAATAGGATCCGACACGACATACATAGATATATGTGTGTTGTTAACGATAATCACGAACAACATGGGTGTGATCACCAAATACCTACTTGGCATTTTCCCTCTCACGAGACACGAAACAATATCAACATGATATGAAACACGATTAATACACGAGTCACAATCAATACATGAAAACACAATCAATATATACAATCACGTGTAAAAAACTGTGTCGCAATATAAGACACGACTAGACGATAAAAAAAATCATTTATAATGTATAAAAACACATAGGTAAGGAATGTACTTGTTTCGGTCCAATTTGTTGTGGTTGCTCCTAGTCCCACCTATACAAAAATAATAGAAAATTCCTATTAAATGCAAACCTTCATTAATTATCAAGCTACTCCTCTGATATAACTCCAAAATAACCTATCAATAGGCCAAAACTTAAAATCCAATACTAGGCCCTCTTTCCTCCAAATATTTCCCTTAGAATTTACTCTTAAGACCCATAATTATTTATTCTACCAAGCCTAATAACCAAGGTCTAATACTATTCATTCTTTGTATGAAAGTCTATATACCATCTGTTGGCCCAATGCTAAATGGTCACACCTGATTTTGATAATCAACGACAACTTTGGTCGATACGCAAAACATACGAATTGCTACATGTTGCAAGTATCAGATAAAGAAGAACATCTACGTCATACTACATCTACATCCCACTACTACACAGTACATCGTATCGTCATCCAGAAGCAATTGCATTGGAATCAAGATTGAGTCATTTTATATTTTCTTTTATATTTTTAATTTTATTGAGTCTATGAAATATATTATGAGGTCGTAAGGGATTGATATTGGCTTAGATTCTTCTCAGTCCATATATCCAAATAAGCCTACCTATCTAAATCCAAAAGTCCATAATTCCTAAAAGCCCAAAACCTATACAAATTTGGCCCATTCTTTTTGAGTTCTGACATAACAGAACTCTGGACGAACTCCGACCTAGTTCAGTCCGAGTTTGGTCGAACTATTTTGAAAGTTAGTTCCTACCAAATTTGCATCCAACATTCGTTTGCGAGATTCATGTATCCGAACTCTGCCTGAAATTTGTCCGAGTTCAGTCAGGAAAAACACTATAAATAGAGAAGAATTTTCACATTTTTAATCACTCATTCACTCTCTCTTCTCGATCTTTCTAAAGTTTTTTTTCAAACGTTCTAAAGCTTTCAAATTTAGCCTATACCACTCTTAGCCAAAGTCAGTACAGTTCTGTTCGATCTAGTATTTTTGTTCAAAAGAGTTGTATCAGAGGTTGCAATTTAGAAAACATTCCAGTTTTTGAAATCAGTTTGTTGGAGTCGGTCGTGCCCTCGTCACCAAGGCACAGTGTTGTAAGAGACTACAAGCTCTCAATTAGCTTGTGAATAGTAGACTAACATCGAGCAAAAGTACTCAAGACTGCAGTAGTCCTCTCAGAGGGAGACCAGTATATATCGCTGTGTTCACTGAATTTGATTATCTGATCTCCTACTTTACTTTATTTATTTACTATCTCTTATTTGTCGTAGTTTATAGCTGCTTATTTTTAAGTGGTAATTATTTTTGCTGCATATGCACACACTCTATTCACCCTCCCTCTAGAAGTGCTCAATGGTCCTACAATTGGTATCAGAGAAGGTTATACATATACATAACCACTTTAGAGAGTATATATCTATGGCAGTCGTTAAATCTATATTCAACGGTGAATGACAATCCACAAATAGACCCCCACTATTTGATGGGACTAACTACATATATTGAAAACACGAATGAGTTTTTTCTTAAGTCACTCAATTTCGATCTTTGGTCGATAGTCATAAATGGTTACAATAAACCATCTATAATACTGGTTGATGGTGAGTTAGTTGTCAAACCATATGACAAATACACGGAGCATGAGAAGACATAGGCTAGTCTAGATGCTTGAGTCATCAATGCACTATTCTGTGCAATTAATAAATAATCATGTATCTACCTGTACTACATCTAATAAAATTTAGAGATTTCTTGAGGTAACTCATGAAGGAACTTCCCAAGTGAAGGAATCCAAAATCAGTAGACTGACACAGTACGAATCCTTTAATATAAAACCCGGTGAGTCAATTACACAGACGTTTACTCGTTTTTTTCAATATTACTAATCCTTTACTGTCTCTTGGTAAGAATTACATAAATCACAAGAAGATCAGGAAGGTTCTGCGGGCTCTAACCAAGAATTAGAACCCGAAGGCCACTACAATCATACAAGAAAACGACCTCACCACGATGACTTTGGAGACATTGATGGGCAAGCTCATGACCCATGAGCTGGACTTACAAGAATTTAAAGAATCTACTCCTAGGAGAAATCTATAGCCTTCAAAGCATATGTCCGAAGAATCTTATGCAATGACTCTGACGAAGAATCATCTGATGGTGAAGAACAGGCCCTAATGGTCAAGAATTTTAGAAAATTCTTAAAGTTTGAGAGATCAAACCAAAGAAAGAAAGACATCCAAAAGAGCAACGAAGAAGAGACAATTTGCTTCGGATGTAAGAAGACAGGGCACATAAAAAAGGAATGTCCATTGTCAAAGGAAAGCAGTCCATATGACCGATCAAGATCGAGTTGAAAAGCTACAGGTCGAAAGTACACTAATACAAGCATCTGGCACGAAAGTGAGGCCAGTGAGTCAGAGGAGGAGGACAGACCTAGCAGCACTGCAAATGTCTATCTGATGGCTTTCGATAAGGTATCTTCAAACCCTCTATACGATGACTTTACTTTCGATGAGCGTGAAACTGCCTTTAGCGAACTACTTGAAGAACACAAAAACGTGTTGAACAAGTACAAACAATCTTGTAAAGAGATTAAGGTACACACAACCAAATAGCTAGACTGTCTAATTTTATTGAAGATATTAAAGAGACGTCTACTACCAGTAACACGAAAGAGAGATCCAAGCTTAAGGTAAACTATCATGAGTCTATCCTCACTATTAAAAAGAAAAAAAGAGACTATGTCAAAGTGCAAGAACTTTATGGCATAGTGAAGAAGAGATACTTAGTCATTGAGCAAAGACTCATAGACATGACTACCAAATATGAGGAGTCTTGTGCGATCTTTAAAAAGTTAGAGATCAAGTTAGGCAAACAGGTCATCCCTGTTATACAGCCTAATGTTAGTCATAATGCTAAGCATACGTCTCAGATGACTAAACCAAAGAAAGTACGTAAGCAATATGTCACTCACAATCATGCTTTCACTTACAAGTTTCCAAAGAAGACACAAAATAATGTCAACACAGAAACAAAGAGCATTTTTTCAAAACTCACATGTACATATTATGGTACACATGGGCACATATCACAATATTATAGAGTTAGAAAGCTTGTTGACACTTACATACTTGCTTGGATTCCTAAGACTAATCATAAAGGACCCTTGAAGAAATGGGTACCAAAGAATTCATTTACTCGTTTTGTAGGTGGACCCTCAACCCTCTCATGCTAGAAGCAAGTGGATTCTCGATAGCGGATGTTCGTAACACATGACTGGTGATACATTTTTATTCGCTACACTATCGATGAAGAAAGAAGGATACGTCTCCTTTAGTAATAATTTGAGAGGTAATATAATTGGTAATGGCACTGTTGGTATGTCTCCCTATCCAGTAATAGAAGACGTCTTTCTAGTTACAGATTTAAAACATAACCTATTGAGCATAAGTCATTTGGCAGATAATGGTTATAATATCAATTTTATAAAAGACAAATGTATATATATGATATGTTATGTGGTAGTCCCGTATATGAAGGTATTAGGAAAGACAACATTTATGTTTTCTTTTTAGAAAGTACTAACAATGTAGGAAAGTGCCTAGTAGCCAATCAAGATGAAAGCTGGCTATGACACATGAGGTTAGAACATGCAAATATGGACACTATCTCACGGCTATGCACCAAAAAGCTGGTAAAATGACTCCCAGAGATTATATTCAAGAGAGATATGGTATGTGTTGACTTTGAAAAGAATAAAGCAACTAGGTCGTCATTTAAATCCATAAACACTGTAAGTACTTCTAGACCTCTACACTTAATAGATATAGATTTATTCGGTCCTAGTAGAGTCGCTAGTCTTAGCAGACTTTTGTGATTATTGATGATTTCTCTCGTCACACATGGGTTTTTATCAAACAAAAGTGATAACATTTTTGAATTTCAGATATTTTACAAAAAGGTACAAAACGAAAAAAGGCTTTATGATTACTCGAATCCGAAGTGATCATGGCGGCAAATTTATAAATATCGATGTCAAAAAGTTTTATGATGATAGTGGATATTACCACAAGTTTTCTTATCCTAGAACTCTCCAACATAATGTTGTTGTGGAGCGGAATAATCGTACTCTAAGCGAGATGGCTAGAGTCATGCTGAATCAGCATAATCTTCCAAAATACTTTTGGGTAAAAGCTGTTAGTACATCCTGTCATGTTTTAAATAGGGTGTTAATTCGGCCTATCTCGAAGAAAATACCTTATGAATTGTGGTTTGGAAGGATTCCAAACATTTCATATTTCAAAGTTTTTGGATGTCGCTATTTTTATCTTGAACACCAAGGACAACTTGGATAAGTTCGACTCTAAGGAAGACAAAAGGGATATTTTTCGGATATGCTGCCAAGAGTAAGGGATATAGAAGTTTTAATAAGAGATCTATGATTGTTGAAGAATCCATTAACGTTACTTTTGATGATCTCAATAGTCACAGATCTAGCAACAATGATGATAAAAATGTGCAGAACAAATCTAAGACACCTGAAGATACTACTACCAACAAGGGCTATCTGGAAAGTCTATTTAAGAGAATAAAATTTATGACAGACCATCCAGAGACACCCGTAATAGGTGATATATCTAAAGGAGTAGGTACGTGTTCTTATACTAGAGATATTAATGTAGCAGCAAACGTAGATTTTATTTCTCAAGTAGAACCTAAGACAGTAGCAGATGCTTTTAATAATGAGTTTTAGATTGACGACATACAAGAGGAACTTAATCAATTTGAAAGAAATCAAGTTTGGAAACTTGTTCTTGAACCTATTGAACTACACCAAAAAGGTCCTTTTGGAACGCTAAAATTCCATTCCAAATAATTTTAGGCACACCTATATTCCGTGCCTATTTATGGGCTGCCAGATTTGTTGGAACGGAATAAAGGCGTTCCTGTAAAAATTTATTGGAACGCTTTTATGGTGTTCCAATATTGGAACATCGATAAAGCGTTCCAAAAAAGAGTTCCAACAAAACATTCCAAATTACTTTTTTCCCACTTATTGGAACGGCTAAAAAGAGTTCCAATGTTGGAACATTAGAAACACGTTCCTAAAAAAGCATCCCAGAATACTTTTCTTGCCCAATTTTGGAACACCTAAAAAGTGTTCCAGATATATATAACTGGAACACTTTATATATATATATATATATATATATATATATATATATATATATATATATATATATATAACTGGAACACTTTATATATATATATATATATATATATATATATATATATATATATATATATATATATATATATATATAAGTCGAGGGGGCCTCCCCGTTCCTAGAGCCCTCCCCCCTCGGTGGTGGCCGGTGGCCGGCCGGCCCCGTGCCCCCCTCTGGCCGCTGGGCTCCTCCCGCCTGCTCCGGCGCTCCTGGACTCTTCCCTTGGCCGGGGACTCTCCGCCCCCTCCCCCGACGAGTTTTTGCTCGACGTGTGGCGGCACTTCCCCCTTCCCTTCTCTTCCTCGGAACCGCCGTCGGCCTCGACGTCGTCGGCATCGTCGCCACCGGCTCCCTCGGCCGTCTCCGGCCCCGTCCCTCCTCGGCCCTCCGCCCGCTCTCCTCGGCGCCCCGCGCGTTGGGCGGCCTCCCCCTTGCCCGGCCCTCCCGAGAGCTGCCGTCTCTCCGACAGCGTCCGCCCAGGTGGCCCCCCCCTCCGCTAGCTCCCGCCGCTGTCTCTCAGGCATCGGCTTCCCCCTCCGGATTTCAGGCGGCTCTCGTCTCCGAGCCTCCCCCCTCTTCGGCGCTCGTCGGCTCCGCGGCTCCGGAGCCCCGCCCCGATCAGACGGGGTCTGCTCCTTCCCTCCCTTCGGATCCACCTCCTCCTCCCCCGGCGCTTGGCCTCCCGGAGCCCCCCTCCGCGCCGCCTGGACCGCTCCCCCTTTATCCCCAGGCCCGAGCTCCCTCCGCCCTTGCGGAGGCCGTCCCCCAGTCTCCCGTCTCTGCTCCTCCCGCCTGGGCACCCCCGCCGGCGCTCCCCCTCCTCCCGGAGCTTCCCCCCGCCGGCCTCCCAGAGCCCCCTCTCGCCTCGGTCCCTTCCCCGGACCCTTCCCCGGAGCTTCCCCCCGCCATCCAGGCTGCCGCAGCGGCCCCCGTCTCCTCGGCAGCGGCGGGGTCCTACTACCAAGATCTCGCCACCCGTCGGTGGTTCTGGGTTTCCCAGGACCCCTCTTCCCTTCGGTGGCGCTGGACCGCTATCCCCACCCAGTCGGAAGCGCTCGAGTGGCTCGCCTCCGCCCTCGGAGGCGCCTCTCCCCCCTCCGCCTCGGCGTAGGGGTTGCGTTGTCTCTCCATGGGCGCAGCCTAGGGCCTCCGGCCGGCGCGGCACCCATCCTTTTCCCCTCGCGCTCCAGTCGGCGGCGCCCTTCCCCCCCCGGCCCCCGCTGCGCCATCCCCCCCCGGGTCTTCATCCAGGCTAGCCCCCCCCGCTCGCGTCTTCCCCTCCCTGGGTCCCCGTCCCGGAGGTGGACCCCCCCCTCTCCTTGGCGAAGCTCTCCCTCCTCGTCTCGGCGGCCCCTCCCCCTCCCGGCGGTCCCTCCTCTCGCCATAGCATCGCCTTCCCTGGAGCTTTTCGTTCCCCTTCCCCCCTGGCGGTCCGGTCCTCCGTCACGTCTGCCACCGCTCCCGGCAACGCTCCTGCCCCCCTCGCCTTGTCGCGGCCCTTGCCCGCCGTGGCCCGCGCCTCCCCCCGGAGGCGCCTCCCCTCCCCCTTGCTGCGGGTGAGGGTCCCGAGGCCCCCTGCGCCATTCTGCGGGCCACGCACGTGGACCTGACCCCTCGGGACCCGCGTTCGTGAGCCACGTGCCCCCCTCCCCTCGGGCGTAGTGCTCGTTCAAATTTCAAATTTTGTTTCCCTGTTGGGTCACGGTGTTGGGTTCTGTGTTGGTTCCCTGTTTGTCCGTTTCCATTCAATAAAATTTCCCTGGTGTTAAAAAAAAAATATATATATATATATATATATATAAAGTGTTCCAGTTATATATATATATATATATATATATATATATATATATATATATATATATATATATATATATATGACTGCCCACATCATTTGAAATTGCACACGTGTAGCTTGAAATAATATATAGCTAGCATAAATACTATGACTTACAAAACCTGTAGCGCTCCAAGGAATTTTATAACAATGAATAACAATTGACACAATCTTGTAATCATCTTGAGAATATATAAATGTAGAACTCACAAAAATATAAAATGAAAGTAAACGAACTTCCATAGTACAAGTGCATAGAGAATAGATAATGTTAAAGCTACATACACAAAGCAGCCAATGTCTTACATAAACATTGTAAGTTAATACAAGTTGTCTACCACACCAAAAAAAAAATATCCGAGAGCTGTGAAAATAATGAGTCTTTGACACTTGATGTTCTTGTTAGTGAGCGTAGGCCCTGGAACTATGATAACCGAGGAAGCAAAAAATGTGACGTCCTGTATACATTTCAAAGATTGTTAAAAATATGATAAAATAATTTGATTACAATTAAGAACTTAGTCATTCAACAAAGGCACATAAAGAAAAAAACAATGAACAACCATGAATTAGTGCAATAGAAAAAAGTTTTCAGCTTTAGTCTAAACTGAAGTGAAGAAGAAAGAAGAAATTCATTGGTGAATGTGAGTGTTAGTGAGTTGTGCATTGTGTATGTTGGTGTCCAAGGACGTGATTGTTGCTTAAACTCCTAACGGACAGTACCCAGAGAAAAATAACCGAGACTGCAGGCAAGAACATATAATAAGATGAGAATATAAAGCAAAAGTGTGAGTGTTTTGTTAAAAATATAAAGCATAAGTTAAAAATATAAAGCATAAGTTTCGGCTAAACTCTGGTGTCATATGAAAAAAAAAATAAAAAATGGTTGGGCAAGAGCCCACCTAAGCCCATACATAGGTCCACCCATGCATAGAAGATTGTGGAAGGATGGTTCTTCAATTACTATAAAACACCTCCTGTTCCTTGTCAAACTTTCAACAAAATGTTAAGAGCATCGCAGAATCAGCAATTCTGAACTTCCACTAGATACCCATTAGGAATGGCAGCAAACTGGAACGTGGAATCCATGTTCCAAACTTCCAACCACCATTCGACCAATCATCCCTCCCTACCGAATTAATATTAAACATCAAACATTATAAGTTTCTAGGATTCGTTGTACTTTTATCCACATCCACCTTTAATATTAAACTGAATTGTGCTTGCAAATTCACTTTATGTTTTGTCAAGCTTACTTGACATGCATGTCACAAGATGGACGGGATATATGAATGAAATCATGTTGATGTTCCAACTTCCAAGTATGCAATTATTTGGCATGTGCTAATTAATTTAGAATGAGTATTTTTCAGTCCAGGCTTTTGACCTTGTGGACATGCTATAGAAAGAGCAAGAGATGCTACTTGTTGTGATAAAAAAAAGTTACTGGTATTGATTGAACACATCCAGTTCTGTGCACATATCTCACTGATTTGAACCACATAGGTACACCTATCTCATTGATACTCACCCTTCAGATTTCATACACCCTTCATATTTATTTACTACACAATCAGAAACTTGCACACAGTTCTGCAGACACTTCATACCATCACTTCACATAGATAGACATCTATACAGGGACACAGATATCTGCTACTCATGGACACACACAGATTTGATACAAGTTGCAGTTCACTCTCTGATACCTACATATAAACACCTATCTGCACATAACTCCTCACGTACACCGGATACATTTACCAATTTCAGCCTAAAACTCTTCTATCCACTCGACATAGATACTGCACACTGGACTTAGTGTAATCCTGTACACATAATACACTCTTCAACTGACTGATGCTCTCTGCAATTCCTACTGCTCTATACTCTGAACATAGAGAATACTCCAATTCTTGTGTTTGTGATACACCCATATTGATGCACATTTATCCATTCATGCTGACACAAACTAGACCACACACTGATACCCTTTTATATATATATATATATATATATATATATATATATATATATATATATATATATATATATATATATATAGTAGGCAGTATGTCTATGCACTTGATTAACATTGTGTTGCTGGTAAGCCTTTCACCAAGATGTTCTATAGGACCAAAGGACCTCACAAATTTTTTCATATTAACTTCTCGGCTATTTTGTTTCCTGACCGTATTTCAATATTTTGTAGGCTGAGTCTTTTATAATCCTTTGGCTCATAACTTACTGCTTAGTATCTCTAGTACTATTCAGGTTTTGCATATTTGTTGAGAAGTCCGTAATTGATTCTGACAAGTGACACACACATTTCCTCCATTGTCATTGCAGGTGCATTATTCATGCACACCTGAAGAAGTGCAGCAGCATTTCCAGTCTTGTGGAATAATGAGCAGAGTTACTATTCTTATTGACAAATTCGGTCAGCCAAAGGGGTATGCTTATGTGGAATTTTTGAAAGTTGAGGCTGTACATGAGGCTCTTCATTTAAACGAATCTGGATTACATGGCCGTCTAAGATCACTACATGGTTTTGCATACCTAGATAAAGAACAAACTCAAAAGCAAATAATTTTTTGAACATTCCTGTAACCAATAAACCAGATTTATTGAGAAAGAAGCAGAGCCAGATAACATACCCAAGGTCAACCTGTGACATGATGTTTGGAAAATGGACATGTGATACCACATCTTCTTGTTTCGTAGGTAGGTGCATGGAGTACCAGTTTTCTTATAGTCAAGATATGTATAGATTAAGGAAAACATAAATGCACCAACTTTAGATCTACAAATTTTGGGTTTATTCCCTTCTCTACTCCACTTTCGAGTTTGTGCTTGGGTAGTGGAAAGAAAGAATCACCAGTTGTCAAATGAATTCCATTAGCTTGGTAACTTTGTATCCAACTGATAGTGGTTCAAATAATAATACATGATCTAAAAAGCCTCGACAGATGACATTTATCTAAAGCACGAGCTGGAGAGTCAATGACTACCAAAATAATGATAAAAGGACCAAAGATGGTCTTTGAGGCAAGGTTCCTAATATTAGAATTGGATCGTTCATCTGAACATCAGACATCAGTGGTTTTAGATTGGAGTTTCGAAGTTCTTAATTTCGGAAAGCCAAAAGCCAAATCATAAGAAGTTAATCTAAAAACTAATCACACTTCTTATGATTTTACTTGAGCCCAATATCAAACTAATCAAACTTAACAAGACACTAGAAACCAAAAGAAGACAAAAGAATACCAAAAAAGAAACTTCTCTTGGGAGTTTCATCAGTAACCTGGTGGTCGTTGTCCTTATTGGCAATTTGGATCATAAAATCAAGCGCCATCTGAACCCAGACTCCATTCCATCGACCCTCTTCCCTATACCCCACTATGCCGCGATCACCGCCGCTGCGACCTCCGATGCGTCGTCCAAGTCTATGTCCTCCAGCTGCTCGACAAAACGTCCAGGTCTCTTTCTATAGCACTAAGGATGCGATGTTTACCAGTTTGATAATCTTTTGGAGGATGTAGGTGACCTGGTAGTCGTCGGAGTCCCACTGGTCAGAGGATGAAAAAATAGATAAAAATTAGGGTAGAAATTAGGGTTTTCAATAAAATCAATGAAACTATAATTTTCGAATAGAAACCATGCAGAAATTACGAAATAATATGGACAGAAATTAGGGAAAAACCTTGTCCCCGGCGGTGGAGGCTATTTGTCTGGCGATGGAGGCTATATTACTGGCGATGGACGATCTACCCGAAGACAAGGTTTCGGCTGTGGTCGTCGACAGAAATCAGGTCTCTGTTGTTGGCTCTTACTTCGATTGCTCGGCTCTGTTGTTGGAGGAGAAGAAGATAACATGTGAAGAAGAAGATGAGGAGGAGAAGAAGGGAAGGGAGATGGAAATTGAAAAATGAGAGCAGAGAATAGCGAAGACACTTTTGTTCGTTTGGGGCAAATGAAGAAAGGAGAGCGGGAAAGTAAAAGAATAGAGCGGGCTTCGCTGGATGCTTTCTTAAGGTCACGTGACCTCACCTGAATTGATTTTTTATCATTTGGAACAGTTTTGGAATGGTTTGTGTGTGTTCCAAATTAAATATTTTTTTATTAAAAATAAAACTATAATATTTGGAACATTTTTTAATTTTGGCACAGTTTTCTTCCGTTCCAAAATCTAGGCACACTAAATAGGCATTCCAGATTGAAATACGTTTAGTGTTCCTAATTAGCTATTTTGGTGTAGTGTTGGCCAATCAATAATTGGTACCAAATGGATGTTCCAAAATAAATTAGGTAAGGATGGACAAGTTCTACGCAACAAAGCACGTATAGTGGCACAAGCTTATAATCAAGAAGAAATGAATAATTATGACAAGACATATGCTCTTGTTGCTAGACTAGAAGCCATTCACATATTTTGTGCATTTGCATGTTTTTATAATTTCAAACTTTCTCAAATAGACGTGAAAAGTACATTTTTAAACAGATTTTTGAAAGAAGAAGTTTTTGTGAAATAGTCCCCTGGTTTTGAAGATTTCAAAAACCTGATCATGTCTTCAAACTTAGGAAAGCACTCTATGGACTCAAACAAGCACCTCGTACTTGGTATGAATGCCTAAGTGCCTTCTTAATTAAAAATAAATTTTTAAAGGAAGAGTTGATACAACTTTATTTATCAAGTCTTCAGATGATAGTATCTTACTTGTACAAATTTATGTAGATGCCATCATTTTTGTTTCTACTAATGAAAAACTTTGTCAAGAATTTGCTAAGTGTATGCAAAGTGAGTTTGAGATGAGTATGATGGGAGAGCTAAAATACTTCCTAGGACTTCAGGTCAAACAACACTCAAAGAAAACATTCATCAAATAAGCCAAGTACACGAAGAATTTACTGAAGAAGTATGACTTAGACAACGTAAAGCCTATCGGCACACTAATGGCTACATCAACACAGCTTGACATTGATGAAAGTGGCAAACCAATCGACCAACATAAGTATCAAGGTATGATTGGTAGTTTATTATACTTAACTGCTAGTCGCCCATATATTATGTTTAGTATTTGCAATTGTGCACGATATCCAGCTAATCATAAGGAATCACACTTATGCGTCGTTAAGCGTATCTTTCGATACCTTAAGGGAACTTCTATAGTCGGCTTATGGTATCCTAAAATTATATCTTTTAACCTAATCGGTTATTCAGATGCAAATTTTGCTGGATGCAAAGTAGACCATAAAAGTACCAGCAGAATGTGTTATTTTCTAGGAAAAGCTTTAGTCTCCTGGTTTAGCAAGAAGCAAAACTCTGTTGCTTTATCAACAACTGAGGCTAAGTATATCGCCATAGGACGTTGTGTATAAATTTTATGGATAAAGCAAAACTTAGAAAACTACAATTTGTACTACACGAAGATTCCTATATACTATGATAACACTAGCATGATCAACTTGACTAAGAATCCTATTTTTCACTCACGCACGAAGTATATAGAAATATGTCTTCACTTTTTACATGATCACCAACAACAGGAGGATATTTGCTTAGAGTTTATTGACATAGATCATCAATTAGCAAATATTTTCACAAAATCGTTAGCTGAAGACTGTTTCAACTATCTGCATCGTTAGTTAGGCATACTCGAATTTTAGATTCATAATGTGTTATGATTAATAAAATTATTCAAAACTCAAAAATCCTAGATTCATTAATTGAAGTTATTTTGAGAACAAGCCAAAAGGGCCCTTCTGTTATACAGGCATAAACAGCTTGAAGGGACACGATGTACTATCTTCAGACTGCCGCTAGCTGGAATTCGACCCCTATAGCTAACACAAAGTAATGAATTTTAATTAAATCGAAGGGTTAAAGAGTTATTAAGTACGTTTATCATCTATTACACATAAAATGTATAGGGAAATCAAGTGGCCAAACTCGGACATAACTCGAACCGAGTTCTGATCGAGTTCGGGTTGAACTCGGTTGGCATCGTTTCATAAACTAGCAGCGTTCCAGCCGATCCTAGCTCCTATTAAAACTTTATTTTCTTTATACTATCTTTCAACCGAACACTCCAAACTAAAATCCTAGTTTTGGAAATCCTATTCCAAAGCTTCAATCTCCATCTTCCTCGGATCTAGGGGCTCAAAGAAGGTGTTTTCCACTCTTTTCCATTGTCTCCTAGAGGTATATCTCTCATTTTTCTCTATTTCAATTTCCATGGCTCCCAAGCTCTTCAAGAGAAAGAAGAGAGACTCTGTGGCTTCATCCTCCACTTCGGAGTATGAACCCGTTAATTTGTTTAATCCCGTTCGTCCCGACGATGAAGAGGAATTTAACAAAAACTTGTTTCCAACTTTGAAAATATCAGAATCTTGGTTTAGACAATTTCGATATCGAGAAATTTGCCTGAAAAATTAATAAATTTTACTGTCCTATCTGAATATGTATCTACCTTTGAAAATTTAGGACTCCGAGATTTTCTTAAAACTTTTAGTGACATTTATTAAAGTGGTGTCCGCATGTTTTATTCCAATTTGCAAGAAGCAAGTGACAACGTTTATTCTTGCGTCACTGGAAAGGAACTTGAGTTTAACTCGACTGATTTGAGTGAGTATTTCCATATGTCGGACAACGGCGAAGCTCTAGTCGAGATAAACAAAGTTAAATTTCCTGATGACATGACTCTTGATTCTCTTAAGGTTGCTATATGTCATCCGAACCCAGCCCCTCGAGGTCGGTTGTACACAAAGCACCTTAACCAAAACATTTATGAACTCCATCATATTGTTTATTCTGCTTTGCTCCCTAAGATAGGATCTACTGATGAGATCACGTTCTTAGAGATGTCAGCCATGTATCATATTCACTTTGGAGTCACTTTCTCTGTTCCAAAGACTGTCATTTCAAACATCATTAGTTGTCGGAGGGCAGGCCACAACCTCCTATACCCCATGCATCTTGCGGTGATCTTCCAGAGATTTCAAATTAACTTAGACATGTGTCATGTTTCTGGGTCACCTTCTGAGCTGACTAGATCTAGGAAGTACCCTCAGCCTCCATTTTCACCCGGTACTGTTCCAGCCCCGATCCAGCCGCAACTCCAGCTGATGTTCCTACTCTTGCCGCTCTAGGCCACTTTGACGGCCAGTCTTACCAGAGGTTCGATGAGTTTGCCAATCTTCAGGGACAACGTCATCAGACCTATATCGATGCTGAGTATCGCCATACTTCTCAGGCCCAGGTCTTAAGAAATGGTATTGTAGATATTTAGTGGTTGTTGGCGCATCATCGTACTACACCTTTTTAGATCATCCGTCAACCTAGATTCGATGGACCGCGATTTAAGGATCCGGACACTTGGATTCTTTGATCCGACGACAGCCTATGTCGATCCTCATCCACCTGCTGATCCCGCCGATGTTGCTGCTGATATTTGACTTTGTCTTTTAGTTTAGTATTTTGTGGACTTAGCTAATGATGATGATCTACTGTAGTTGCACTATTTTATTCAATTTGTACTTTCTGTAGTTTGCACTTTGTGTTATGCACTCTATTTCAGTAGTAGTATATTGATGCACTATATTTTGAGTTTCCATTCCTCATATATTACTGTTGTTATTTTCTCTTGCATTGTGACTTGTTTCATACATATATATTTGTGTCTATTACTCTATCCTTTTCTTTGTCTATTATTTTTAGCTTCACATATTACGGGGGAGCCACCTGTTTGAGTAAATAACAAAGGGGATAACGAACCACTACCAAAGAACAAAATTTTGTCGATAAATGGATATACTCAGAACAAGTCAGGTATATAATTTCCTTATATTTGTTATATTTTGGTGTAGACTCATAGTTTGTCAATTATCAAAATAGGAGAGATTGTTGGCCTAATTGCTAAATGGTCACACCTGATTTCGATTATCAACGACAACTTTGGTAGATACGCAAAACATACAAATTGCTACAGGTCGTAAGTATCAGATAACGAAGAACATCTACGTCGTACTACGTCTACATCCTACTGCTACACAGTACATTGCATTGTCATCCAGAAGCAATTATATTGGAATCAAGATTGATTCATTTTATATTTTCTTCTGTATTTTCAATTTTATTGAGTCTAGGAAATATATTATGAGGTTGTACGGGATTGATACTGGCTTAGGTTATTCTCAGTCTACATATCCAATAAGCCTACCTATCTAAATCTAAAAGTCCACAATTCCTAAAGGCCCAAAACCTATGCAAATTTGGCTCATTCTTTTTGAGTTCTGAGCTAACAGAACTATAGGCGAACTTTGATCGAGTTCGGTCCGAGTTCGATCGAACTATTTTGAAAGTTAGTTCTCACCAAATCTGCATCCAACGTTCATTTACGAGATTCATGCATCCTAAGTCTGCCCAAATTCGGTCAGGAAAAAACACTATAAATAGAAAAGAATTTTCACATTTATAATCACTCATTCACTTTCTCTTCTCTATCTTTCTAAAGTATTTTTCAAACGTTCTAAAGCTTTCAAATTTAGCCTATACCACTCTTAGCCAAAGCCAATACAGTTATGTTCGATCTAGTATTTTGGTTCAGAAGAGTTGTATCAGAGGTTGCAATTCAAAAAATATTCCAATTTTCGACAATTTGTTGGAGTCGGTCGTGCGCTCGTCACCAAGGCACGGTGTTGTAAGAGACTACAAGCTCTCAATTAGCTTGTGAATAGTAGATTAACATCGAGCAAAAGTACTCAAGACTGGAGTGGTCCTTTCAGAGGGAGACCAGTATACATCGTTGTGTTCACTGAGTTTGATTCTCTGATCTCCTACTTTATTGCATTTATTTACTGTCTCTTATTTGCCATAGTGGTGATTATTTTTGCTATACATGCACATACTCTATTTCCCCTCTAGAGGTGCTCAATGGTCCTATACCATCCATATTGACGCAATATCCTGGAAGCCCATTTCTATATTCCCTGTACTGGGCTCCAGACTCAACCCAAACTATTTAAAATTAGTATAGCCCAAAAACAATGAATAACAGCCCAAAATCTCTCCATCCCAAGGTGTACCCATACCCACTACTAATCTTCAGAGAGGGAAGACATAGAAATCATTTAACCAGAAGAAAGGAATAAAATAAAGAGAATAAGAAATATTGGATTGTATCTGGTTTCTGGTTGAGCGCTTAAAGGGGTGACAATATAGTGGAAATTTAGTCCCACATCGAGTAGGAGGTAGGATCATGAGGTGTAGATAATTGGAACTAGTTCAAGCCTAACATGGGAATTCTCTTTTAAGGCATATGGGCCCAATTCAATATCGTACCTCATGGGCCAACTTCGCTTCGGGTCACTCGTATTCCCAACAAGTGGTGTAACCCCACTTTTTGCTTTTCCAATAAAACCCCAATCAATTTTCTCAAAACTCTAGTAATTATTCTTATAGCAATTTGGTAATTATAATCAAAGATTAGGGAGGAGTGGCAAATTGTAATTGCCTAGAGGAAGAGTATTTTAATAATTTAATTATTGCATAGCATCCTTCCTTTAAGGGGAGGGGCATGGTTGTAAATAAATATAAGTGGAGGGGCTTAATTATTAGAGGGATAGGCGGAGTGGCATAGTTGTAAGTATAATTTTTTGATGTCCTTGTTTGGTAATTTTCTAATTAAGATTATATTATTAGCCTTGTGGATTAATGAGGGAACCTTCTAGCTCCTCCTTAATTAATCCTACTTAGTGTTAATTAATCCCAAAGAATATTCTTAGGAATATTCTCTAGGATCTAGAGTATTCTTAGGACTATTCCCTGGAATATTCTCCAGAATGTTCTAAGAATATTCCTTGGAGCCAAGTGCTAATTGAGTCTAGATTATTCCTAATGACTCCTATAAATACCCCTAATTATTATTAGTCCTAATCACTCCTAACCATCTACTTAGCCATAATGATCATGTCTTGCCATATCGGTGTGTCCATTTCTATTTCATTAGCAATCTAGTTATTACATTTACATTCTATTATCAAATGTACATTTTTTTTATTATTGTTATCCATATTATTTTAACCTTTTAATCAATTATAATTGTTATTGTTGATAATGATTATTAGTATTTGCTGAAATTATATGTATAACTAAACATGGAATTGGGCTTGTAGGACAAGTATCTAATTTCAATTTGGTTTCGAAACCTAAAATATTATTACATTTTATGTCTTTAACCTAAAACTTGTATTCTGACTAAATTGGGTTTAACCCTAAAATGATTTTTTTATAATTGTCAAAATAATTATCTAGAAATATGTGCTTATAAAAATATCATTTTTCAACTAGTTATAAATATTTTTATATTTTTATATGTTTATATATATATATATATATATATATATATATATATATATATATATATATATATATATATATATATATATATATATATATATATATAATTTTCTTATTAAGGATTTTATCCCTAAAAATGATTTTTCTAGACTTTTAACATATTTATTTACAAATATCTTCTAATATATTACTAAGTAGCTAAAATATCTTCCTAATAAATATACATAGTAAATTCAAAATAGTTATACAAAATTTTGATTAGGAAGTTTCCTTTGATTATCAAATCACGACTGCGACTAATCGATCATATTCATATTTCCTTGCCAAATTTGAATTCCTTCACATTGACCCTTGGCAAATTGGGCTAATCTGGACCCAACGGGATTATCAATTTCACCAGCTAAGGACCTCAGGCGAGTACATTTTCGATAGTTTTTATATTTGATAATTTCTATGATTCGTGTATCTAGTATTGTCTTATATTAATTTTTTGTTGATCCTCGACACGATGGTTACACGATGTAGTAGATATGGATTATGCACATGTTATTTTTTGTGACTTGCATGTTTATCCTGTTCGTGACTTGTTAAATCTATGAGTACTAGTCGGGCAGGAAGTACATTAGTAGACATGTAAGTATATCCAAAAATATTTTATTTGTTTGATCGTGTCTGATAGTAGTCACACAATTCACGTACGGGGTGTCAGATTTACCCCTTAGCCGTTTACATATCGAAAGTGTATTTAAACTCACTTGATAGGTGCAGTTTCTGTTCTACTTTATACATTGCTAGTTACATGTCTTATGACTTTTAGTGATCACTTGTCATTATTACCATGCTCGTTCAGTTCCATGATTCCATACTTATCTGTTCATCATGTATTTCATTATTATTTACAGTTTTATAGATTTGTCAATTATTGAAATTGATGTTAGAATGTACTCGTTCCATTCCTGACTGGAAACCTTTTTTTTTAGGTTAGCTGCGACTACTCTTAGCATTGGAAAGACATGGGTATATGCGCACGTCAACCTAGAAAATTAGTTAGATAGATTAGTGGATTTTATTTTATTCTATGAGATATTGTACTTGGATTAAATGTAAACTTTGAAATGTGATAAAATAAATTAGATGTTGTGAATGAGAAATAATAATTGTCTTATGAATATTTTGTTTTATTGTGGCCTGGACAGCGTTCTACCGCAGACACTGCGGCGTAGGCTGGCTAGGACATGCACTCGTAGTACGAAAAACGGGTGCTTGTTGTGACACATTCTCTCCGTTGCCGATACGACACGACCTATTCCTACCATTCCTCGTGTCCCGCGTTCGACCCCGAGACACGGACATACCAAATATAATTCCCACACCTAAAATCTGTGTCCTGATTTGCTGTGTCCATAGGACAGGACACGACACACCATCTTAAAACCCTTATTTTAAATCCAAAACCCTAACTCTTTCGTCCTCGTCACTGTGGTTGTCGGAGTGCCGTCGTGTGGACGAACTGTTCACTGGAGTCGATTTGTGCCAACGAGTAACCGCCTCGTCGATCGCTTTATTGCCACCGCTTCCAGCCAGAGCTCTACCCTTTTGTAGAGCCTTGGCCAGATCTGAGCCATCACCTCGGTCGCGTCCAGCTCCGACTGATTGCTGTTGCCTGGAAGTTGGAGATCACCTTTGTCCTCCATCGTGTTATGACACGCACCCGGTATAGGGACATGAGTACGTGGGTACGAACATCCTATGCTGCAGCATCGGTAGTAGAACGCTGTTTAGGTCAACTGCGCTATCTAAACAGTCTAAGAATATATGAATCATAACCTGCCAATAATAATCACATCTCAGAACGGAGGACAATATAATATCTAGAATCTCAGACTCAATCACATATACTAAAGAAAGATAATGACATGAAATGATATAAAGAT
Organism: Iris pallida; assembly: GCA_029216955.1. Classification (NCBI taxonomy): domain Eukaryota; kingdom Viridiplantae; phylum Streptophyta; class Magnoliopsida; order Asparagales; family Iridaceae; genus Iris; species Iris pallida. The sequence continues at coordinate 2,262,353 of JANAVB010040818.1, read as the reverse complement.
ATGAAATGTTAAAATAGAGAAGTCTAGTAGCATAATATATATCCACAACATAGTCTAATATCTAATATCTTAATAAGTACATGTCTCAAATAATATGAAAATCCAAGTCTCATAAACTGACAAAACCAGTAATCCTAGCTACTAGCATACTGGTGGTGCATCCTCAATGGACACCAACTCCAAGGGAATCTCCTGGGCACAGTGCTCGTTTACTACTCCGGGTCCGTAGTAGGTAGGACAAAAATTCTCTAAATCCTCTAAAAATGTTGTCTAGTCAATATTGGAGTGAAGTACATAAACTAACAGTAGTTCCGTTAAATTGACAAAATCTATAAGTAACAGTAGGTAATAGAAATACATGATGGATATACAATAATGAACATGAGAATATAGGAAATATCATAACAAGTATGAAGTGTATGTAATCATGAGTATGATGTGTCAGTAGGTAATATCTAGAATAGAGCTTGTAATTTTAAATTGTACCTTGAGACATTAGTATATTATGTGATCGACTTAGGATAGGATCAGGCTATTCCTTATGACCGGATATGCACAAGTACAGGTAATGGATCAGGTCGACCATACATGAAAAGCTATGCACAAGTATAATAAAATCAGACTACATCCTGCGTGAGGTGAGGGTGAGCTATGCACAAGTAGTTTGGGTATGATCACATAATCTATTAATACCTCCCAATCCTTCGACTAGTATAGTGGATCCAACCACGGTACATTACGACAAGGGATTCTCTGAGAGGGTAGCTAATCCTCTTAGGAATTGGTGTCCATACATATATAAAAATAATAATAAGGCCTGCACCAGTACACCAGGACAAACCAAAAATAATAACTTATGACGGAATCCAAGATATACTAATCCATGTACTTTCGTGTCAGGAATCAAGTATAACACTACAAACTGATATCATAAAAGTCATCAAGATAACAAAAACTGTCAAAGAATATACTCACTTGTGGTCTTAAGCAACGAGTGTGGATCGAGGTCCAAAGTAAAGTCACAAAGACCTAAATATAAAATATCAATATCAATTGGTGTTCGGTGTGCTAAACTTCGATATCTAAAGTAAAATATAATTTCTAGGTCAATTCTAGGTTATATTAGGTTTCTATGGTCAAACTAGGTCAATTTACCATAAAGGTTGACTTTTAGGGTCATATTAGTCAACATTAGTCAAAACTATGTTATACCTAAGTTTCTAGGTCCATACCTTGTCATACCAATGTAATCTAACCTATACTAGGCAATAGTAGGCTTACCCTATGTAATTACCTATATTGGATACACATAGGGTATCTTACAATACCTTACCTATTACCCCCAAATACCCTAACATATTACCTATGCTATAGCTCATAGGTAAAACCCAATAGTAGTATCCATGTATCACATGGATACACATAGCATAATCTAATACTTATCTATTACCTATACACACATGCCTATACCTCATACCCATCTCAAGGTATTTTCCTCTAATACATTACCTAGGTTACACTCATATACCTATACTCACCTCCACATTACCTAATATTCACTCCTATACCTACACACCACATCTCTACACACACTTGCACTCATGTGTGTATCACCACACACACAAAGACACACAAACACACATCACTCACATACACACAAACTGTATACTACTGCTACTGCACTCCACTGCTATGCATCCAGTGCACTGGTGCACAAGCCTCAAGCAACAACTTGCTACTCTCCTAGGCACTCCCTGCTGTGCAAACATCAAGGTATCTCCTGTTGTTGCTCTCCTTCACTCTGTTGTGTTTGCTGCATAGGAACCCTCTACTTCTTCCTAGCTATTGTCCCTCTACCTCTATCACACATTGTCACGCCCCAGTCTCAAAATATGCAAAAGCGAGCCACGTGGCATTAGCCAGGTACGTATTCAACTAGACTCTAGTTCGACTAGAACACGTATAAGCTGTTCAAAATGGTGTAACTATCACTACATCAACTCTATATCTCAATCCATATAACAGAAATATATGAAAAGAAAAATATGAATACTAGTTTGCAACCCAATAATCATACTTGCCCGAATAGACTTGAAAAGAATAATATGAGTCTATAAATACTAGGCTACTAAGAAGATACAAATAACAGTAAATGAAACATATAATTCCGAAAGATGAATACATGTAATAAAATGAATACCATCAACAATCTAGTAAGGAGCTTTACAAAACCTACTCAGCCAACCTGGAAGAAAACTAGGTCCTCGGCAAGACGTAGCAAGATACATAATATACATGCCACTATAAAGTACAGTAAGTATCATGTGTAGGTAGTAACATGTGATCCAAAAAATAGACATGTGATCAAGGGGACATACAAGTGATCAGGGTAATACATAGGTAATCTAGTAACTCTACTACTAAGCAGACTATCTAGTCTGTGTGGAATGAACTTGAGGACAAAAATAGTACACATGATTTATTACGGTGTACCCCAAAACTCTGGTAGAAAACATCGACAAACTAAGATGTAAAACCCCACAGTAAAACTGTGGCAAACTATGAAATCCCAAAGCTGTGGTAATGGGATGACAAAATACTCTATGGAAAAGAAGCTCATAAGCCTAGTGACTGCCCTCTCCGCCCAATGATACTGTCTGTGTCGCGTCTACAACACGACCAGCCCAACTCTAACAAATAATAAGTCCACAAATCCGGTAAAACATGTACACATGAAGTAATCATCAAGTAGATGTCCAAAGATCATAAACGAGTCACATATATGCCATGTAGTGTGAATCCGTGAATCATGTCTATCTGTCAGCAAGTATAATCATGTCAGTTTACTGATAATGAATAGGTAAAGCGTGTACAGTATATCAAGTATGAACGAATGATAAGAAATATAAGCATGCAGATACTGTAAATCAAGTTGGCAAGGTATACTTGCCTGGAGTTTATCCAAACTGTGCTGAGACTACAGTACCAAAGTCTATCCCAATATCCATGATCCAATGAACCATACTTCATGTAAATATTTATCAACCCAAATCACAAACAAATATATATCACACACTAAAGTACATGTATAACTCATAACTCCCACCTAGAGAGCTTGGGTTATTCTAGTTGCATATTACCTTAGGTTATCTAAGACACTTATAATTATATCGCCTAGAACTAGGTCACACTAGTCTCTATAATCATATTGCTAATAATATGAAGTACAAGTTGTAGATTATTGAAATATCAAGTTTGTACCTCGTTATTCATACAACGAAATGTATGACACGTAAATCGAGGCAAAATGATCAACCGTAAGGTTAACAATCTTATCTTTGCGATTTGCATGGTCACCTTGTCAATTTTAGCGATGCGAGATCACTGGAATCGACTGATCTCAGTTTCGACGCACGAATTCCAAAATACGAACATAAATAGGGATTAATTATAATTAATGGTGATACATAAAAGTTAATCTACAGATGTCGCCAGATATGATGAAACAGACATCGCAAACGTGTCCAGAATGGTCAAATTAGCTAGGATAGCCTATTCATAAGTCCAATTTGGACACAAGGACAGGACGACAATTTTGGGTCAAAACGTTATCAATTAATGGTGATACATAAAGGTAAATCTACAGACATCACCAGATGATGAAACAAACATCATCAACGTGTCCAAAATAGTCAAATTAGCTAAAATAGTCTATTCATAAGTCTAATTTAGACACAGTGGTAGGACGACAATTTTGGGTCAAACCGTTGTCCGCCAATGGACCTGCTTTGCACCAAAAAATGTACCAGTATAAAAAGTCATCTAAATGTAGCAAACTATATGTGTACGAGTCTAGAATGACGATACGAATCCAATGGTATATCCAGAATTGGATTCCGATGAGCCGATCTCAAAATGACCAATTAATCCGGATATTGGGATTCGATTTGCACAGAAATATGTGCCAGAGCCAAAGTCCTTTAAATCTAACAAAATATATGTCAATGAGTCTAAAATGATGATATGAATCCAATGGTATATCCAGAATTGGATTCCGATGAGCCGATCACAAAATAGCCCGTTGACTCAGACAAATGGACCCGATTTGTACCGAAATATGTTTCGGGGCCACGATGCTCCAAACTTGGCAAATTATATATCAATTTTTGCCAGAACAATGCCACGAGTCCACTAATGGCGTCAGAATTAGAATTCGGAATCCCAAATTCAAAATTGAAGTTTGACAAGTTGGAAATTACGATTTCGAAGGAAAAATTTGGCATCGATTTCAGCCAACCAAACAACATCCTATAAAGCTAAACTTTTTATGGCACGAAGGTGGTTATACCTGCTATGCATAGGAACTGGTAGTCCTTCAGACGAAACTACGATGGCAGAGAAATAAATCCATGAAGTTGGCTCCATAAAACTGTCTAATAAACATAATTATGCGCCTAACATTGCAGCCAGTTTTGACATAGCAAACGATCGAGGTAGAGATAGAGCTGTACACCAAGATTGCAATAGAGAAAAGAGTTCAATGATCCAACGATCGGACTGCCGAAAAAATATACACGAAGCTTCTATCCCGAGATAAAATTCCGACTTATCCAAAACATGTGTTACGACGAGATTTTGGCAAAAATATTGAAATTGTCTTCCTGCGATCGCCGAAGGGAACATGGCCTTGTCGGGGTAGGGTGAAGGTGGTCGTCGGGGTGCGGGAAGGTAGTCGTACGATATGGTGTCCGGAGATGGTCACGTGGGGCTACTAGAGCTTGGAACAACACTCACAAGCTGCTGTAACATCAGCAACTCTCTGTTGTGGTTGGGCCGACGGGCAGCACAAAGGGCAGTACGCAGTGGCTGTAACCAATAAAGGCAGCGAGCAGGGCTGGCACGGGTGCCACACTGGTGACGCGGGGCTGCATGCGGCTCACGCGACGGCGGTGCAGTAGCACACTGGTGAACGGGAGTGCACGCACGAGGAGGCTTGGCCAAGCCATGTGGGAGGCGACAGTGAAGGCGTTAGTGATGGTAGTGAGGAGAGAGGTGGCTTCGTTGAGCTTCCGGAGTCGAGGAAGGACTTGATGCGGCGGTCGACTTCGGAATAGGTTATGGTGATGGAGAAGCTTCTCTTCTACTATGGAAGAAGCATCAACATTTGTTGAGAGTTAGATGAAGTCTAGCGAGGAGGAGGAGTTTGTTGGTGTTTACAAAAACAAAAAGTTTTATAACAAACTGAGAAAAGTGTACAAGAGTACAATTTGAATTTTGGAGAAGTACAACTGTAGGAATCTGATCAGAAGACGATTACTTTATCCCATGGACTATGTGAACTTGAAAACTGTAGCCTCTGGAGAATGCAGCAGCAATTTTGCAAGAGTTCTCGATCTCTGTGCGTATGTATCCGATGCTTTAATAATGATTGGAAACTCTATTTATAGAGTTCAGAAAATAACTGTTTTAACAGTTATTCTGATGTGCGCGAGGCTGGATTGCGCCACATTGGGTTGCGCCAACCTCCTGTTGTGCCAACTTTTATTCAGTTATAAGTCGTGTACTAACTGTATTTAGACGCGTGGTATCATGTGATTGAGATGTGCGTGGTCGTGTATAGGATAGTAGACACGTCTTGAGAGATTAGTGGCGTGTGCACCATGTCATCCTACTTTAGAGATGAAAATTGTCTCAACTTTATCAGGTTGTGCGAACTTCAGTCAATGAGTAAAACTGTGCCTGATTGAGCTGCGCCTAGACACGTGGCAGCTTTTGAGCAGAAGTCATTCAGATTGTGCCTAGGCGCAACTAAGGATTTTTTCTGGATTGCGCCTAGGCGCAACTTACAAAGCGTACAGGACAGCTGTCAACCAACTCTCCTCGAGCGGCACAATTCGTGGGATTTCGAAGAGATTTTCCTCATTCACTGTGGTGTCAGTTGTTAGTGCTGTCAGGTAATGATGGCTATTAAATGTCAGATGCCACGTAGATTTTGACGCAATAAGATTGGGCGCAGTCTGATATATGGCGCAACCTGTTCAGCGACGCAGTTTGTTCTCTGAGCTTCATGTCAGTGGCGCAACCTAATTTTTGGGGCGCAACTTGATCACTGGTTAGTAGGTTCATGGCGCAACTTGATTTTTAGGCCCTACAAGACCCCCTTCAAAGTTTTCAAAACTTAAAAAATTTCAAAGTTTTGAAATACTTTGAACTTATAAAAGTTTTGACGGAGTCAAGTTGCGCCAGTTTTGCGTAATCTGTTGTGACCAGTTACGATTTATCATGCACGATTCGGGATGACTGTTAGGATTCTGACTTTCTGGCTATAAATAATCCCCGTTTACTCTACTTTGATTCTTTACTTTCACTCTTTTAATCTTCTGAGAAAATTTCTTGAACTTTTGTAACCCTCTTTTCCGACCATCTTCTCGACGACATGGCCCCCAAAAGGACTACTGCTGACAAAGAAAAGGCTATCGCCACCACTTTAACTCGTGCTCCGTCCACCCATGTGCCACAATATGCGCCGCCTTCTTCTCGTCGAGAGACAGCCAACCCAGCAGTAGAAGGTGACTAAGGGCGAGCCGATTCGATTTATGAGCGATAATTTCATCAATGATTGATTTGCGCCCCTCTTTTTGGAGTGTGGTGTATCACAAAATTTGCGCCACCCCTTCTTAGGGTGTGGTTGTCCTTTTTTTGAACACTGTTCGTTCTTACGAATCGTGTTACATATGCTGTTTGCGCCAAATTTAAAATATTGCATAGCTAATAATTGAGGCGCAACTTAGTATGTGGCGCAACCTGAAATGTTGCGCAACTTGAGTTTCACGCAACATAACATTTGGTGCAACTTGAGTTGTTGCTCAACTCAGAATGTTGCGCAACTTAGATTTTGCGTAACTCAATAAGTCATACACTTTGCTTTATTTCTAATTTTTTCTGTTCATATATCTCTTTGCAGTTAATCTCAGGAAAGACCCAAATGCAGAAAGATTTGCTTCAACATTTAATGTCCCAGAGTATAGGGAGAATTTGTCTCATATCACTTTCTCCCAATACAATGGTCCCGAAGCACGAAGAACTCTGCTCATAGATCAAGATAATCAGACCCTTTTGAACTTAATGAACGGTGAACCCCTTCAGAGCTTGGATACTACAGTCTACAAGAAGCCTGCTTTTTTATTCGGAGATGCCATCAAGAAGACCTCCCAGCCTAAGGCAAGAAAAGAGATAAGATATTTCTTAAAGGAGGACAAAGCCATATACCTAACAGAAATATCAAGGTCGATGGAATTATCCCAATTTGCTTTTGCCAGCTATCCTAGAAGGATGTCGTGGGATCTGACTCCTCTTCAGCAAGCAAGAGTTGGAAAAATCTGTTATAAATTGGGTCAGATAAACATGGACCTTTTCTACAGTACTTATGAAAGATATAATACACATTTAAGAGGGTTAAGGCCGAGCTGCATTCCTCTCGAGGATTCTTTCCTGCTTCTTCCGGTCAGAATACCTATTTTTGCTAATACATTTGCAAAAGCTGAAGGAAGATATCCAGACCGTGCTATGCGTATGACAGGCCTGGTAAACCCTGGGATGAGGCACTGGAATAGCTTGTCCATATGGATTTTGGAGGAATTTAAAGATAAGCTCATTGATCTAGGTCTCTATAATGCCATTTGTACTACAGTATATGGCATTCACCCGAACCCTCTTATGTTCTTAGCTCTAATAGAGAGATATAATAAAAGTACTGTGACTTTCATGACGCCTCATGGAGAGATGGGATTTGCTCTTAACGAGATGAAACATATCTCTCGTCTACCAATGGGTGATAACCCATATGAATAATATATACCCACAAATGACGAATTAGATGCTCTGGCAAAAGAGAATCCCGAGATGATCACAGTTTTCCAAGAGCTGCTGTGTCACTACAAAATCTGCTCACTCTACTACGAGAGTGCCACTGCGGGTACTTGCTACATCACTAAATGGATGCCATATTTGTTCTTAGGTCATGTATGGGAGGACAAGCTACTGGATAGTCAAGCATGTACTCCTCGTTTCTTTGAACCTTTTGATAAGAGTGATATGCAATATCTGATGGAGAAACATGATCATGGGGATGTCACATTGACTGAGGACTCGGGTCTATTTAAGACTGGCGATGTTCTCCAAAGTTACCTTAGACAGGGTTACAGACCTATGTCTCCAGAAGCCCAGCTAGCAGGCTTTCTATCTTTATGGCTACGACGCTTTGTAGTTCCGGGAGCCAGTGCAGTTGACAGGTTCCATCGGGGTGTCCTGTTTGCTACAACACATCTTATATTTGGATACAAGATGGATCTCTTATCAACCATGACTTGCCGCCTGAACGCAGGATTGCGTTCTTTTGTGGACACTATGCTGAAAGATAAGGATGCTCGGTCGGATTTTCCCGTACTAAAATGCCATATACTTATTTGTTCAGATGGTTATTGCTACACCATCCTTATTTGATGAACTCGGATATGGGAACTGTTGATGGAGTCTTCATCGAGTGTTTTGCTAATGCTCACTGAAAATATACTACTCTTTCAGAGTGCCGACTTGCCTTGAACAGTGGATCAGGATGGTATTTCGAGTGTGTTGGACCTCCTTCAGGGTATGGAACTATGCCTCCACAAATGATGGACTTAAGTGAAGAAATACTTCGTTTAAGCCCAAACATCTTTTTATGGCTTAAGGTAATCCGGCCCTCTCACTTGGTTTATAGATTCGAAGAAGAATGCTATTTGGAACCGTATTTGCCGAGTCGATTTGCACGGCAGTTCGGGTACGATCAGCTTCATGTAGGTAATGCAACCACTTGCCTACAAGCCAAGGGTTATCTCATTGATGGGGCTAGAGCTTGGAGTTATTACAACGCCCGGGGTACAAAAGCCATCTTTTCTATGCCTTACAAACTTCCGCAAGGCTCGCGTATGTTATATTCGTACGCAAACTTCTATACTTCAGCGAACACATTCGCTAAAAATTTCCATCCTGTATATAGCTTCGCAACTGAAAAGAGATTTAAATAAGAAAAACATACTCTTCAGTCTTTTCGGGATGTAGAAGACAAAGATCCGGCCGATAAACCTCTGGAGGCATCAATTTTAATGAACTATGCTGATCTAGTTCAAGATCCTCTAGATATATCCACAAAGGTGCGAAAGGAAAAAATCTCCTGTTAAAGGTTTGAAGAAGAGAAAAATTAAGGAGACAACGGTCTCTCCTCAACGAGATAATCCATCCAATTCTCCAAGGGCTCCGGAGAAGAAGAAAAGAACGTCACTGGTGATCAATGAACCAGTGACTACGAGAACAACTCGTTCTCAATCCAAACAGTTGCTTCTCAGTTCTTCCTCTGGAGAAAAAGACATCACTCCTTCTTCTATTCGGAGGTCAGAAAAAATCACAGAGGGAGGAACTTCTTCTTCTTTAATCGATCCGGGGGGTGATCATACTGAAGCTTTTGCAGAGCCAGGCGCATCGATACCCAAAGAAGTCAGAAGGAAATTGATAATTGCTGAAGAAGAACCATTTCAAGAAGATAATATCAAAATTGCGACATATTCTCATATGTTAATTTTTATCAAAGACATATGTCTAAATTGCTCTCCTTTATATTGGTTACTTCAACAGATGCCCGTCCTCCTACCACTATCATAACAATAAATGTTCATGCCAATGTACTTGCTGCAGCGGGGATAACGATTCCCTTTCCAACTCCTGTGAGTCCAAAAGCCTCCTTTCCAAAGCAGGATTTACCTCCATAAGATACTTCGCAAGCTCAAGTATCTACTCATTCAGGAGAGGCAGTGATTGATGCATTGGATGGTTGCATTTTTTATGATGAAACTTATGATAAAGATTGGGACAATATTACTAAAGAAAAACAAACTTTAGCGAATGCACCATTATCATAAGAAATCCCCGTTGATGAAGATCCTTCATTTGCTGAAGACGAGGAGGATGTGGTTCATAATAAGGAACATGTCAATCTTCCTGAAGTTAATGAACCCACGACCACTGAGCCGCCTGAAGTATCTAAGGTGGCAACTGAATTAGTAAATGAAACTCCAGTAACTCTGCCACCTTAAACTGAATCGGGAGCAGGGAGTAGTCAGGCTACAATGTTTGCAGAGACTCTGTCCAAGCTTCAGTCCGAGATAATTAAAGCTATTGAGACTCCTCATAATATATTTAGTTCAGGTAAGTTTTCTACTATAAACGATTCGTCATAATGTCTTTAGCATTATATGTTATACATATGTGATTTGCAGAAGCGCCTACTGAGACTGTAGCCGGGGAAGGAAGCTCTTCTCATATTAGTGCTCCAGATGAAGTACCCCCACCTGCTAAAGCTGTGAAGACTTCTACAAACATAGTAGCCACTCCAGGGGCCCTGGCAGCTAACAAATTTGTGGTGACATCTTTCACAAGAGTCTTCTTTACGTCTCTGGAGCCCTTAGTTCATAAAGTTATAGAGAGAGGATGTCCCTTTCAGTACCGTTAGAACTCCCACTACATTCTTAATTGAAGGCATCCATTGTCAAGGAGACGAAGCTCAAGCTTCATTTTTGGATGAGCTAGAGAGCTCAATCAAGGCTTACAAGGAGCTGAAAAGAGGAGATATCGAGCCACTAGTAAACATGGAATATGAAACCATGGTTCGAGAAGCAGAAATTAGTAAAGCTGATTTTGAAACATTCTTGCTGGCTTTCACTAGACAATCCTCTGAGCTAGACATTCAAATCTTTGACGTAGCTATTATTACTGAGAGTTATAAGACTAAGGCTACAGAGGAAGAGAAAAAAGCTGCTGATCTAGAAGCCAGAATTGCTCAACTTCAGACAGAACTTCAAAATGCTAAGCAGAACATAGAACAAGAAAATCAATTGTACCAATCCGCTATTGATCGGGTGGAGATTTTGAAGGACCAGAAGAAGGAATTTGAACGTCTTCAGAATGAAGAGCTAACACGTCGAACTGCTGCTCTACATCCTTTCGATCCTGAATCAGGACGAGTTGAAGCTAGGCAGAGAGCGCTAGATTCTCGTGATGAAAGAATTCAAGTTTTGAAGAAACAAATTGCAGAACTTATCATCTATCCTTCAGAATGAAAATGGGCAAATTTTGTTGCTTCTTTCTATAATGTACACTTTTTTCTCTTTTGTAGAGAGAAAAATAATAAAGACTTTTTATGTGGTTCCATTACTTGTTGTATATCTTGTTATAGATATAAGTAATAGAATAGAAAATATATTCAGAGGTACTGGACATGATATATTTCATGATTTAGAAAATAACAATATTCATTATATCTGCTCAGAGGTAATGTGGACGTGGCAGAATATAATGTTTAGCAATACTGTTATTTCAATAGACAACTTTATCAGAGTTAATAAGGACGTGACAAGTTGCTGATATAAATAATCAGAATTCAGAGGTGTAAAGGACATGAATTCATATTATTTAAAACAAGAGACAATAAATGCCAAATGAATGATAAGTCAAATAAAGTGAATGAATGAACAATCACTTCAGTTTTTACAGAAAAGATGCTGGCGCATTAGATTGAAGATAGTTCTTAAATCTTGAATGTGATCTTTCTTGAGACGACTTTTAACAGCAATATCATCAACATAGCATTCGACAGTCTTTCACAGATGATCATGAAAGATAGTACTCATAGCCCGCTGGTAAGTTGCACCTGCGTTGTTCAGACCAAACGGCATGACTGTATAACAGTATACTCCCCGAGGAGTACGAAACAAAGTAAGTTTCTCATATTCAAGATTCATCCAGATTTGATTATATCCAAAAAACCCATCCATGAAAGAAATTTGTTCAAATCCACATGTATTGTCGATCATGACATCAGTAATTGGGAGAGGGAATTCATCTTTAGGGCAAGCATCATTGAGATCCCGAAAGTCTATGCATACTCGAACCTTTCCGGTTTTTTTCAAGACTGGAACAACGTTGGCTACCCAGTCAGGATGCTGTTCTTCTCTGATAAAACCACAAGCTATAAGCTTTTTGGCTTCATCATCAATTGCATCCATTATTTCAGGTTTGAATCGCCGTTGTTGTTGTTTGATCGGCTTGGCATTCGGCAAAATATTAAGCTTGTGAGTTGCAATTTGAGGATCTAATCCCGACATATCTTCATAACTCCAGGCGAAGACATCAATATATTCACGAATAAGGTGAATTAATTCTTGTTTATCATCCTCTAGGAGATTTTTGCTAATGAAGATTGGTCGTGATACGCTCTTCTCTCTAATATCGATTTGGACTAGTTGATCCTCAGTAGGTGGTTCTCGTTGTTCAAAATAAAGTTTCCACTGATTGTCCATCCTTTGTACCCAAGGGTCCACTTCAGGAGCTTCTTCAATGTCATCTTCATCATCTTTTGGGACTTCGGCAGACACCATGTTAGAAGATACCATCACCCTATGAACATGACCAATGTTGGTGTCAGATACCCATGAAATAGAATCAGAAAAGTTAAATCGTTCTTCTTTATCAGATTCGGAAGGTTCCGGAGTTGGAAGTGGTAAAGCATAACCTAGTCCCCGTTTCGTTTTACTATGGTATTGTTGTGATTTTCTTTTTGGAACAGCAATACGAAGAGGAGTTCACCTTCCTTTACCGTTGTTGAGGCATGTTCTGAAATCATAGCCCATTTTGCGAATAATTGCTTTGGATTTTGGACTATAGCAGCGTAATTGTAACCTTCCTATATCATCTCTATTATTGTTATAGAGCATAATTTTTGGTTCCTCTGTTTTGTTGAAGAATATAGGCTTTTCATCCTTCTTTTGAGACGGTACTGAGAAGTACGACTCTTGTATTAAATTCGGTGATACCACATTTCGTAGAGATGATACGACTTCTATTGTAAGTAGTTTAAAGCTATCTAGCATATCCAAATAACATTGAGTATAGTAAAAGACATCAATATACTACAAAGGAGATGCTTTATTGATTTTTACACCATCATTTACAATAGAAACTTTAGCATTAGCAGGCTTAGTCAGATTGATAACAAGAGGGGGAGAAGAAAAACGAGAAGGATGAAGGGGCTTCTTACGACGAAGGTCAATTACAAGCAGCTCAGAAGAGGTGAGCTTCCTTTGTTCCTGACTATCACCCTTAGGCTGCTTCTCATGGGAAGGAAGATAGATAGTCAGTGGTTTGGAAGATTTAGGACATAAGGTGCGTCTTTTGACCGAAATCACCAGAGTATCATTCGACACACTTTTCTATTCTTTATCTGTGTCCATTGCTAGTACCACATTCATGAATTCCTCCTTGTACATGCAAGAATCGTTGCAATATGCTTCAACTCCTTTGAAAGGATTCAGATCTGCAAACTCTTTTTGGACTTCTCTATTACCATCCACATATTTAAAACATTAGTGGAGATTAGAAGGTACAATATTGTGTTCATGGAGGAATAGCCTTCCTAACAAAGTATTGTATGAGCCCTGATTGTCAATAACATAGAAAGTTACCTTTGTACGAAGATTGCCAATTTGAAGTTTTAGGCGTATCTTCCCCAAAGGTTCACTTCTTCCTTGATTGAATCCCAAGATGATAGTAATAGTTGTAGAAAGGTTATGCACTGGGATATTCAAAGCATCCAGTAAAGATTTTGGCATGACGCTAAGTGCAGACCCAGGGTCAATCAGAATGCGATCGACTTTCATGGTATCTACATACCCCGTAAAGTAGAGAGGACGATCATGATGATTGTCTTCTAACAACATGTCATCTTGTGTAAAAGTAATATTGGGCATTAATTTGAATACACTATGACAATGTGCACAGCTGACTGGCTCCTTTTCAGGCTTCTTGAGAAGAGTAAGATAAGAGTCAGCCTGCATCAAGTCTTCACTTAACATCTCTCGAGTTTCTTTTGAGAGACGTAAGAGTTCAAAGATTGACAATCTTGCTGGAGTATTGGCCAATTGAGCCAATATGTCAAAATTGTAAGGCTTTTCAAGTCCAAGAGATGAGGACTTCTTCAGTGCTTTGTCAAAGCGAACAGGTTGCTTTTCCTTGTCTGCTGATGTTGGTTTAGGAGGAGATGTTCAACCACCAGCAAGGATGTAGATGGTATATTCTCAGCAGGAAAAGATGATGAAGGAGGAGCATCAGGAGATGGAGCAGGATTATCTTAATTTTTGGGATATTCTCGAAGATAGGGTTTCCCAGATCTAGTGCCCATTAGAATTCCTTCTTCTGTTATTGGTTCAAAGGATACCATATTGCAGTTCTTAGATTTAACTTTGGAGTGCTTCTTTTGCTTAGAAGGGGAAGGTGTTTCAAAATCTGCCACCAGATCTGGGTAAATCCACATAATCTCTTCTCTGTCAGTCGACAGTAGAACAAGACCTTCATTTTGAGGAGGTGGGAGATTCACGATCTCAAAAGTAGTCCTTGAAATGGGGACCACACCATCTTGTACCAGTTGTGGTGAAAAATTACCGAATTATAGAGAAACTTTATTAGCAGTCACCGTTTTCTCATCCTGCTGAAGAGTAATTGCTCCAGAGTTGACCAACTCCTGGATTTTTCCCTTGAGCACGTAACATGCTATGGTTGGATGCCCTATGAATCTGTGATAAATACAGTATTTAGGGTGATCGGTTTTACCCACTTCTTCTGGCCATTTTGCTTCTGGCAGCTGAAGCTTATTGCTTTTGATCAAGCAATCAAAGATACTTAAAGTATCATCTTCATCAAAAGAATACTCTTCTTTTGGACGAGTTGTTTTCGGTGGTGGTGCTGATGGAGTGGATGCGGTCTGAGTAACATTGACAGCCAAAGATTCCTTGCCTTTGAGATTGATAGCCAGTGTTTCTTTTTCCTTGCGGTTATTCTGGCGATTATTACCCCCGGGTGTAGAATGTTCATCTTGGTTAGGATGAGTCATCTGAACTCCTAACTGTTTGAACTTTTCGGCACTGACCTCCGCCGCCTTGGCATTCACAATAAAAGAAGGCCAATCCTAGAATTGTGTAGATCCTGTCCATATACTGATAATAGGCAACAAGTTTGATTTGCAAGTGTCTATTGTTACAGGAGATGGAGTTTCTAAAGGCATTTTGAGTGCCTCTCGGTAGAATCTTTCAATAAAACTCTCCGTAGATTCATTGTGCCTCTATTTAATCTTAATGAGGGCAGACATTGTCATGTCGTTGACTCCCTCATAAAACCATTCCAAAAATATTTGCTTGAAACCAGAAAAGAAGTTATGCAACCATCAGGCAAGCTACGATACCAGTCGTATGCTGCGCCAGCTAAACAACCGACGAACACTCTGGTAAGGAGAGCATCATTTGGCTGTAATTGGTCAGTCATCACCTTAAAGTGATTGATGTACTGACTTGGAGAGGTGCTGCCATCAAACAACATAATGGTTGGAAGCTTATATTTAGGAGGGAATGGAACTTCCTTCCACTCTGTAGGATATGGTTGCTTTATGCCCAGTCTTTGTAGGCCATCCTTCTGCTTGAAGGTCTCAAACTGAGTACGTAAGAGTTTCACAGCCTCATTAGCATCCCCTGATGTTTGGGAATTGATGGGCTGATTAGAAGTGTTAGGAAGAGGAACATCATGGTAATTACCACCCCCAGCACCAGACTGACTGGGAACAGCTTGAATTGGTACAGAAGCAACCAGAGGAGTTGGTACCCCCAGATTAACAGGTACAAAAGATGCTATAAGTTCAGAATTTATAGCAGAGTTTACAATCGGTGGCACTGTATATTGAGCCACAATTATAGTGTGCATACTTGCAACCATTTCTGTTATGGTCTTCAATTTATCTTCTAATCACTACTAAAATCTGTCAAATCAGCGACGCCTCAGGATGTCGCTAAATAGGAAAAATACGTCGCTAATATCGATTAGCGACGTATTTAGCGACGTTTATACGTAGTCGCGATTAACCTAGTCGCTAAACAACAAAACGTCGCAATAAGTCGCTATTGCGACGACACTCAGCGACGCGGACACGTCGCTAATTCAGCGACTACCAGCGACGTAAAACGTCATCATTTACCGACGCAACCTAACGACGTTGAGCGACTTGACATGCATCGATGCTGACCTGGCTTCAGAGCCAAATGGCGACGTTCTGCGACTTTGCTACGTCGCTATAGTACCGACATATAGCGACGTGTAGCGACGTCCTACGTAGCGATGTTTAGTAACGATTAGCGACGATATTCATCATAGTTAGCGACGTGCCTTATATTTACTTAGCGACGTTACCTTCGTCGCTGGACGTCGCTGAGAGTCGCTGAACGTCGCTAATATTGAAAAAAATAAAAAAATTACAACATTTGCAGCATCCCCTGCAGCATTTGCAGCATTTGTAGCATTTGTAGCATCCCCTACACCATTTGTTACAACAACGATGGTGTGTATCACGAACACAGTATCAAACAACACATATACACACAATCACGAACACGTTTGAAACACAATCTCATCAATCAACACAGATATATGAAAATTTGTAACAACAATATCAAATAATGGTCCACATAAGAATAATGTATGTATAACCACATAAAAGACCCAACAATGGGCCATCACACAACAATATATATGTCGACTACGGCTGATCAGGAGGATCATCACCGCTCCTGGAAAGAAGGTAAGCATACTGCTCCGGTATAAGAACCACCGACGACGATGAAGGAGGAGGCAATGCAACCGCTAGAGAAGGAGGCAGTGTAACCGCTGGAGATGGGTGCGTCCGTGTCTCCTCTAGGGCTCGCAGTCTGGCACCGCATTGCTCCATACAAGCCGCTATCCTAGTAACGGTGTCGTGAATGGACTCCTGTGTCCTCTGTACGTGCTGTACGGTGCGCTCGAGCTCGTCAAAGCGTGCGGTGACCGACGCAGCATCCCCTTGCGCCTGAGACCCTGGCTTCTCAGCAATCCTCCTCAGCATATCGTCGTGCAGCTCAGCAATCTGGCGGACAATGGTCTCCTCGACTCAGAACGACTCGGCCTGTGACGGCTGTGAATGTGCACTGGAAGAGGGAGCCCTGGATGCCTGCGTCGCAACAAATGCACCGTAGGACCCCGTACCGTAGTACGTACCCCTCTGAAGACCACCAACAGCGGTCTTCCAGAGCTCGTCCTCCGACTGAGGCAGAGAGGGCTACGATGTACCAACCCCTCCCTCTGCCTGTGCACTAGCACTCGCATGCTCATCACGTAGCCTAACATACTCTTCCTAGAAATTATTGTGCATCTCTATACATCAGTACTTACCTAAATTAGCCTAATAAACGTCTAAAATATTTAATTATTATTAAGTATATGGTTATCTGTATATTCTTCAAGTTGTGTTAAAAATTAACGAAATCTAAATTAGTACTTACATAACTCTGAGTAGCAGGTCGTCGATGAGCTTCCCGTCCTTCCGATGGGTGGCCAGGAAGACGGTCACCATGTTTGTGTCCTCACCCCTCTTCACCTGTATGTTTGTTATATTTTATTCTTTAATAAAATTGAAAATTATATACTCCTACTATCAATAAAATCTTATATTTTACAATAAATTACATACCAGACGACGGAAATGCTCCGTTATAGGAATCGATCCACCACACCACTTTTCGGCCATCGTCCTAGCCGCCTTCGCCTTCTCCGACCGCTCTCTGTACTCGGGCTCCTCAAATCGAGCCCTCATCATGGTCCACTGGTCAGGTGTGATCCAACCAGCAATCGGCTTTCCGGAGCGCTGACGAGCTTTCTGATCGTCAATTGCATCACGGATCAACTTGGCGGCGACGGCAGGAAACTGCCTCTCAATCTGCTCGGCCCGGTGTGGTGGATAAAAATAAGTCCTCTACAAGAAATAAAAATTAAAATAATAAGTTCTAAAAAATGCTTAAAATTATATTAATCAAACTAAATTAACTATCTTTAGTTACCTTGAAGTGGGCAAACCAGAATGCCTTCCTCTCTTCCGAGGCATCCGAGTAGTTTATCTACGGACCCCCATAGTCGGACCTTAGAAAGGAGCCCAACGCCCTCTGTACCGATGAGGGACGATATCTGTATACAACGATAACCGACGTATTAATGAATATATATAGATATACAGACATGCATAATATATATATATATATATATATATATATATATATATATATATATATATATATATATATATATATATATATATATATTCATTTAACTTACTTCGTAGGACCGTCGGCCCAAATCTCCATCCTCGTCTCGTCCTGAGGTGCGCATGGAGGGTCGCTCTGGTATGGATCCGTCCGGGCGGGAGTAGGAACTACCTCCTCCATCTGCTCCCCACCCGCCATGCTGCTGTCAGCGGTAGGAAGGCTAGGGGAAGTAGTATGATCAGCAAGCCTGGAACTGCTCATCGCAGGTGTACTGCCACCCGGACCTGAGACCGTATGGTACAATGGAGTGCTCGGGTCAGACGATGGTCCAGAGCCATCCTCTGATAACGGAGCTCTCTGCCCACCTAAGGACACGGCTCGTCCTGGCCTATCTCCGCGTCGTCCTGAGGTGCCTCCACGTCGTCCTGCCATGCTGATAATAATATTGGAGTTCATAATTTAAAACTACAGAAATATGAATACATCAAAATCACAGTTTATGATTGAAAATATAAATAAATACAATAACAGTTTAGAAATATCTGCATACATTGGAATTCATAATTTAAGTTTTCAAAAATGATCATAGTTCATAATTTAAGATTATAGAAATATGAATACATCAAAATCACAGTTTCTCAATCATCCTCTGAAAATTTATCTTCTTCGTTTGCCTCCTCCTCCTCCTCATCCTCTTCTTCTTTGTCCTCATCGTCACTAGCATCTCCTTCGTCTTCCCCTTCGGATACTTGTACCTCTTCTACACAAGTAGATATTAAATGGGGAACTTCTGCTGAGTCGACATCAACTGTATTTGGTACAAGAGGCAGCTCGTCCTCCTGATAAGCCACTTCGTCGACGTCGTAGGTATTTCTGGCTTTAGTCTTGCATACTGTCCACCGGTCGTCCCTCGTTGTTCCCCGTCTAGGATATGTTATAAAATATACGAGTTGAGCTTGACTTGCTAGGATAAATGGTTCGTATCCTTGGTATCGACGACGGTAGTTAATATCCACAAGACCATGCTTGTCAATTTTCTATCCTTGATCTTGTATGGGATCGAACCAATCAACTTTGAACAATACGATCTTGGCAGGCTCTATGCCATAGTTGTACGTCAATTCCACGATCTCCCGTAAGACGCCATAGAAATCATTGTCTGGAGTGACATCTTTGTAGTTTGTAGATTTGATACACAAGCAACTATTTTTTGTGGAATCAAGATCCAGGAAGCTATCTCTGATGAGAGCATTTGTTGACTTGAACTTAAATCCATTCACGCAAAAACTTGGCCATATTTTGACGGCATAAATTGGTCCCTTGGCAAGAGTTCTAATAGATTCATTCTCAAGGATGACGTCCGGACGATCGACCTAAACATGAAAAGATACAAAATTAAGTTTAATGTTAAGTTATTTCTTGTGCAGTTATGAATGGAGGAAGATTTTAACTAGCTTCTTTCGTACATATGCAGTCAACCAAGACGGAAAATGAAGTCTCATTTCTTCTTCTACTTCTTCATCTGCAATGTATGGTCTACTTGACCTCACCTCATCATTAAATTTGCTGAAAACCAATAAATATCGGGATATACTCGTTAAATTATAATAACGTAATCAACAAATAGATGACTTGAACGTTGAAGATTTTCACTTACCACTCTAGCTTTTCCACTTCATCCTCCTCGCAGTTGAGTAATATATATAACTGGACAGCCTTTAGTTCCTCATCATTCAAATATCTCTTTTTCAGTTTTCCAGAAGGCTTTCCAAGAGCATTGAAGACTTTCAATAATGCATCATTATATTCTATATCTCCATCGTCGTTCCTCGGAGCTCTTGTTCTATTTGTAGCAATATGAGGCTTGAAATATATTGAACAAAAGTTTGTAATCTCCTCAAGGACATAGGCTTCACAAATAGAACCCTCGACCCGTGCCTTATTTTTTACCTTCCTCTTCAGGTGGTTTAGATGGCGCTCGAACGGGTACATCTATCGATAACCGACGGGCCCACCAACACGTGCCTCATATAAAAGATGAATTGGCAAATGCTCCATAGAGTCGAAGAATCCAGGAGGGAACACCCTCTTAAGCTTACACAATGTTACTGCAATGTCCTTCTCCTGCTTTTCAAGCCGATCGACGAGCAACTTAGTAGAACAAAGATCTCTGAAGAATATGCTAAGCTCTGTCAGTGGATCCCAAACAACATGAGGTAAGAATTCCCGAAATGCAATCGGGATTAACCTCTCCATAAAAACGTGACAGTCGTGGCTCTTCATACCCTGTAGTTTGTTCTCCTTTGGGTCAACACTTCTTCTCAAATTCGATACGTACCCGTCTGGAAATTTTAGGTCCTGGATCCACCTACAAAGTTTACCTTTGTCCTCCTTGTCCAGGTAGAAAATGGCCCTGGGCTGCTTATACTTCCCACAGCCTTACTTTATCAAATGCAATTCTGGACGTCTGCATATTTCTTCTAAGTCCAACCTGGCCTTGGGATTGTCTTTCGTCTTCCCCTTTACGTCCATCACAGTATTTATTATATTGTCAAATACATTTTTTTCGATATGCATGACATCCAGGTTATGTCTGAGCAGATGGTCACTCCAATATGGTAGGTCCCAGAATATACTCCTCTTCGTCCAGTTGTGAGCGCGACCAAATCCATCACACTTGTACCCCACTGTAGGCTCTTCAATAGCACTTGACAATTCTTTAACTTCTTCCCATATCGTGTCCCCGGACCACCGTGGCGGTAGACTGGACTTCTCTACCACGCCAGCACGAAAAGTATTCCTGTACCTCCGGTACGGATGATCCTTTGGCAGGAACTGTCGATGACAATCAAAGAAGCACGGTTTTCCTCCATATTTCAAACGGAAAGCCTTAGTGCGATCCATGCAATACGGACATGCGAGACGACCATGGGTGCTCCAACCCGATAACATTTCATAGGCCGGGAAATCATTGATGGTCCACATTAGTGCGGCCCTCATCTGAAACTTCTGCTTTCTGGAAACATCATATGTGGTTGTACATACTTCCCACAACTGATTCAGCTCATCTACCAAGGGCTGTAAGTACACATCGATGTTCCTCTTCGAGTTCTTCGGACCTAGAATAATAACAGTTAGGAACATGTAAGGAGTCTTCATACACATCCAAGGCGGCAAGTTGTACGGAGTAACAATCACTGGCCAACAAGAATATTGTGAGCCCGAAAGTCCAAATGGGGTAAAACCATCGGAGGAAAGCCCCAATCTAACATTACGCGGCTCCGAAGCAAAATCGGGATACACTCGATCAAAGTGCTTCCATGCTTCTCCGTCGGATGGATGATCCAGTACTCCATCTATTTGTTCCCGCTTGTGCCAACTCATATTATCAGCTGTCTCCTTTGCCATAAACAACCTCTGCAACCGCGGCGTCAAAGGCAAATAGTGCATCGAATCTGTTGGCTTGCGTGCACCAGAAGTCCTTATTGTACTAGTTGCCTTGAAGCGATCGGCACCACAAAATCTGCAGGCGTCTTCATCCTTGTCGTCTTTATAGTACAACATGCATCCGTTGCGACATGCATCAATTTTTTCATATCCCATCCAGAGCGATCTCACCATTCTCTTGGATCGGTAGAAGTCTTTAGGTAACTTGCCACCCTCCGGCAATATATCTTTAATTAACTCCAGGATTCGGTTGTAGCATTCTTGAGACATGTTAAAATCTGATTTTATGCTCAACAATCTTGTAATCACCTCCAACGGTGAATGGTCATCACAACCAGGATATAAAAGAGTCATTGTATTCTCCAGCAACTCCATGAACTTTGCAGCATTGGCATTCGGTGCCTCCTCAGCTGCATATTAATTGTTCGGATCGAAACTAGGCCCCGCAGCATCGAAAACCATGTTCATCCACCCTTGGTCGTAATCAGCATGCTCGTGGACATCTACATAAGGCTCCAAATAAGGCTCCGGCTCGGAGGCTAAAGGCACAAGTTCTCCGTGTGCGGTCCACTGATAATAATTTGGCATGAAACCCCTCGAATACAAATGATATGTCACATCCACTTCCGAATAATATTTCAAGTTGTGACATCTCATACATGGACACTTAATTTTTGTATGGTCCATGTACTGAGGGAACGCCTTGGCAAACTGCAGGAACTGTTGCACATCCTGTATAAATTCATCCCGTATACCGCACATGTCATCAGGATGACGATTGTACATCCACAAACGGTTTGGCAGATAGTAATTCATATCCATTTTAAGATAATTCTGCAAAGATTAACACAGATAATAATTCATCAGGATGACGATTGTATATCCACAAACGGTTCTGCAGATAGTAATTCATATCCATTTTAAGATAATTACTACAGAAAGTGAAGACCGACATGAACTGACGCACGAAAGACGATTGTACGACCACAAGTTTTATGTTCTTCAACGATATATTTCACATGCATAATTGCCAAGTGTGGGGACGAATGGCTCAGAACACAATCCAAAATTCATTCTAGCATATATTAGTTTGAATCATCTATGTTCTGTACATATGGTGTAGTATATGTTCTTATCGAATCTAGTATTTGAAGGATGTAACAGAATCAAGATGAACCCACATACTGTAATACTAAGACATTATCTACTACTAAAAGATGTAGTGATAGGTTGTCGTAACATCATTGCCGAGGGATGGGGGTCGGAGGACAGTCAACTTTATCTACGGCTATATAGTTTCTGCCTCGCCAGTCGAATGGCTGCAGGGACTATGTCCTGATCACGATGTCGTACCGTAGATTAATGCAAATTCCTTATAGCAAATGTCATACATAGATTTCTGTCTCACCAGTCGAATGGCAGATAATTATACAAATCAAACTAGTCTTAAATACTGGTACCAACTGCCTGAACATGACAGTCCCTAATTTGTACTGGATTTATCCTACCTCTGAGTTTCATACATATTAAAAAGGAAGGCATTTACTGTTAACAAGATAACCTGTCATGAATTGAACAACAGGCAGACTTAGATTTAGGATTTAAAATATGGTATTTAGGTCAACTTAATTCAGTCAAAGGGTACTCAACAGAAAGTCTAATTAAGACTTTCAACTAAGCAGGCAGCCTGGACTGCTGTTCAGAACTTGGCAGACAAAATCCCATACCATCTGATGACAAACCTATACACACCCTTGCCCAAACCATTTGTTTCAGTAGGTAAAACATTCCAGGTTACGCAAGTAACTTGTCGTGCAACATTTGGTGTCAACAGCATTCCTTGTTAATTGTAACATACATACTATCATATCCTAATTCTGCCAAAACCTGACCAACATACCCTATACTAATCATTCCATATTTCAGTAATTTCAGTGAGCTAAATCATACTCAACTGTCGAGAATACTTAGGAGAAAACTCATTCACAGGATTAGTATCCATCCTTCGTGACATAGCTGAAATTTTATAGGGCTCGATAATAATTATTGGTCAATTTATTCATCATTTCAAAACCCTGAAAATGCCCAAAAAACTCCCAGTATCAGTAAATAGGGCTCGAACCCTAAATTAGAATTCGAATCCAAGTAAAACATCAAATTGACAGTTGATATGCCCAAAAAACTCCCCGTATCAGTATATAGGTGTCACCCTATGAGTCTCGTGTCCACACAGTGGGACACGACGTGTCCAAATCAACAAAATAGGTGTCACACGAACTAGAAGCGAGTCCACGCTCTCGTGTCCCCCGCAGCGAGTCCACTGTGAGCCTCGTGTCCCCCGCAGTGAGTCTACGCTCTCGTGGACACGAACTAGAAGCGAGAGAGAGAGAGCTAGAAGACGAGAAGAAAATAGAAAGCGGGGACAGGGGAGAGTTACCTGAGGAGGAGCTACCTGAGGAAGGAGGAGGAGGAGAAGGAGGAGGGAGATCGCCGGAGGAGCGCCGCGGAGGAGGAGGCCGGAGGAGCGTTGCGGAGGAGGAGTGCCCAAAAAATTGGGAGGGGGGAATTTATGAATGAACGAAAAGAAAACCCTTGCCGCCTATATCAAACATTTAGCGACGTCCTTCGTTGCCGTCGCTAAACGTCGCTGATATTTAATAAACGACGACGCTACTTAAAATAAGTCGCTACACGTCGCTATATCAGCGACCTGTACCGACGAACTTGCGATGCAGATTCTCATTTAACAAATTGTAGCCGCTAGACGTCGCTATTAGTCGCTGTTGGCGACGAATAGCGACGTCTTTGATAAACGTCGCTAAACCCCCAAATATTAGCAACGTTTTATCTTGGAGTCGCTAAATACGTCGCTGATATGACTTATTTTGGTAGTGAATTCAACAATTCATTGCTCTTAACTGGTTGAAGTAGAGGCATCTTGATCTTCCGTAATGGTATATGCCATCACTTCTCTTACAGCTATTGATGAGATAGTTTGTTCAGAACTTTTACTGTCTGCATCAAACTCTGAGAAAGAGTCCTCTCTTACATGGGCGATGGGGAGATCTTCTTGATTGAAGACACCTTGGTTCAAATGTCAATTTTTCGATCTAGTGTATTGAAAGACACCTTCACTGGATGCATGAATCCGATCCAAGTATTGCTGACTAGGATTACGGGATATATTACGTCTTGGACGTTTTCTACCCCAGTGCCTTGAGAAGACATGTTGACAGAAGCATATAATAGCTCGTCTTCATCTTCTATTATATGTTCGGGAGTTGAAGTATAGTTCAGATGATCGAAGACAGATCATCGAGCTGATTGGCAGCAACAGTTGATGACGACTTCATGAAGGCAATGGTGATTTGAAGAGTGATTTAGAGGTGAAGGAGATATTCCTGCAGCCTCCCATCTTTGCGTAAGATGTTTTCGGAGATCACTTACCACTACAGGACGAAAAGAAATTGGAGAAACATATTCCTTAATGATATTAGGAACATGTCTCCTATTCTTCAGATGTTTAGTTTCCTGAGTGTACAAGGATGTACTCAACTCATTAGCATAAGTGGTTGGATCTTTCTTTTCAAACTTTGACTTTTGGTACAGATTGGCCTTTGGCATAGGGTTCTTACGTTTTGCCAAAGTTGATACTGGTTGACGCCTATTGAGATAAGCGCGTAAATCAAAAAATTCTGTTCCAAGTGTCTCTGTTTGTGATACCCTCAATTTTCTTTGCTTAGATCTTAAAATTTGCAAGGTAGGAATGTCTTGACCAGACCCCATAGGGGTAGGTAAGATGCCTCTTTGATCATTATTCTTTCCGATATCGGAGATCCGAAGACCTCTGCTTAAAGGAATAGAATCTGATGTGTCTTCCTCTGAGTCATAGACCCGGAAAGTTTGAGAAAAGACCAAAGGATGCTTTCCTTTATTTTGTAGAGGGTTAGCTAAGAAGCGTTCCCATTTGTTCTGTTGTGAGACCATTTTAGGCACAGATTTCGCCAATTGAGGAAGTGTCAAAGGACTCTTCCCTTTGTTCTGTCTAGTGGCTGCACTAGAACATTGCTTCTCCAAGTTCAGAACTGGAGAATTGGAAAAAGGAATAACCAAAAGACTAGTTCCCTTGAGTTGCGTCAGAGTAATAGACTGCGCCTGAGTTACTGATTGCTTGGGTTGTGCCATAGCACTACGGGCTACTGGTTGTACCCTAGTAATATTGGCTACTGGTGGTGCCTTGGCAGCAACATGGGCAGGTTGCGCCTCAGCAATGGCTTGAACAGACTGTGCTTTGGTAGTAAAGAGAGTGGTGGACTGCGTACGGCCAGCAGGAAGAGTGGATTGTGTAAGGACAACGGGATGAGTAGGTTGTGCCCTGGCAACAGAATCAGGCTGTGTCGGAGCCACTGAGGCAGATTGCGCCTTAGCCACTGAGCACTCAAGTTGCGCCTGTACAACAGCAACTACAGGAGACTTAGGAGTCCATACAGTCCTATTCTTGGCGATAGCCATAGGGCGCTTGTTGTTCTTGGTGTTAATCATATCCTCGTAGGCTGTCTGGTTGACTTGAACAACCAGAGTCTTCTGCGTCTTGCCGATCGATGCAGTATCATATTGAGTTGTCACCTTCTCGTCGGAGGAGAAAGTCGTCTCCAACAGAGTCGCCATTTTGTTTGCAAAAACAAAAAGTTTTATAACAAACTGAGAAAAGTATACAAGAGTATAATTTGAATTCTGGGAAAGTACAACTGTAGGAATCTGATCAGAAGACGATCACTTTATCCCTTGGACTATGTGAACTTGAAGACTGTAGCCTCTGGAGAATACAGCATCAATTTTACAAGAGTTCTCGATCTCTGTGCGTATGTATCCGATGCTTTAACAATGATTGGAAACTCTATTTATAGAGTTCAGGAAATAACTATTTTAGCAGTTATTCTGATGTGCACGAGGCTGGATTGTGCCATATTGGATTGAGCCAACCTCCTGTTGCGCCAACTTTCATTCAGTTATACGTCACGTACTAACTGTATTTAGACGCATGGTATCATGTGATTGGGATGCGCATGGTCGTGTACAGGATACTAGATACGTCTTGAGAGATTAGTGGCATGTGCGCCACATCATCCTACTTTAGAGATGAAAATTGTCTCAACTTTATCAGGTTGTGCAAACTTCAGTCAATGAGTAAAACTGTGCCTGATTGAGCTGTGCCTAGACACATGGCAGCTTTTGAGCAGAAGTCATTCAGATTGCGCCTAGACGCAACTAAGGATTTTGTCTGGATTGTGCCTAGGCGCAACTTACAAAGCGTACATGACAGCTGTCAACCAAATCTCCTCGAGTGGCACAATTCACGAGATTTCGAAGAGATTTTCCTCGTTCACTGTGGTGTCAGTTGTCAGTGCTGTCAGGTAATGATGGCTATTAAATATCAGACGCTACGTAGATTTTGGCACAATAAGACTGGACGCAGCCTGATATATGGCACAACCTGTTCAGCTGTGCAGTTTGTTCTCTGAGCTTCATATCAGTAGTGCAACATGATTTTTGGGACGCAACTTGATCACTAGTTAGTAGGTTCATGGTACAACTTGATTTCTAGGCCCTACAGTTGGGAGAAGAAGAAGAGGAAGAGGAAAAAGAAGTAAAAAAAATTAATGTAGGGAGGTTGTGCTTGTCGACCAGAAAGTGGGGTAGCTGTCGAGTGTATGGGGAGTGTCGAGTGTTATAGTGTTTATATAGTTTGGGTTTGTGTGTGTGTGTTTCCATATAAGTTTAGAAATTATGCTCTTAAAATTATTTTAATCCTAATAACATTCAAAATGCCTACCAACATATAAATAAAAAATATGTTCAATAATTAAAATAGTAATGTAATATACATAACAAATATTTAGAAGAGTATTTATTATCACATTAAAATAAAATATGTAATATTTACATATGTCATAAATATACACTCGCATGGACGTCGTTGGACGTACTACATGACTACATAGGTTTGGGTCAAGTCCGAGCTAGAATGGTACAACCAGGTATCCTAAAAGTCACTATCTTAATAAATACTAATTTAAATCATCTATAGGGGTCTTCCCTACCTTGGCAAAAATATTAGTCAAGGCACATCACTACACTAGCCGTGCCAAAATTTCTAGTCGATATCCATCTCAAACTTCATGACTAAGGCATTGGTATTAGGCTACTATAAATATAATAATATAGATACAAAATTATATTTAACCTATTTTTTGTATAATATCCCAAAATAAATTCAGAATGACTCTATTAGGCCATGGCAACCTACATAGACTCTACCAAGGCTCATCGACCTAGTTTAGAGATGGTATGGTTTATCGAACCGAAATATACCCTAAGAATTTATTAACTGGATCTCATGTGTCATTTAAAAATAAATAGCACAAGGGAACTCAATTTACTGGCATACCCTTGGTAAGCGTGTTGTAGGCTCAAAATGGGCCAAAACCATATATTAGATCAAATAGTTTTGATCAATATCGAGTCCCGAACTCAAGTTGGAGGTTAGGTCTATAATTATGATAAACGATCGAATAGCCTAATTTGACCAGAAAGTTGTGAGATGTAAATAGAATACAAAAAAACAAGTTTGATGGGATATGATATTTCAAAATAAAGATAAACTTGTCTAGGTTAAAACTCATGAAGGAAGTTTCGAGAGATTGTCATTCCTATCGCTCAAAAATCAAAGTCCCGAAAAGGTATATTTAATGATCAAAACTAATTATAATAAAATTATTTATGAAAAATAATTCATTTAAATTTTTTTAAAAGAGCCCTAAAATTCGGGGGCTTATGTCCAAACCACCTTAGAAAATTTTGTCCTCAAAATTATAATTAGACATAGAGTAAAAAGGATAGAAGATTTATATCTAAAGGATTCAAGTACGACTAGTCGTATATGGCTCATGTTAGATGTTGATGCAACTAGTATCTATGTGCTAGGGTATATTAAACTCTAAACCTTTAAATGCAACAACCAATTTTTGTCGCGATTCTACTAGTAAGGTTTTTGGGTTAGCATATTTCCAAAGGAAATACGAGAATTTAGGTATTACAAACCACAATAATCTAAGGAAACCTAGGTACTATCACTGTACCGTTGGTCGATAACACTATAACGGAATTGCTATCAATTTAGTACTACTCCTATATGGCTTAAGGTATCAACATGTTTAGAAGAATTTGGCTCAGTCGAACATAATTAGAGCGAGGTGGCATGGAGTTCTATAATTGCATAATAGGGAGACAAGTTTGAGAGAATCACGTGTTTGCAAGAACAAAAGTCTCCAAAAGAAAACTTAATTACAAACTGAGAAAGAAGGTACAAAGTCTTTTTACAAAGATCTAAGTACAATTTTGATTCTGGGAAGTACAACTCTAGAAATCTGATCAGAAGATGATCACTATATCCCTTGGACAATGCGATATTGGAGAAGAAAAGCTCTTGAACTTGTTGCAAAAGCGATAGAGAATTGCTAAGAACTCTTGCCAGGAGTCGGTGATAAGTGTCGATCCCATAAAAAGTAATTTTAGAACTCTATTTATAGAGTTTGAGATAACTACCAGGCAGTTACAATGATTGGCACGCAGTACAAAAATACACTGATTGTGCACTACTTTGTACGCCATTTATCGTTTCATCCATTAGCACGAACGGTTAACTTAACTGCATAGGAGCATAGCTTTCTGTAAGAGAAAGGTGCTTGGTCATGGGCAGTGTCGTGTGCACATTCTTCAACATCCACGTCATCTTTAACTGCTTCTGGATGGTAATTGTGGTTGATTGGCGCCATTGGCCCATTCTGTTGGTTGGCGCCAAACTGTAATTGGCGCTGTGTGTACATAATTTGTCAATTCGTGCCATTTGGTAAATAGCACTGAAAAAGTGCACTGACAGTCATCATGACAAACCTGTCTGAAAAGACGTGAGATATGGCATCTCGAGGAAGATTTCCATGTGGTAGCATTTTGTTGTTTGGTGCTATTTGAGTTTACGTCTGATTTATGTGATCCTATTTTGGCGCCAACTATATCTAACATATATCTTCCTTGAGCGTCGCACGTATAGAACTCGAGAAAAAGATCTTCTCGACTTCCGTGCTGTCGGTTATCATGATTGATATGACATACAGTTTTTTCTTCTTAATGAAGCATTGCTATGGGGTCCTGGCGCTATCTGATGGACGACGCTATTCAGCGTTAATAGATAGCACTATTTTGGTGCTATCAAACGCGCTAACTGTAAATGGTGCGGCGCATTCTGTTGAAAATATCTGAGCTTCTACACGATCCCCTTCAAAGTTTTTAAAATTTTAAAATTTCAAAATTTGAAATACTTTGAATAAGAAGTGTGCCATAATTTATGCATAATCTCAACAGTTTTAATGTTTTAATCCGCGCAAGATCTGCACGGATTTTAGGCGGAGGCTTAGGGTTATAAATACCACATTGTTTTTAGAGGAGAGAGAGTTTTTCTCTTAAAAGCTTTTTCCTCTCGAATTCTCTTCATCTTCTTCTTCACTCGAGCTTTAGGCATTTTTCTTGATCGGTAGAAATGGCGCCGAAGAGATCTACGGTGGAGAAGGACAAGGGTTTGGCTGGAGCTTCATCTCGAGAACCATCTCTGAGGGTGCCGAGGCATGCTCCGCCGTCGGCTAGAGCCGAAGAGGCGAATCCTGCTCTTGGAGGTGAGGGGTCGATCGAAGAAGACGAATAATACAGTTGGCGTGAACAACAACTAGTGCTAATCACCTCTTTCAGAGTGTTGGTTGGCGTCGCGCTAATCTCAATATGCGTCACCTCTTTCAGAGTGTTGGCCAAAATGCACTGAACATGGTTTCATGGATCGCGCGCTCTTTGTTCACTCAAAGTGCACGACACTATGCACCATGATTCGAGAATAATGCACGCAGTCTCTCTTTCAACAGAGAGCAGATGGTGCCATGTAAAACAAAATTATCTTTTTGCATGCGCAGAACAAAAACTATCATGTTATGTGCACAAAACAGAGACTGTTACTCTGTGTGTCGTGCCATCCATCATTTGCACAGAACTATTTTGAAAAGTAGCAATCACTTAAGTTTTCTTCACTCATAAGAGTGGTCTTTCATGATTCTGACTATGTTTTCTTTTACAGTTGACCTCAGGGAAGATCCCCATACCGAGATATTGGCTTCCGCTTTTTGCGTCTCGAAATACCGTGGAGACTTATTTCATGCCATGTTCCTACAATTTGACCCAGATAAACCGGCTAACAAAAGAGCTCTCTTAGAATCTCAGGATGACAAGACGCTGTTGTGGCTGATGAATGGTGAACCTTTGTTGACTTCAGATCAAGCTCCCCACAAGAAGCCAGCTTTTTTGTTTGGAGATGAAATTGGAGCTAATTCTCAGCCTAAATCAAAATAGGAAGCTCGGATCTTTAAACGAGGAGATAAGTTGGTATACCTTTCGGATATATCAAGGAATCTGTCTCGATCTCGGTATGCTCATGCTAGCTACCCTAAAAAAATGTTGTGGGATATAACTCCATTCCAAGAAGCCAAGGTTGGACGGATATGCCACAAATTTATGGATAAGGGAAGGGACAAATTCTATAGTTCTTCCGAAAAGCATAGCACAAATTTGAGGGGTTTGAAACCAAGTTGCATGCCGTCTGAAGATTCATCCTTGATGATACTGGTTCGGATGCCTTTTTTCACAAATACTTACGCTGCAGCAGGAGGGGTATATCCTTCCCTAACCCCGAGGCTGACGAGTTTAATGCACCCTAACATTAAACGTTGGAATCGACTTTCCGTATGGATCATGGACACCTTCACCACCAAATTACAAGAATTGGGACTCTATGAAGCTATTTTAACGACCACCTGTGGTATCTATACCAACTCTAATATGTTCGTTGCCCTGGTAGAGAGATACAATAGCAAGACTGGCACCTTTTCTACTCCTCACAGGGAGATAGGCTTCGCCCTTCATGAGATGCAATTTTTGTCGTATTTGCCAATGGGTGAGAATCCTTATGATGAGTACGTGCCTACCGATGATAAACTGGAGATTTTGGCTAAGGAGAATCCCCAAATGATTATGATTTTTGATAAGTTGTTGTGTCACTTTATGATATGCACCCATCTTTTCAAGAGTAAGATGCTCAGAACGTGTTATACATCCAAGTGGTTGGTATTTCTCTTCTTGGGTAATGACACAGAAAACAAATGCAAGAACACTTGGGTTGTGACCCACATTTTTTGATCCGTTCGATGATTATACAATTAGAAGATTGATAAAAGAATCCGGATGTGTCGACAACACACCAAAAGAAGAATGGCATGGTTATGCAGCTGTCATCTCTATCGAGAGTTACATAAGGCAGGATGGCATAACCATGTATAAGGAGGTTACTTTGGTAGGCTTTCTCTCTATCTGGCTGAGATGGTTCATGGTCCCTGTAGGACCGTTGAGCACCTCTAGAGGGGGTGAATAGAGTGTGTATGTGTGTGCAGCAGAAAATAATCACCAATTTAAAAAATTAATCTATAATTATGGCAGTAAATAAGAGACAATAAATAAATGTAGCAAGAGATAGAGAGATCAAACTCAGTGACACAGCAATGTATACTGGTATCCCTCTGAGAGGACTAATCCAGTCTCGAGTACTCTTGCTCGATGTTAATCCACTAAGGCACAAGCTAAATGAGAGCTTGTAGTCTCTTACAACACCGTGCTTGGTGACAAGTGCACGACCAACTTCACAACACCGTGCTTGGTGACGAGCGCATGACCGGCTCCACAACAAGGATAGTTGCTATAAACTGGACAACCTCTTTACAACTCTTAAATACCAAAAGACTAGATCGAAGTAGATATTATTGGCTTTTGGCTAAGAGAAGTATATGTGTGATTAAAAGCTTTTGATCAAGTGAAAACACTTTTTGAGTAGAAGAGAAGATGAAGAATGAATGAGTGATTTGAAAAGAAAAACTCTCTCCTATTTATAGGTATTTTTTGAGACCGAACTCGAGCAAAGTTCTGGCAGAGTTCTGATGCAAATATTTTGCATATGTACGTTGCTTACAAATTTGGAGGCAACGGATATTTGAATTCAAACAGACCGAACTCGGTCAGAGTTTGGACCGAACTCGAGCTGAACTCGGTTTGAGTTCTGTCTAGGAGAAATTTCAAATATTTGTCAAATTCTGTTTAAAATGTCAAATTCTGTTTAAAACTGATTTTGAACTTTTGGTAGAAATGAAATAGGAATAGGTAGGCTTTTTAGAAATGTTGACTGAGATTAACCTAAGCCAGTATTACCTAGTCGATCTTACAACTTATGTCCTAGACTCAATAAAGATAAAATACAGAATAAATTGTAAAAAGACTTGGACTGGATCCCAATGAAAGTAATCTTCAGATTGATGATATGTATATGCTGGATGACGCAATACGACGCTCGTTGATATTGATTTCAGATGTCTTGAAATGGTTAGCAGTAGTTCGTATATTTTGTGTATTGACTTTAAGGTTATGTCGATTATTAAAATCGGGTGTGACCGTGGAATGGGCCAACAATCTCCCCCATTTTGATAATTGACAAACTTGAGTCTATACCAAAATATGTCTTTAAAAAATAGAATAAACAAATAAAATGTACCTGAACAAAATATGGTTGGTTTTGTTTTAGATTGTATGCTTTTGGATTTTTGATTTTGGTATGTACTCTTTCTCCCCCTTTGTCAATAGAAAAATGACTTTAGCTCCCCCGTAATGTTTGAAGCCAACAATTTACAACACAAACAGACAAAGTGAAGCTAAAGAGATACATAAAAAAGATAACAAGTACTGAAATAAACTGGAATGTCGTGCATAAAATTGTCTCACTAAAAGAAAAAGATACAATCATAAAGTGCTAAAAAATAATAATGTCTAACTAATAAGTTTAGACATAACAAAAAGCAAACTACATCATAGCATAGATCATCATCTAGCATCCTATCCACTATCTATCAGCTGAGTCCGCATCACATAGTGGGGTCATCACCGCCAGGAGCATCCGGAGGAAAGTACGCTGCAGTAGGATCAAAGTAAGGAAATGATGCCTCATCTCCGAACCTAGGTCCTATGAAGCCTGGGTGAGGAAGGATAGTAACTGGATGCACTGGATCCTGAGAGAGACTCCAGTGAAGATCAGCAATACCATTCCGCAACACCTGAGCCTGGTAGATGTGGCGGAACTCCGAGTCGAGATAGCTTTGATGACGTTGCGTAGAGAGAGCAACAAAGTCATCAAACCTCTGATAGAATCCTAGATCAAATCTCGGAGTAGGGGTTGGAGCAGGAGCAGCATCAGGAGGAGGAGCCTCAGCATCTGCATCTAGAGCAGGCTGAGCTCCAGTAGGAAGAGGTGGAGTAGGACATCTACGAGATCTGGTGAGCTCTATGGGAGTGGAGGAGTAGGCACATGTTTGAAGATCAATATCAAACCTGCGAAAGATGGAGGCCAAATACATAGGATAGACCAGGTTGCGTCCTGTATTTTTGCAGTTTAGCATCCAGGCCATCATGGTCTTTGGGATGGAAAACGGAATACCAAAATGGATGTGGTACATAGCAGATAACTCTAAGAAAGTGATCTCATCAGAAGATCCTTTTTTTGGAAGGAGAACAGAGAAAATGAAACGATGGAGTTCATAGAAATTTTGGTTAAGGTCTTTTGAAAAGAACCTTCTAGGAATAGGGTGTGGATGACAAATCAGTTCCTTGAAAGAGTTAAGAGTGACATCTTCTGGAAATTGAATATAGTGAATATCAACAAGAGCTTCACCTACATCAGGAACATGAAAGTATTCGCTGATGTCAGTGGCACTGAACTCCAATTCTTGCCCGACAACGCAAGAATAGAAGTTTTCGTTTTGTTTTACCTGCAAGTTGCAGTAAAACATTCGGACAACGTTGTCAAAAATATTTTCGGCTACTTCGAATAAGTCTCGGTAGCCTAGATGGTCGAACGTAGGAGCATATTCATAAAAAATAGTGAAGTTAACAAAAGCTCCAGCACAAATTTTGCGACCGAAAAATGAGTCAAACCATAGGTCAGAATATTCCTTATCAGAAAATAAGCCGGAGTCAAAGTCATCTGAGCCTACTGGTCTGGCTGGACTAAAAAGGCTAGTAGGAACGTAGTCAGACGAGAAAGATCAAGTTTGTGAAGGATCAATCGATCGTCGCTGACGTTTAGGAGCCATGGATGAAAAAGAGAAGGAAATAAAAATACCTTGGAAGAGGAGGAAGAAGATGAAGTTGATGCCCACTGGAACTCCTAGAATACTTGGAAGGAAGAGAAGAAGGAGTTTATGGGTGTAGTGGAAGGATTTCTCGAATTATTGTGTGGAAACAATGAGAAGAAGAGGGGTTTATAAAGGGTTTAGGGCCGGCTGTTTGGTTCTGGAAGGTAAACAGCGCCGACCGAACTCGGTCCGAGTTCGGTCAGAACTCGGTCAGAGTTCGGTCAGAACTCGGTCAGAGTTCAGACCGAGTTTGGTTACTTGCATTTTCGAGGTAATAAATGCAGTTTTGGTAGTTGAATTGTAACTTTATAACTTTTGACTCCTATATTTAATAACGTGTATTATTTTTGGGTTAGTTGTAGGGGTACTGTCCCAGCTAACGGAGGTTCACCGAAGAACTCTTAAATACCGCTTCGCTTCGACCATAGTGATGGTGACAGACAGACCCTTTTTAGGCTTGTACCCCAAAATAATTTCAGTTAAATAAATTTCAAAGTTTCAAGTCATAAAATTAAATTTAATTACCATACTACACTATGAATCTGAAAATTCAAGTATACCGAGCTCTCGCCTCATTATGTTAAAACAATCTTCAGCCAATAGTTTTATGAAAATGTCTGCTAGTTGATGATCTGTGTCAATAAAATCTAAACAGATATCCCCGTGTTGTTGGTGATCACGTAAAAAATAATAACGTATCTCAATGTGTTTTGTGCATGAGTGACAGACAGGGTTCTTAGTCAGATTAATGGTGCTAGTGTTATCACAATAGATAGGAATTTTAGTGTAGTACAGATTGTAGTCTTCTAAGGTTTGCTTCACCCATAAAATTTTAGCACAGCAACGTCCTACGGCGATATACTCAGCCTCAGTAGTTGACAATGTTACGGAATTTTGCTTCTTGCTAAACCAAAAGACTAAGGCCTTTCGTAGGAAATGACACGTACAGCTGGTACTTTTACGATCTACCTTATATCCTGCAAAATCCGTATCCGAGTAACCTATCAGGTCAAAGGATTTGGTTTTAGGATACCACATGCCGACTGTAGAAGTTCCTTTAAGGTATCGAAAGATACGCTTAATGGCACTTAAGTGTGATTCCTTAGGATTTGCCTGATATCGTGCACAGATGCAAACACTGAACATAATATCTGGGCGACTAGCAGTTAAATACAATAAACTACCAATCATACCTTGATACTTATGCTGGTCGACAGCTTTACCACTTTTATCATAATCAAGCTTTGTAGATGTAGCCATTGGGGTTTCGATTGGCTTTACATTATCGAAGTTGTACTTTTTCAGTATGTCCTTCGTGTACTTGGCTTGGTTGATGAATGTTCCCTTTGAGTGTTGTTTGATATGGAGTCCTAGGAAGAAGTTTAGCTCTCCCATCATACTCATCTCAAATTCACTCTGCATGCACTTAGCAAAATCTTGACAAAGTTTTTCATTAGTAGAACCAAAAATAATGTCATCTACATATATTTGCACAAGAAGAATATCATCATTTAAAGATTTGATGAACAAAGTTGTATCAATTCTTCCTTTTGAAAAACCATTATCAAGTAAGAAGGCACTTAGGCGTTCATACCAAGCACGAGGTGCCTGTTTGAGTCCATAGAGTGCTTTCTTAAGCTTGAAGATGTAATCAGGTTTTTAAAAATCTTCA
This sequence comes from Iris pallida, assembly GCA_029216955.1. Classification (NCBI taxonomy): domain Eukaryota; kingdom Viridiplantae; phylum Streptophyta; class Magnoliopsida; order Asparagales; family Iridaceae; genus Iris; species Iris pallida. Next base: position 2,225,712 of record JANAVB010040818.1, on the reverse strand, counting down.
AAACTAGGAGGTTGTTTCACAAAAACCTCCTCTTTTAAAAAACTATTTAAAAATGCACTTTTTACGTCCATTTGAAATAGTTTGAAATCATTAAAACATGTAAATGCACAAAACATGCGGATGGCTTCTAGAATAGCAACAGGAGCATATGTCTCATCATAATCAATACCTTCTTCTTAATTATAACCTTGTGCCACTAGACGTGCTTTATTGCGTAGAACTTGTCCATCTTCACTAAGTTTATTTCGGAACATCCATTTGGTACCAATTATCGATTGACCAATAGGTTTAGGAACAAGTTCCCAAATTTGGTTTCTCTCAACTTGATTTAGTTTCTCTTGCATGGCATCAATCCAAAATTCATCAGAAAAAGCATCTTCTATGTTCTTAGGTTCTATTTGAGAAATGAAAGCTACATTTGCTGCTATTTCAGAATCCCTAAGAGAGGAGCGTGTACTTACACCTTTTGATACATCACCTATGACGAGTGTCTCTGGATGATCTGGCAAGAATTTTAGTGAATTATATTTTTGAGTCAGATTTTCCACATGACTCTTTTCGGTGCTTGCTTGTACATCTTCATCATCACTGTCGCTGGATCTGTGACTATTGAGCTCATCAAAAGTAATATTAATTGATTCCTCAACAATCATAGACCTTTTATTGAAAATTCTATATCCTTTACTCTTAGCAGCATATCCGAAAAATATCCCTTCATCTGCCTTAGATTCGAACTTTCCCAAGTTATCATTGATGTTCAGGATAAAACAACGACAACCAAAAACTTTGAAATAAGAGATATTTGGAATCCTTCCAAACCAAAGTTCATATGGTGTTTTCTTCGAGATAGGTCGAATTAACACCCTATTCAAAATATGACAGGCTGTACTAACAGCTTTTGCCGAAAAATACTTAGGAAGATTATGCTGATTCAGCATGACTCTAGCCATTTCGCTTAGAGTACGGTTCTTCCCCTCCACAACACCGTTTTGTTGGGGAGTTCTAGGACAAAAAAATTCGTGGTAATATCCACTATCATCACAAAACTTTTTGAAATCAGAATTTATGAATTCGCCACCATGATCACTTCGGATACGAGTAATCATGAAGCCTTTTTCGTTTTGAACCTTTTTGTAAAATATCTGAAATTCAAAAATAGCATCACTTTTGTTTGATAAAAAATAAACCCAAGTAAATCGAGAGGAATCATCAATAATAACAAAAGCGTAGAGCTTACCTCCAAGACTGGCGACTCTATTAAGACCAAATAAATCCATATGAATCAACTGCAAAGGTCTAGAAGTACTTACAGCGTTGATGGATTTAAATGTAGACCTATGTGCTTTGTTCTTTTCACAGTCAGCACATACCATATCTCTCTTGAATGGAATCTCGGGGAGTCCTTTTACCAACTTTTTAGTACTGAGTCGTGAGATAGTGTCCATATTTGCATGTCCTAGTCTCATGTGCCATAGCCAACTTTCATCTAGATTAGCTACTAGGCATCTACCTGCATTATTAGTACTCTCTAAAAAGAAAACATAAATGTTGTCTTCTCTAATCCCTTTATATACGGGATCACCAGATGACATATCATATATGGTACATTTGTCTTTTACAAAATTGATACCATAACCATTATCAGCCAAATGACTTATGCTTAGTAGGTTATGTTTCAATTCTGTGACTAGACAAACATCCTTTATTACTGGATAAGGAGAAAAACCGACAGTGCCATTTCCAATAATATTACCTCTCAAGTTATTTTCGAAGGAGACATATCCTTCTTTCTTCATCGATAGCATAACGAATAAAGATGCATCACCTGTCATGTGCCGCGAACATCCACTATCGAGGATCCACTTGCTTTTAGCATGAGAGGGTTGAGGGTCCACCTATAATACAAGTAGATGAATCCTTTGGTACCTATTTACTGAAGGGTCCATTTTGATTAGTTTTAGGTCTCTAAAACAGAGTGTGATTGTCAACAAGTTTCCTTGCTAAGCAATACTGTGATATGTGTCCATGTTTACCACAATATGTACAAGTGAGTTTAGAACCAGTGGTGGTTGAAACTGTGTTGACATGCTTGTTTGGTTTCTTGGAGAACCTATAAGTGAAAGCATGGTGATAGTCGTATTTCTTCCGTGCTTTCTGATGTTTAGTCCTCTTAGGTGTATGCTTGGCATTAGGACTAAACCTAGGATGTGTCACAGGTATTGTCTGTTTGCCTAACTTAATTTTTAACTTTTTAGAAATCGTAACCGACTCTTCATATCTAGCAGTCATATCTGAGAGTCTTTGTTCTGTGACTAAGTGCTTCTTCTTCTCTATGTCATATAGCTCTTGTATTTTGACATAGTCTCTTTCTATCTTTTCAATCTTGAGGATAGCCTCATGATAGTCTACCTTGAGTTTGGCTATCTCTTCCGTGTTACCGATAGTAGACGTCTCTTTAATATCTTCAATAAGATTGGACAGTCTAGCTATCTCGGTTTTGTATGCCTTGATCGCTTTTCGAGATTGCTTATACTTGTCAAGCACAGTTCTATGATCTTCAAGTAATTCGCTAAAGGCATTTTCTAATTCATCGAAAGTAAAATCATCATATAGAGGGTTTGAGGATACCTTATCAAATGCCATAAGACAGACATTGGCATTACCGCAGGGTCTATTTTCTTCCTCTGTATCACTGGCATCACTCTCATGCCAGATGCTTGTGTTAGCATACTTTCGGCTGGTTGTAGCTTTTCTGCTTGATCTTGATCTGTCATATGGACTGCTTTTCTTTGAAGTCGGTCAGTCCTTCTTCATGTGCCCTGACTTCTTGCATCCAAAGCATGTGGTTTCTTCTTCATTGCTTTTTTGGATATCTTTCTTCCTTCTATTTGATTTCTTAAATTTCAAGAATTTTCTGAAGTTCTTTACTAGTAGGGCTTTTCCATCATCACTTGATGATTCATCATCAGAATCATGGCATGTAGATTTTCTGGCTTGAGCTTTGAAGGCAATCGATTTTACTTTTGGGGTCGCTTCTTCAAACTCTTGTAGATCAAGCTCATGGGTCATGAGCTTGCCCATCAGCGTTTCTAGAGACATGGTGGTGAGATTGTTTCCTTCAATGGTCGCTGTTGCCTTCGGGTTCCAGTTCTTGGTTAGAGCCCGTAGCACCTTTCTAATCTTCTCATGATTACTGTAATTTTTACCAAGAGATTACAAAGGATTCGTAATATTAAGGAAACGTGTAAACATCTGTGTAATTGACTCATCGAGTTTCTTCTTAAAGATTCATATTCCTGTGTCAGTCTACTGATTTTGGATTCCTTCACTTGGGAAGTACCTTCATGAGTTACCTCAAGAAGTTTCCAAATCTCATGAGACGTTTTACAAGTTGAAACTCTGTTGAACTCCGTTTTGTCAATTGCACAGACCAGTGCATTGATGGTGCGAGCATCTAGACTAGCCTTAGCATTATCAGCTTCTGTATATTTGTCATGAGGCTTGTCTACAAGCTGGCCTTCTACCACTATGGATGCTGGTTTCTTATAACCATCAATGACTATAGACCAAAGATCAAAGTCAAGAGACTTTGAGAAGAAAGTCATTCGTGTTTTCCAGTAGGTATAGTTTGTTCCATCAAATAGTGGGGGTCTATTTGTGGATTGTCCTTCACCGTTGAATATTGATTTCACGGCTGCCATATATACTCTCTGGGGTTTGTTATATTAGAATATAACCTGCTCTGATACCAATTGTAGGACCGTTGAGCACCTCTAGAGGGGGGTGAATAGAGTGTGTGTGTGCAGCAAAAAATAATCACCAATTTAAAAAATAATCTATAATTATGGCAGTAAATAAGAGACAGTAAATAAATGTAACAAGAGATAGAGAGATCAAACTCAGTGACACAGCGATGTATACTGGTATCCCTCTGAGAGGACTAATCCAGTCTCGAGTACTCTTGCTCGATGTTAATCCACTAAGGCACAAGCTAAATGAGAGCTTGCAGTCTCTTACAACACCGTGCTTGGTGACAAGTGCACGACCAACTTCACAACTCCGTGCTTGGTGACGAACGTACGACAGGCTCCGCAACAAGGATAGTTGCTGTAAACTGGACAACCTCTTTACAACTCTTTAATACCAAAAGACTCTAGATCGAACTAGATATTACTGGCTTTTGGCTGAGAGAAGTATAGGTGTGATTTGAAAGCTTTTGATCAAGTGAAAACACTTTTTAAATAGAAGATGAAGAATGATTGAGTGATTTGAAAAGAAAAGGTCTCTCCTATTTATAGGTGTTTTCTGAGATCGAACTCGGGCAGAGTTCGGGCAGAGTTCTGATGCAAATATTTCGCATATGTACGTTGTTTGCAGATTTGGAGGCAACGGATATTTGAATTCAAACAGACCGAACTCGGTCAGAGTTCGGACCGAAATTGGGCCGAACTCGGTTTGAGTTCTGTCTAGGAGAAATTCGAAATATTTGTCAAAATTTGTTTAAAAATGATTTTGAACTTTTGGTAGAAATAAAATGGAAATAGGTAGGCTTTTTTAGAAATGTGGACTGAGATTAACCTAAGCCAGTATTATCTAGTCGATCTTACAACTTATGTCCTAGACTTAATAAAGATAAAATACAGAATAAATTATAAAAAGACTTGGACTGGATCCCAATAAAAGTAATCTTAAGATTGATGATATGTATATGCTGGATGATACAATACGACGCTCATTGATATTGATTTCAGACGTCCTGAAATAGTTAGCAGCAGTTCATATATTTTGTGTATTGACTTTAAGGTTATATCGATTATTAAAATCGGGTGTGACCATGGAATAGGCCAACAGTCCCTGGAGCCAGTGCAGTTGATCACATCCACCACGGTGTTTTGTTTGCCGTAGTACGTCGGGTGTTTAGGTATAGAATGGATATTCTTTCTGCCATGACCTGCCGACTAAATACGGGTCTTCGCGAGTTCATGACTCTTCTGATGGAGAAACCTGATTCTTGAACCAATTTTTCCCGTACTAAGATGCCTCTATTCAGCTGGTTAGTGCTATACCATCCTTCTTTGATGGACCCTGCACTTGGTACTAGTGGAGCTTTATTAGGGAACTTTATCTGTAGATATGCCAAATCTACATGGAAGGCAAACTCGCTTTTTGATTGTAGAAAGGCTCTGAATCGGGGCTCCAAATGGAAGTTCTTTTGTGTTTCTTCGCGACCCGGGTACGAAACTTGCTCGACTTTTTTTTGGGATCTAGAGCCCATTGGTTCTCGTCCATCTCCAACAGTCTTTTCTTGGTTGGTCATGATCGGACCTTCGCATTTGGTGTATCTGTTCGAGAACATGTGCTATCTAGAACCATATCTTTCCAGCCGGTTCGCTCATCAGTTCGACTATGACCAGATGCATGTTGAGAATACGACTACTTGCTTTAAGCCTCCAGGCTTTTAATTGATAGGGCTCGAAGGTGGAGGTATTATTGTGCGAGTGGCACCAATGTTGTATTTATCATGCCCTCGACTACTTTTGAGGCGGGCACACGTATATTAAATACATACGCAAATTTTTATACCTCAGCCAACACCTTCGTCGAAGGTTATTCTATGACGAATAGCTTTGTTGGCATAAGAAAAGCGCAGGAAGGACTTTCGGCTTCCGTAGATTTGGGAGAAGTCGAGGAGGAGGATCCCGCTGATGCTCCCTTATGTTGACACAAAATCACAGTCAACCAAATATTGATACAATTGACGATATGATACTTGTAATATTTCAATACGACACATGAAGACTGAACTCAGTACAAGACGGACGACAGCTCGTACCTGCAGTGCTCAAAGTTTTGAGTCTATATTTTACACTTTTCTTGAGTCTAGATATATGTAAACTGAGTCGTACTGAGTAATTTGGGACTTAACCTATACCTATACCACAAACCAAAAGCTCTACAAAAATCAAAGTAGCCCATTAGCCCTCTGGACCAGTTCTGTCTCATGGAGACAGAGTTCGGGCCGAACTCTGCCTCCACACAGAGTTCGGGCCGAACTCTGCCTCCACACAGAGTTCGGGCCGAATTCTGTCCCCTAAAATCCAGGACCCTAATTTTTAGGGTTGGCTGGATACTAGTTGTCCAACGGCCAAAATTTTGAATTTGATCCAGAATTCTGGTCGAATTCTGCCTACCTAGAATCCTATAAATAGGCCTTAAATTCTCTCATTTTCATTCATCCAATCTTCTCTTCTCTTCTCTCTAAAGCCTTATACAAGCCATACCCTTCTCATCTACTAGCCACAAGCTCCCTAAGCCTCAAAGTGCTCAGTACTTTTCAGTTAGGAGTTTGTGCAAGAGTTCAAGAAGTCGCTTGAAAAATTTCAAGCACCGCCATTGCGATCTCTGTAAGAAGTTGACTTGCTCTTCTGAAGAAAAGGCACGGGATGTAACTACTATTTCACAAATAGTAGATTTAATCCCGAGCTCGAGTTCTCAGGCCTGGACTAGTCCTCTACGAGGAAAACCAGGTTAAAATTGGTTGTGTTTGCGTATGCTTTCTCGCTCTTTATTATTTCTGCATTTACTCTGATTATTTACTGTCGGTAAAAGAGTTTATTTTTTAATTGGACATTATTGTCATAAACTCTATTCACCCCCCTCTAGAGTTGCCTATTTGTTCTTCAATTGGTATCAGAGCTATGTTCTCTCAACAAGGACTAACATCCTAGAGCTGATCCATGGCAACCACACAATCCATGATTTCCAATCGTGGTGAAGGGCAGTCCACTCATAGGCCTCCCCTATTTGATGGAACAAACTACACCTATTGGAAAACAAGGATGAGCTTTTATCTCAAGTCGCTAGACTTCGACCTGTGGACCATTGTTACCGATGGTTACGAAAAGCCCGCCAGGATAGTTGTCAATGGTGATCTCGTTGAGAAACCACACGACAAATATTCTGACGAAGAGAAAAAACAGGCGAGTCTAGACGCGAGAGTTATTAATGCTTTATTTTATGCAATAGACAGTAATGAGTTTAACAGGGTCTCAACATGCACCACCTCTCACGAAGTATGGAGACTTCTAGAAGTGACGCATGAAGGAACCATCCAAGTTAAGGAGTCGAAAATAAGTCGTCTCACTCAAGAATATGAGGCATTCAAGATGAAGCCAAATGAGACGATCACACAAATGTTTACAAGATTCATCGACATCATCAACCCCTTGTCTTCTCTCGGCAAACAATATACAAATCACGAGAAGATCTGCAAGCTACTTAGGGGGCTACCAAAGATTTGGAACCCTAAGGTGACAGCCATTATAGAAGGAAATGATCTCACAACAATGTCTATGGAGACTTTGATGGGAAAGCTGATGACTCATGAGCTTGACCTCGAAGACTTCGAAGAGCCTGCTCCTAAGGCAAAGGAGATTGCCCTTAAAGCTCACCGTCGATGGGCTGATCCTGAAGAGACGGAAGACGACAACTCGGAAGGTGATGATCAAGCTCCCCTTGTTCGCAACTTCAAGAAATTCCTTCGCTTCAATCGAAGAAAGAAGGAACCACAAGAAGATGACGAAGAAGAGCCAATATGCTACGGCTGCAAGAAGACTGGACACGTCCGAAAAGACTGTCCATTCGCAAAGAAGAGCAACCGATATGAGAAACCATAGAAGAAGGCTTCCTCAAGAAAATATGCCAACACAAGCATTTGGCATGAAAGCGAAGCTAGTGACTCCAAGGAAGAAAAGGACTCTCCTTAAGACACCGCCAATGTATGCCTAATGGCAACATCTGATAAGGTAACTAGCGAAACTCTCGATGATTTCACTTTTGATGAACTTGGCGATGCATTCAATGATTTACTCAATGACCACAAGAAAGTCATTGGTAAATATAAACATGCCAAGGAGAAGATCAAAAGTTATGAAGTCGAGATTCAAAAACTCTCTTCTTTGCTTGATAATGTTAGAGACACTTCATCCACGGAAGTCACTAACGAGGTGTTAAAGCTTAAGCTAAGCCTACATGATGCCGAAGCACGTATTGAAAAGCAAACACTTGAGATCACAGCACTCAACACTGAGCTTGCTGAAGAAAAGAATAGACACAAGATCTCTATTACTAAAATTTATGGTTTGAATGCTAAGATTAATGAACTACAGGTTGTCTCTAAGAAATTAGAGACTAGATTGGGAAAACAGGTTGCTCAACCTCAAACCCAATCACATGAGACACACACAAAGCACAACACTACTCAAACTAGTCAAACACGTCATCCACCTGCAGCACGCAAACATGCTTACATGTATACCCACTTCCATAATGCACACAAACTACAAGCACGTAGAAATTATTCTCATAACTATCATTCTAATATGACACATAATCACCATGCTACACATAGATATAATCATCACTATGTTGTACATAAACAAAATCACCACCATACTGCATATAGATATAATCATCATCCTGCTGCCATATATAGTCATCATCATGCTACTCCACATCACTCTTACCATGCTACATATAGACATCATCAACATGCTCCAAACATAAATAGGAATGCTATTTGTACCTATTGTGGATTACATGGACACATCTCACCACAATATAGAGTTAGGAGATTAGTAGATATGAATATATATGCATGGTTGCCAAAAACTAACTTTTTAGGACCCTCAAGAACTTGGGTACCAAAGGTCACATCTACTCTTGATGTAGGTGGACCTTCCCTCCTCAACTAAGAGTAAGTGGATTCTCGATAGTGGATGCTCGCGACATATGACGGGAGACGCAAATCTTTTTGCATCACTATCGATGAAGAGAGAAGGATATGTATCCTTCGACAACAACCTAAAAGGGTATATCATAGGTAATGGTACTATTGGTCATCCTCCTTCTCCTGTAATAAAGGATGTCTGCCTAGTGACCGAGTTAAAGCATAACCTGCTCAGCATAAGTCATCTTGCTGATCATGGATATGATATTAACTTTGGACAAAATAAATACGATATTTATGATAGGTCAACAGGAGACATCACTTTTGAAGGGATAAGAGAGGACAATATTTACATTTTTTTTTATCTATCTAGAGATACTAACAGTGCAGGAAGATGCCTTTATGCTCACAAGGATGAGAAATTACTATGGCACCAGCGTCTTGGTCATGCCAACATGGATATTATATCCAGGTGATCGACTAAGAAGCTAGTTAGAGGCTTGCCTGACATCACATTCAAAAAGGACACGGTATGTGCCGAATGTGAGTTGAATAAGGCAACCAAGTCTTCATTCCATTCCATAAACACTGTAGGTACTACTAGACCCTTGCAATTACTTCATATGGATTTATTTGGTCCTAGTAGAGTAGCCAGTCTTTGTGGAAAACTCTACGCTTTTGTTATAGTAGCTGACTTTTCTAGATTCACTTGGATTTTCTTTCTTTCAAGCAAAAGTGATGCTATTTCTGTTTTCAAAATTTTTGTTAAGAAGGTTCAAAACAAAAAAGGCTACATGATTACTCGAATCCGAAGTGATCATGGAGGCGAATTCGAAAATACTGATTTTGAAAAGTTTTGTGATTCAAATGGTTTTGATCATGAGTTTTCTTGTCCAAGAACTCCTCAACAAAATGGTGTTGTGTAGAGGAAGAAAACACCCTATGAGCTTTGGTTTGGAAGAACTCCAAATGTCTCATATTTTAGAGTTTTTGGTTGTCGATGTTTTATCCTTAACACCAAAGACAACTTAGGCAAATTTGATGCCAAAGCTGACGAAGATATTTTCCTTGGCTATGCTGCCAAGAGCAAGGGATATAGAGTGTTCAACAAACGCTCATTAATAGTGGAAGAGTCTACCAATGTGACTTTTGATGAGGATAACAGTACAACAGCTACTCTTGATGATGATGTTGAGCCATCAACTTCTACTCCGATGAATACCACCACCGAAACCAATTCTCTGGAGGGCTTGCCAAAGAAATTCTTTTTCAAGCCATCACATCCAGAAAAATTGGTAATAGGTGAGGTTTCACGCGGAGTAAGTACTCGATCATCATTAAGAGACTCCATTGCTAGCACTGCCTTCATTTCACAAATAGAGCCTAAAAATATTTTAGAAGCTTTCAATGATGAATTTTGGATTTCTGCCATACAAGAGGAACTCAACCAATTCGAGAGGAGCCAAGTCTGGGAACTTGTTCCTAGGCCGGCCAATCACTCAATTATTGGTACTAAATGGGTTTTTCGAAACAAAGTAAATGAAGATGGTTCAGTTACACGCAACAAAACTTGTCTAGTAGCTCAAGGATACAACCAAGAGGAAGGTATCGACTACGATGAGACGTATGCTCCTGTTGCAAGACTGGAATCCATTTGATGCTTTGTGCATTTGCTAACTTTCAAAATTTTAAACTGTTTCAAATGGATGTTAAAAGTGCTTTTTCTAAATAGATTTATTAAGGAGGAAGTTTTTGTAAAACAACCCCCTGGTTTTGAAAATCACAACTTTCCCGACCATGTTTTCAAACTCAAGAAAGCGATATATGGCCTCAAACAAGCCCTTCGAGCTTGGTATGAACGCCTAAGCAATTTTTTGCTTGAAAAAGGTTTTTCAAAAGGGAAAATTGACACTACACTGTTTATCAAAAGTTTTCAAAACACTATTCTTTTAGTGCAAATCTATGTAGATGATATCATATTCGCTTCTACTAATGAAAATCTTTGCCAAGATTTTTCTAAGTATATGCAGAACGAATTTGAGATGAGCATGATGGGGGAGCTCACCTACTTTCTTGGATTGTAAGTCAAACAAACTTCGTAAGGAACTTTCATCAGCCAGTCTAAATATACAAAGGATATGCTGAAGAAATTTGATCTTGACAACGTCAAACCAATCAGCACCCCTATGGCTACTTCGACCAAGCTGGAACCTGATGAAGGCGGCAAACCTGTTGACCAACGTAAGTATCGAGGTATGATTGTAGTTTACTTTACTTAACTGCTAGTCGTCCCGATATCATGTTCTGTGTTTGCCTGTGTGCTCGCTATCAAGCTAGTCCTAAGGAATCACACATGTCCGCCGTTAAGCGTATCTTTCGATACCATAAGGGTACTGTTACAGTGGGCTTATGGTATCCCAAATCCACATCCTTTGACCTTATTGGTTATTCGGATGCTGATTTCGCGGGATGCAAAGTCGACCATAAAAGTACAAGCGGCACTTGTCATTTATTAGGCAAGGCTCTAGTCTCTTGGGTTAGCAAGAAGCAGAATTTTGTCGCACTATCCACAACAGAAGCTGAATATATTGCAGCTGGTCGTTGTTGTGCACAAATTATGTAGATGAAGCAAACCCTTGAAGACTACAACCTTTCTTATATGCACATTCCTATATTCTGTGACAACACTAGTGCCATCAATCTCGCTAAGAACCCTATATGTCACTCACGTACGAAACACATTGAAATACGTCACCACTTTTTGCCTGATCACCAGCAAAATGGCACCATTAACTTAGAGTTTATTGACACAGATCATCAGCTAGCAGATTTCTTTACAAAACCAATATCCGAAGAGCGTTTCAACTTTCTTTGTCGTGAACTAGGAATTTTGGATGAAGCTGTTATTCATTAAAGTAACCTGCGTAAATATCGATTATGTCTTGATTATTTATGATGAAATTGCTATGGGTATAAGTCGAAAGGGTCCTTCTGACAACAAGGCGTAAAAGCCTAAGCGACACGGTGCACTAGTCCTCAGGACTACCGCTAGCTGGGATCCGGCCCCTGTAGCTAACCCATGGCAGCTTCACAATATTGAACCGTGACATAATTCCTTGTTTATTACATAGTATACTTTTATTTATCACATGCTAAATTTAAATTTTCAAACTTCATTTTTTTTTTGCTTTTGCTTGTTGTTATTCTCTTTGGACTTGTAAATTTTACATGCATGCATCCATTATTTTATTCCTTTTAGTCTCACTCATTTTTCAACTTCATTGTTTAGCCTGATTTCTGTTCTGGCCATAGAACCTAGAATAAAGGCCGAACTCTGCCTAACCCAGCGTTCGGGCCAAATTCGGTCTGGTCCTTCCAGAACTACAAGCGGGCTCAGCCGCTGATCAAAATTAGATCCATTGGTCCAAAATTGCTCCGACCATTTGAACCCTTACAACTATAACCGGATTCTCCCTCTCTCTCTCCTCCATTGCCACCTTCCAAACTTCTCAAAACACCTTCTCTTCAAACCCTAACCCTAGTTCTTCCATTCTAGTGCATCTTTCTTCTCAAAACTCAAGGAAAAGGATTCTTGCACCATTCTCTTCCATCTTTCATCAACCAATTAAGGTATATTTTCACACTTCTCTCCATCTCAATTTCTTCAATTTTTTTTATTATTCATGGCTCCCAATTTATTTAATAGAGGAAAGAGGCTTCGAACCGAGGGTGCGTCCTCTTCGAATGCTCCTCCTCGTGTTGAACAACCCATTGAACAACCTAACCAACAACCCATTCACCCGTTGTTCAATCCACCTCGTCCACTCGACCCCAACACTTACGATGATCGAATATTTGTGTCCCTAGATGCTTCCAATGAGTGGTTAGTAATTTTCGATCACGTCCCGTGTACGCGGGTCATCCAATTAATTTCACCATCTTTTCACAATATGATTCATTATTTCATGATCTATGTCTTAATGAACTTGTCACTACAAATTCCGTTATTTATCTCAATGCCATCCAAATGTTTTATTGCAATCTTACTCATGATGATACACGTCTATATTCACGTGTTGCTGGCATTGATATTTCTTTTGATGATTTTGACTTGGCCGAATACCTTGAAATTCTGGAGCCAAACTCATGGGAGAAACTTGTCAAAGCTCGCAAGTTTCAATTCCCCGATGGGTCATCCCTAGAAAGCTTTAAGGACAATTTGTGTACATCTAACACACGTCCACGCAAGCTTCTCGCCAAGTTTCTCAATCCTTACTTCTATGAATTTCATCGCATTGTCTTTAACACGATTCTGTCCAAAGCGGGATCGACTGATGAGGTTACATACTTTGAAATATCTGCTTTGTATTACCTACATTTTCATGTTCCTTTTAATCTTCCATATACCATGATGGACTGGATGATTAATGCTAGGAAGAAGCCAAGATCCTTGGTATACGCTCTTTATCTTCCTATGGTGTTTCGTGCCTTTTATGTCCCTCTTGATGAGTGCCAATTCCTACCTGCCCCTACCTTCCTATCTAAGACACGGTGGCTTCAGGCGGCGGTTGGCTCACCTGCTATATCTGAGCACTCCGACGATCAGCCTGACGCTCCTGCTCTTGGACAGGATGCGCCTCCTCCTCCTGCTACTCTTGAGTCATTACAGACTATGCTTTGCGATCGATTCACTTTAGAGGATGATCGCTGGACTCAGCTTGACTACCGTACCACCCTGCAGATGAGTGCCATTAGCAACTCACTGTACGATATTCGGTACTCTATGTCCCGACATCCTTCTATGCCTATTCCTATGGAGCGGGACCCTGCTCGTGATGGATACCGTATCGATGACCCTTGGGTTATCTGCTACCTGGATCCGGATACGGCTTTCGTGGACCCTCGTCGTTCCTTCACTGATCCATCCGACGACACTGGGCCTTCACGAGCTCCGTAATGGATGTGGATTTCTACTTGCTGCTGCTGCTGAGGATCTTCGTTTATGCTTTTTGGATTTTTAGTTGATGTAGTTGTTTTTTTTTGCACTTTGGTTGTATTCTCTATTTTATGTGACTCTTGAGACATTTTATGCAGTTTATCAGTTAAATACAGTTTATTCGATTATTTTTTGGTATGCTTGCCAGTTATTATTTCTGGTTGTTTGATAAATGCCAAGAGGGGGAGAAATATTTTGCTATATTCATCATATTTTCTAGCATTGTGTATATGTGCTTTGGGAAGTAATGTATTTATCAGGACAGCAGGAATGGTGCAATGTTTACGGGAGAGCTATTGCTAGCTCTGTACTGATTACGGGGGAGCTACGCTACTGCTATTTAATGTGTCCAGGTATGAACATTGAATATACAAATATCATTTTGTCAATTGTCAATATGGGAGAGATTGTTGACACAATATCACAGTCAACCAAATATTGATAAAATTGACGATATGATACTTGTAATATTTCAATACGACACATGAAGACTGAACTCAGTACAAGACGGACGACGGCTCGTACCTGTAGTGCTCAAAGTTTTGAGTCTGTATTTTATACTTTTCTTGAGTCTAGTCAACTTCTTACAGAGATCGCAGTGGCGATGGTTGGAATTTTCCAAGCGACTTCTTGAACTCTTGCACAAACTCCTAACTAAAAAGTACTGAGCACTTTGAGGCTTAGGGAGCTTGTGGCTAGTAAATGAGAAGGGTATGGCTTGTATAAGGCTTTAGAGAGAAGAGAAGAGAAGATTGGATGAATGAAAATGAGAGAATTCAAGGCCTATTTATAGGATTCTAGGTAGGCAGAATTCGACCAGAATTCTGGGTCAAATTCAAAATTTTGGCCGTTGGACAACTAGCATCCAGCCAACCCTAAAAATTAGGGTCCTGGATTTTAGGGGACAGAATTCGGCCCGAACTCTGTGTGGAGGCAGAGTTCGGCCCGAACTCTGTCTCCATAAGATAGAACTGGTCCAGAGGGCTAATGGGCTACTTTGATTTTTATGGAGCTTTTGTTTTATGGTATAGGTATAGGTTAAGTCCCAAATTGCTCAGAACGACTCAGTTTAACTTTTGACCAAATCGTGATTTTGTGGCATGTTCAATTCCAGTGCACTCGTGGCACTGAAATCTACTAAAATGTACCCTTAAATCATTGAGTTCGTAATGTTTGATCAGTTAGTTAACGGTACGCCTCGATTTGCGTGATACGGATCCCGAATTTTGGACCGTGACTTTCTAAAGCCAAAATTAGTGTTTAAATTTTATTTCATAATACAATTAAGATTAAATTAGGAATTTATATGAATTATTTAAGGATTAAATAGAATTAATTAGGTTAACCCATTAGCCACTTTTTTTGACTTTTAGAATTGGATTTTAGATCTAACTTGTGGTTATTCGTGCACGGGTTCGTGGTACGATGGTATGGTATGGTTTGATAGCTTCTAGGCTAGAGTTCATCTTGTCATTAACTTATGAAACTAGTTCGTTAAGGATTCAGGCAAGTGCATTATTGTGTTATGTTTTTAGTACTTTGTAAATGCTATCTCTTTGCCATGTTTTCATTTAGTATCCCGTTGAGACACAATTATGACATGATAGGATTGTTGTATCATTGCTCGTTATTGTTATTTAGTGAGTCGGGATGGAAAATACTCAGTAGGTATGTGAATAAACTCCAATTATTGTTATTATGGATAGCTAAGTCATACAACTCATGTATGGGTTAGCCGTACCTTTTTATCGTGGATAGCCATCTATATGATGTGCCATATTAGCCTAGTCGTTCACATGTCGAAAGGTATTTCACATATATTGTATGTTAGTCTTACATGTTCATGTTCATTGTCCCGTTATCTTGTTTATACATATTCTTGCTGGTGGTCTTCTTGTTCGTGCTATTGTTCCAGTTCATATACATGTTTTCTTTATTGTTAAATTGCATCTCTGTTTATCCAGCTTTGTTTTGTGCAGAGTTATATTATTGCAATAGGGTTGTACTTTGTTCCTTTTCTGACAGAATACGTTGCAGGTTGTAAACCCCTTAACCATTTTTTTAATTTTATATTTTTATATTCAATTTTCTATAAAGTATTAAATGATTTTTGAGTGGTTGTTAATCTATTCATTCAAAATAACAAAACAAATGTGGCCTTTGCAAAACTGTTTAATCAAGGGGCTTAGGTGCAAAACTTGATTTTAAAAGCCCAAATGGACTGTTAGCCGTTA
The DNA here is from genome assembly GCA_029216955.1 of Iris pallida. NCBI lineage: Eukaryota > Viridiplantae > Streptophyta > Magnoliopsida > Asparagales > Iridaceae > Iris > Iris pallida. Next base: position 2,209,754 of record JANAVB010040818.1, on the reverse strand, counting down.
GGAACTTCTGTAATTGAGGATGAATACATAATTTGATTTCCTTTTCAATTAGGTGATAAACCCTACGAAATTCAAATCTCTTCTCCTCTATCTACTCTTCCCTTAGGATCAATCCAAAACTTGGTATATATTAAGAGGAGATAGACGACCCTTGCCACCTCTCTAACCCGAGCTCTACCACTATCCCTTCTTCTTCAAACGTCGAAGAGCAGCCTTGAGTATCTGAGAAGAATCGAGGAGGAGTCGAGAAATCAACCGAGCACGGTAAAACAATTCAATAGGTACACCAAGTCTGTCCTTAAATTTTTAGTTCCTGTAATTTACTTTTAAGTGTTCGCATAAATGCTTAGGAAGGGTCGTCCCTGCTCTAAGATCCCTGCGTGTATTTGTTGTGCATAACCATGCACAGCCTCGACCAAGGGTAGGGCATCACCCAAACATCTGGGTGTGTCATACATGCCTGAGTATAGGTACTCCTGTATTCGAGTCTTCACATGTATATATGTGATAGCATTATAGATAGGAGCAAGAAGTTGGGCTATGCTCCAGGTATAGAGTTCGAGGGACAGTATGGAGGAAAGCTGTAGCTGAATGCAATAGCTTCCACATAAAACACATGTATGGATACTGAAAGAGGCAGGTAAGACCAATAGGGAAAAGTGTTAATAGGGTAAGGTGTACCAGAGTGGACGTCACGCAGGTATTGGAAAAGCAAGAATCAATGATAATTGAGAGGACTCAAGAGGATATAGGTACAAAGTATCAATAGCAGAGTTATAGGATGGTATCAGCCTAGTATAGGGTCATCTGACCACTGTAGTAAATCAGAAAAAAAATATGAATTGACTGCAGTCCCACCGTGACACTGCAGAACCCATGTAGGGCGAAGGGTTAAGCAGTAGCTATAGAAAGGATACACGTATTAAAGTCATATGTGAGTACATTTGGATGATGTACCATATAGGTAAGGGCACCACTGGTATATATATCGAAATAGTAGCACAGGTAGCACCATAGATTTCCAAATAGATGTTGCCCCCTAGTCTGTACAAATAGCAGGAGCTGCTCTGAGCAGGGGAAGTATACCCAGGGTTAGAGACTGTACAGGGCTGAGTTAGTGTCCTGCAGTTAGGCATCAACATGTGGTCAATTGTAGTATAGGATGGATACATATTTGACTAACAACATTTGAGTATCAGTTGCTTGGCTGATACAGGTAGATGACAAATGCAGAGATCAATAGATAATAGAGGGGGGAACACATGAGTATCAGGAAAGAGTCATCGAGATGTATTTATGTCTGGGATAGAAGATGGGGTATGCAGCCATGAGTACTAAAAACAGGGGTGTACATGTGTTAGGTGTTGGCTAGTGTCAAGAAAGGGTATGTGTCAAAGTTAGGAGTAATGTGTGACAGTGAGGTAAACCAGTGCACAAGTGCCCTGGTGACAGAACCTGTGTGTAAGAGGATAGTTGCTAGGGAAATCTTTGTAAACTGATGAACCTCTTCTCCGATCCTATGATGAAACTGATAGCTAAGGGGATTTGAACCCACGCCTTTCCTAACCAGAACCTTAATATCTGGTGTCTTAGCCCAACTTGGCAGTATGGAGTACTGCTACTACTACTGCAGTTTCACATCCTCCATCTATATTTCCTTAAGACTATAAAGTTATGGAAGTTAGTATAGGATTAGCGACAAACTACAATATAGGTGTTTAGTCAAGGACTTGGAGAAGGGCCTGCAATTGGTATTATCTTTTAATAATAGTATAGTAAGGGTAAAAGGATTTAGTTCCAGTATATGGATGTGTGTATTGAGATACTCAAGTTGGTATCATGATCAAGGGGAAAGGAACAGGAGTTGGTTAGGTTGGCTTTCTACTTGACACTTGCCTTTTCTTATCAGAAATTCTTGATTCTCTTTCTTAATTTGTAGTTTCAGAACACAAATTCATGGTACAAATAATATTAGTATGCATAGCCTATAGTTGCAATCCAACCCATAACAGTCAGGTAATGCCAAGTTGGGAGTGTACCCAAAGTTTCAAGATGACATGAGCATCTCAAGGTTTAAGGATCAAAGCCTAGAAAAGCCTAGAGAGCAGTAGGCTACAAGGCAATTTGGTTGACAGGGATGTTCTGTTTCCTATAGATGATCGATCATACATAATGTTAGGTTTAGTTCTCATGGGGACTAGGTTCAGTCCCTACATCCATGTGACTCTGTGCATATGGCTGTATGCACATAAAGTATTAGTCAACCCATCTCGTATCAATTGTAAGTTACCTATCTCGTAATGGTTAGACTATCATGATTAGATTTCCCTTGTATCAAACAGATACTGTCATGTTAGATTTCTCTTTGTATCCAATAGATATTGTTATGTTAGACTTTCCCTTGTATCGAATTGGTACTGTTAGGACATATTTCTTTGGTATCAAATTGGTACTGACATGTGGACTTCCTCTTGTATCAAATTGATAATGATATGTTAGATAACCCTATGTATGCCTTCTTATCAGTGTTGAAGTTATCGAGTAGGCTTAATAATATAAGCTGGTTCAGAGTTTAGGGGTAGCACAGGATATGTCATGTAGGTACAGAACTTGATGTTCTATGTAAGTACAGTAGGTAGTTGGGACGTCCATATGACCGATGGTGTCAATGGAGAAAGAACAAGAAGAGTGTGCAACAGTATACAAGGTTCTCTGTGTCAGAATCGAGTGAAGGGATAGTTGTATAAATAGGTATCCAGGTGTAGTACCTTAACTAGATACAGGTTGCTAGTAAGGAAATATAGACTGTACAAGAAAGCTTGAGACAACTGAGTATAGAGAATAACACAACTCTGAATATGCACATGTGAGGTGCATATACAGATAGGCTACCTGGAACAGTAGGTCATACAAAAGAATATAAGGTACCTGTATTCCCCAACTATATGTATATCTTAAGTTTTACTTATATTAGTATAAAAATCCTATGTAGGCTAGTGTATCAATGCACAAGTAAGTTTCAGGGTATAGAATAGGTGTTAGAGTGCCACCTTGGTGCCAGGAATGGGGCAGCAGCTCCTATACAGGCCTACCCAACCTGTACAGACATAACAGAGTCTAGGGTGGTGGTAAAAATGTGCATGATGAGAGGTGTACCTAGTATTATATACTTTACACCAAAAGAAATACAAAGGGTGCTAATTTCAGTTGTAGGAACAGGTCTAAAATCAATAGATATAGGGTTATGAGGGTATGGAACAAATAGGAGTATAAACTAAGAGGCAAGCATAAGAAAGAGGTTGGAGTACTAGAAGACTATAGTTAACATAAAATAAGGGAAGTCACTGATAAAGGTAGAAAGGTTAGTCAAAAGGGTGTAATAAACTTAAAGCTAATAGATAGGCAAATTTTGTACTCTTAAATTGTATTTTGATCCTATTAATTTATAAACAGGTTCATTGGACTTTTGACTCCACACTTGGCCCGTGCCAACAGCTCAGGATCACAGGCAAGTATACCTTGCCGAACATATACAGTATTTACATGGTTTTCTCTTTCTCTATTGTATTCCTTTTATATTGTCACATGATTCCCATATTGCGATTGGTGTCCTGGATTGTCATATTTGTTCTAGATTACGTGCACGTATAGGATATTCGATATTGTTTGTCTATTAGTCTTTTTTATGTTATCATGTCTTGTGATAGAGTTGCCAGTTCTACACCTTGTTCTTGACTTGACTATTCTTGACTGGAAGTATCTTGCATTGTGCTACAGTTGAGACATACTATAGATTGGGAGTATCTTACATTGTACTACGACCTATAGCAGATTCTTCTATCTTGATATTGATTGATTGACTTGACTTGCGACACTATAAATTGAGACATTATACTACGGTTTATAGGTGTATTCTTGATCTTGTATTCCTTTAGGAGAGAAAATCGATACTAGAATTGGCTAATCTTGACTGGGAGTATCTTGCATTATGCTACAGTCGAAACCTACTATAGATTAGGAGTAGCTTGCATTGTACTACAAGCTATGGGGTTTAATCGATTGATTGATAGCCAAGTCTAGTATTACATTTCCATATTTTAGATATCTTTCTGGAACCGTTCTTATCCTCCACACATGTTATTTACTGTCATATTAGTAGGCATGTTTTATGTATCTTGCTAGTCCTCTGAGGACCTGATGATCTCTTCAGGTTAGCCGTACTTGAGCCAGTATTCAGATCACGGTATTGTTGCGTTGATGTTTAACGTAGTTGGTTTCAGTTGTATCGTTCCTGTCTTATTTTATTCCATCTACTGGCAGTAGATTTGTGTCCACTGGATGTGACTTGAACTAATTAAAATTTAGTTATATTATTCAGTCCTTTATTTCAGTTGTATTTATTGGATTTGGATGTGACTTACTTTCTGTGGATGAGATCTAGATTACCTTGTTGGACATAGTTTCTGTAATTTGTATATACTAAACAGCGTTCTACCGCCGACACTGCGGTGTAGGCTGGGCTTGGACACGCCTCGTATCCAAAAAGCGGGTGCAGGTCGTGACACAGGTGACTTGCCATTCTTCCTACTTTTGCACCATGTATCTTTTTGGGGAGTTAGAGATATATTAGAGGCCAAACATAGATTATAGTTAGATTAGATAGTTCTTGAATTTAATTATTTAGCAGGTTTGCTTTTTAATGTCATTTTGTTGCATTATTAGATTTATAAATAAATAATTATTGTGAATAAGCAAATAGATATAATTTTGTTGTATGTGAGATTGATATTGAGGTATAGACAGCGTACTACCGTCAATACTGCGGCGTATGATGGACTTGGCTACATACTCGTATCCGAAAAGCGGGTGCGGGTCGTGACATCACCTTCTTCCGATGATCCAGAATCTCTACAGGCTGCTCGAGATAGTTGAGAGTTTGGCCTACCTCTATCTCGGTGATCCAATACGTGACTAAGATCTACCACATATCGTCTCAACTACGACACGTGGAACACGTTGTGAACTCCCTCTAATTTAGGTGGCAAGTCTAGTCGATAGGCTACTTCACCGACCCTCTCAAGAATGTGACAGGTCCGATGATTCGCGGATTAAGCTTTCCGCCTCTACCAAAGTGAATCGTGTCCCGTGTTGAAGAAATCCTCAAGAACACAAGATCGCCAACCTATCACAAAACAAGACTCAACACAATTTCTAAAGCAACAATCATAAGCAAGCACAATCCAAACAACTAAAGCTATACCTCAAACTACAATGGTCTTACGTGGCTATCGGTTCAATGCTGTTGTCTGTCCTGTGCCACCCAAAGTCTATCTATAATCAGCTTGACCTTCTCCGCTGCATCCATTATCGTCTCTGGGCCAAGAAATCTTTCTCACCAATATTGTCACAAGACAAGGGAGTGTGACACCTCCGACCGTATAGAACCTCAAATGGTGACATCTCTATACTGGCCAAATAGTTGTTGTTGTAAGAAAACTCTACCAGATGGAGATGGTCCTTCCAAGATCCCCCAAAATCTAGCACAGGTGCAAGAAATATCCTCGATAGTCTGAATGGTCCTCTCCGACTGCCCATCCGTCTGAGGGTGATATGTGGTACTAAATTTAAGCCGAGTGCCCAAGCTAGCCTACAAACTCCTTTAGAAGTGAGAAGTGAAGCGACTATCTTGATCCGAGACTATACTCATAGAAACCTCTTACAACCTGACGATCTGCCTCACATACATCTCGACCAGCTTTTTTGTAGACAAACCCACCTTGAAAGGCAAAAAGTGGGCCGATTTGGTCAACCTGTCAATGATGACCCAAATTGTATCTTTTCTTTCTGGAGATCGTGGAAGTCTAGCACAAAATCCATGGTAATGTCTTCTCACTTCCACTCTAAAATGGGTAATGGCTGAAGCAAACCTCCTGGCCTCTACCTCTCTGCTTTTACCTACTGTCATACTAATCATTTGGATACAAATTGTGCCACCTTCTGCTTCATGCCATACCACCACAAGTGTTCTCTCAGATCCCTATATATCTTGTTAGCACCAGGATGTATAGAGTACCGAGAATGATGTATTTTTTGAAGAACCTCTTCCGCAGCTCTCCACTAGGCATACACAATCTAGTACCGTGCCTCAACAACCCATCCTCGATAATAGAGAAGTCGTCCAATATTCCTGCCTGTACCAGGTCTTTGATGCTCCTCAGAGTCACATCATCAAACCGTGCTGATCTGACCCTGTCCATCAACTTAGACTAAATCTGCAAACCCTATATCTGCATCTCCATCCCAGAAACTACACCTCGATACCCAAGCTATCCAGATCTGCCAATAACTGAAGGTCTACTGTCAAGTACATAGCTACCGGATACCTGTTCAAGGCATCGGCAACTACGTTGGCCTTCACTGGATGATACTGCAAAGAGATATCGAAGTCATTCATCAGCTCTAACCACCGTCTCTACCTCATGCTCAACTCTTTCTGAGTGAACACGTACTTCACGCTCTTATGGTTTGTAAAGATCTCCATACGCTTTCCGTACAAGTAGTATTTTCACAGCTTTAGAGCAAAGATAACTGCTGCCAACTCCAGATCATGGGTCGGGTTGTTCTTCTCATGAGAACATAATTGTCTGGATGCATAGGCATTCACCTTTCCATGCTGCTGAAGTACACAATCCAAGCCTTTTCCAGAAGCATCATTATAGATAGTGAAACAATATGTCCCGATGGCAACATCAAGATAGGAGCTGTAGTCAACCTCTTCTTTAACTCATCGAAGGCAGCCTGGCACTCCTCAGTCCAAACGAACTCCATGTCCTTCCTGGTGAGTCGGGTCATCGGCTCAGCAATCCTAAAAAAGTCCTGTACGAACTTCTTTAATAGCCTGCTAGACCCAAAAAACTCTAAATATATGCAACAGTGCTTGGTGTGGACCAAGACTCAACTGTTGAAATCTTCTTCGGGTCCACCGAGATCCCCTTCTTAGTCACAAAATTGTTGGCCCATTAGTTATGGTCCAACCTGATTTTAATAATTGATCTAACCATGTCTCGATATAAAGGCTACTTAGATGATTGCTGAGAATTTCTACCATTTTGTTCAAGACTGAAGCTGTTTTGCCACATGAGTCTGTATTTCATATTCAACGTAATTTTTATATTTATTGAGTCTAGGAATATGATGTACATCGAGTCGTACTGGCAAATAGGCTATCCCAAAATATTTTCAAAATATCCCATGTTTTAAAAATAGCCTATTTACAAAAAGCTCCTAACTGCTAAAACTTTTCAAAAAGCCAAAACCAAAAATCGGACTTAAAAAATTCCCAAAAATTATTCTTTGGACCCAGGGGAATTTGGCCCGAGTTTGATCCGAATTTTGTCCGAAGGTGCCGTTTGATTTTTGAATTTGGTCATCCTGCAGTTACGGATGTAACGACTATTTGCCGAGATTCTCTCAAAGAGTTCTGTCCGAATTCTGCTCGAATTCTTCCTTTAGAAAAACTGTAAATAGAAAAGAATTTTTCTCATTTCAACACACCTCTCTTCTCTCTTCTTTCTAAGCTTAATACGTTCTTCCAAAGTGTTCTAAGCGCTTTCATTTTCAAATCCTAAGCTAGTTACAATCCTCTAGTCGATTTGACAGTGCGGTACGATCTAGAAGTTTCAGAGAGATTGTAATCAGAGGCTTGATAGAAGAAAAACACTTCACAATTAAAGTTGGTCGAGTACTTCGGATCAAAGCTTGTGTTGTAGAAGTTACAAGGACTTCATATAAAAACTTGCGGTATTTTTCTATAGTGGATTCAACTGGAAGCTAGAGTCCTTCCGATTGGAATAGTCCTTACAAGAGAAAAACCAGTATACATCGCCGTATTTGTGTATGCTCACTGATCTCTACTTTTTATTTACTTGTGATATATTATTTGTGATCTTGTTGCTAACAATTTTAATTAGCTAATTTCTACTGCCTACTCTATCACCCCCCTCTAGAGTATTGCGCTTTATAATTCGTTCCTACAATTGGTATCAGAGCGGATTATACAGGTAAAGTGAGATAACACTGCTATTATATTCTTATTTATTACAGTTGTTACATAGATCACAGTATCACATATGGAAACTGTAAAATTCACAAGTGAAGGCCAAGCGGTAAACAGACCCCTACTGTTTGATATTACCAATTACACATATTGGAAAACACGGATGAGCTATTATTTGAAGTCACTAGACTTTGACCCCCGGCCAATTGTTATCAATGGCTACAAAAAGCCTATTATCACCTCTATTCTTACTTCCTCCATTATTAACAAGCCTTATTATAGTTACACGGATGATGAGAAAAAATTAGCTAGTCTTGATGTAAAAGCAATACATGCTTTCTATTGTGCTGTAGACATAAATATATTTAATCGTATTTCTACTTGCACTATATCTCATAAAATCTGGAAACTGCTCGAAGCTACTCATGAGAACAGTTATGAAAGTGAAGCTAACAACTCCAAAGAAGAAGAAAATCCTTGCATGATGGCATAAGGATTTAAGGTGCAACACAACCCATTATATGAAGAAGAGATTGTATGGTACAACTTCAGAAGATCAGGTTGCATAACGGAATATTGCCCTACTACTACTAAAGAGAAGAATCGCTACGAATGACCAAATGAAGGAAGATCGTCGTCTCACAAGTACGCTACCACGAGCATATGGTGTGGAAGTGAAGCAAGTAATTCAGAAAAAGAAGAGAGACCTCGTTTAGCTGCAAATATATGTGCAATGGCATTATCCAACGATGTACAAAATAATCCCCTTTATGAAGAGAATAAATTTTCTTATGATGAGTTATCTGATGATAAATTTTCTTATGATGAGTTATCTGATGCTTTCAGTGATCTATTGGAAAAATACAAGAAAGTATTAGATAAGTATAAGCAAGCTAGAAAGGATATTCTATCATATAAGCGGGAGAATGAAAAGCTTACTTGCTTATTAAATGATGCTAGGAATACTTCTACTTCTGATAATTCTACTGAGATTTTCACACTTGAGTTTAGATTGCATAAGGCACTTGATTGCATTAACAAAAGCACTCAAGAAAATGCTAAACTTAAGGAGAAATTAGAATCAGAAAAGAAAAAATATTCTATTACTTCAAGTAGAATTGATGCTCTTCCTGCTAAATATGATAAGATCTGTGCTAACTATAAAAAGTTAGAGATTATACTAGTAAAGTAGGTAGTACAACCTATGACTCGGTCTAACACAAGACACGTGACAAATCACAAAGTCACACACGATAGATCATTTACAAAGAAAGCACGCAAACCAAATGCTACACATCATCATGCTTTCTATTACAAGTGTCCACGCACATCATATCACACCACTATACGTTCTCATACTGCTACATAAAGCACTAATAATTTTTGTCATTATTGTGGTATAAATGGACACGATTTAATCGTTGTCAGATTAGGAAACTTGTTGATATGAATTTGTGCGAATGGGTTCCAAAAGCTACCAAATATGGATCCAAGTTTTGGATACCAAAGTCTTCGCCTCTTAGTGTAAGTGAAATTTCTCATATCAAATAGAACCATAGAACATATTGGTGATTGCAAAGCTATAAAAGTCATATTCTAAGTAATTGCACCAACATAAGTATGGTCACTAAAATCATTTTAGTTATACTGCTAAAAGCAAAGGATACCGATTCTTCAACAAAAGAACTATGATCATCGAAGAGTCAATAAATGTCACTTTTGATGAACTGAATCAACATACGATCGATGATGATGATGAAGACGTCAGTACACTAAGTACAGCACATACAGAACCTTCAAGCACAGCACCAGCTGATCCTCCAGGCAGATAACATACAGAACCAGAAGCCGGAACTAGCTACCTTGAGAGTTTGCCAAAAAGAATAAAGTTTTTGGCTGACCATCCCAAGGACTTGGTAGTAGATGATATTACCAGGGGTGTAAGTACTCGTTCCTCTAGCAAAAATATAGTTTCCTGTGTTACATTTATTTCGCAGCTTGAACCCAAAACTATCGAAGAAGCATGTAGCGATAATTTTTGGTTAGATGGTATGCAAGAGAAATTAAACCAATTTGAACGGAATCAAGTTTGGGAACTCGTTCCCAAGCCCATTGATCATCCAGTCATTGGCATCCGCTGGGTATTCCGAAATAAACTAAATAAGAATGGTTTAGTTACTCGTAACAAGGCTCGACTCGTAGCTCAAGAATACAACCAAGAGGAAGGTATCGACTACGATGAGACCTATGCCCCAGTTGCGAGATTAGAATCCGTTCGCATGTTATGTGCATTTACATATTTTTATAATTTCAAACTATTTCAAATGGATGTTAAAAGTGCATTTTTTAACGGTTTAATAAAAGAAGAAGATTATGTAGCTCAACCTCCAGGTTTTACTGATTTCAAAAATCCTGATTATGTTTTCAAGTTGAAGAAAGCCTTATACGGTTTAAAACAAGCTCCCCGTTCTTGGATGATCGTTTAAGCTCTTTTCTACTTGATAACGATTTTACAAAAGGCAAGGTTGACACTATACTATTTATAAAATCTTTTAATGGAAATCTTCTTTTAATTCAAATTTATGTAGATGATATTATCTTTGGGTCTATTGATGAATCTCTCTGTCAAGAATTTTTAAAGTATATGCAGAATGAGTTTGAAATGAGCATGATGGGAGAACTAAAATTCTTCTTCGGACTGCAAATCAAACAAACCAACAATAGGTTATTCATTAATCAAGCCAAGTACACAAAAGACTTATTAAAGAAGTTTGACCTGAAAACCGTCAAACCACTTGGCACTCCGATAGGCTACTTCAACCAAGCTTGATATTGATGAACAAGGTAAACCGGTCGAGATACGTAAGTATCGAGGTATGATTGGTAGTTTAGTTTATTTAACTGCTATTCGTCTAGATATAATATTTAGCGTTTGCTTGTGTGCACGTTTTCAAGCTAACACTAAGGAAGACACATGTGCGCAGTTAAGCGTATCTTTCGATACCTTAAAGGCACTTCTTTTGTCGGCTTATGGTATCCTAAAACCACGTCCTTTGACCTAATCGGTTACTCGGATGCTGATTTTGTTGGATGCAAAGTGGATAGAAAAAGTACTAGCGGTACGTGTCATTTCCTAGGTAAGGCTATAGTCTCTTGGTTTAGCAAGAAACAAAATTATGTTGCATTATCAACTACTGATGCTGAGTATATCACCGCAGGACGTTGTTGTGCACAAATTTTGTGGATGAAGCAAACCTTAGAAGACTTTGGTTTACAGTATTCACACATACCCATTTTCTGCGATAACACTAGCACTATTAATCTTACTAAGAATCTTGTACGTCACTCTCGCACTAAGCATATTGAGATTCGGCATTATTTTCTTAGAGATCATCAAACAAATGGAGATACAGACCTTGTATATGTAGACACACAGAACCAACAGGCTGATATCTTTACAAAACCATTAGCGGAAGATCGTTTCAATTATTTACGTCGAGAATTAGAAATTTTAGATATCAATAATATTAATTAATTTTATTTTATTGATTATTTTTCAATACTCAAAAACTGTTTTCGATATAAGCCTATAAAGGGTCTGTTTGTCACCACGGCTAAAGCGAAACGGTATTTAAGTGTTCTCCGGTGAACCTTTGTTAGCTGAGACAGTACCGCTACAGCTAATTTGAGACAGTCGCTGTGTAACAAAATTTAATTCACAAAATAATATTAATTATATTAATTGAAATTTAAAATAACTAAACTTGGAATTAAATAATTAAACTTGGAATTAAATAATTTAAAATAACTACATTTAATTTTTGCTCAAAAATACCTCAACAGAGCCCCAGACGAACTCTGATCGGCCTGAATTCTGCTGGTGTCGGGTACTTTTAAGTCAGAAACGAGTGGCCCCTTCCGATTCATCTCCTCCAAAGCCTCAAAACACAGCAGCAGCTGCGCCCGAGCTCCCAAAACCCTAGATTTTCTCCAACCTATTGCTTTCAATCCCTTTGGAGATTGCAATCCAAATTTTGGATTCGTGCTGAGTTTCTTATTCTCTACAACATACTCAAATCTTAGAAGGTATAACCTCCTCCTCCTTCCATCTCTTTCAAATTCATAGTTTTCGATCTTTTTCTAGAAACCATGCCTAGGATGTCGAACCCCTTCAAGAGGAAGAAGACTGTGACTAGTGAAGAGGCCTCGTCTTCTGTCACGCCCCAGTACCGAAATACGGAGATGGACTAGGCCAGCTACTCCATATGAGGTACGTAACGTCATACGGCGATCGTGGCTGTCGAGAGACTAGGGGGTACATGCTACAATCAAGTCTCCTATGGTCCCACAGGGTTCTATGTCTCAATCAATCAAGTCACATCAGCAATTAAATGATCATTAAAGGTAAAGCAGTAAGGCGTCCCCGACGCTTCATCAAAATGGTCATGAGAGACTAGCTTTATAATTTAGCTATCTCAGAGAGTCAGGAGTACAAAATTATACACAGCTACAGTCTGTTTAATTACAATTATGTACTGACACAAAATATCAAGCAATCCGGCTAACAGGTGCCGGTGGCTAAACGCCGCACAAAGTATAAGCAGGAGTGGTGGAGAAGAAACCCACTCGAGTCCCCGAACCGCCACGCTCCTAGTATGCACCATGGATGTCAGGAAGGAAGATCGTGTCCTCTGGCTCTGCTATAAGATATGGCCAAACAAAACCAGCGGGTCAGCCCCGAATAGCAAGTACCGCCAAAGGGGCACAAGAGTTAAGATTAAAAACCCAGTTAATAGAATGATTGATAATAGTAATACTTATGCTACTATTATAGGGTAGCACAACATCCTCGAACCCATATGGCACCCTTACAACCAAACAAGGACAAAAGGTGCCGCATGGAGTCGGGACGTGTCGTACTCTATAACTTTTACATAAGTTAAAAGGTAGAAACAATAAAATCTCCTAATCGTGACTTCGGTCGATAGCCTATCTTAGCACAATAACCAACCCAACAATCAAACAAGAACATGGGTTGGATCATGTACCATGATAGACCATGTTCCTCAGTCATTCACAGAAGTAACACTTCACAACCAGAATAAGTCTTCCGTTCATAACTTCGGTCCACAGCCTGTCATAGTACGATAACCAACCCAACAATCAAACAAGAACATGGGTTGGATCACGTATCATAACAGTCCGCTTCCCTCCGTTATTCGCGGAAGGTAATAGGATACAAGCAAGTCGTTTTCACGGCCAATCAAGTCTACGAGTTTCTAGTGGGACGAGGTTATCCTCGCGTCATGTTATTTCGAAATCCTCAGATCGTATCTTTCCAGCAGGGCTAACCAACCCAGGGGTTCGCGTAGACAGATATTATTGAGCACAGGTCCCTCGTAAGGCCACCTTGCCAAAACATATAATATATAGCAGAAATTAATCAGATACAGTCATTCGCTCGTTGCAGATGACACAGTATCCGTGGAGACCAGCCGGCACGTCAAGACATTATCTCAAGGCGGCTGGTGTAACACGATATCGGGATTCTGCCCTCCCTATGCATCTAGTATATTTAGTTGCCTAGTTTAACCCTAGGTGAAATCTTGGACTCACATGCTGTGGCCTGCATGATTATCCTCCTAAAGTCGTACTCTAGTACGAGTACCCCAAGAGAGGATCCATGTTAATCAGTATGTCAACATGTTCTACCCTCCTTAGTGTAATGCATCATTGCAAATACGCCACGTGGTGTTACGGGTCATTTGTCGAGCATGAACAAGAACTGGGACATTCAGGTACATGTATCAGGTAGGAACACTTTGTTCATCGGGGTCACATTAATGCTCATATCATGCTCAGGACAAAAGGCGTAAGGATATATAGCTTACACAAACATTTACATATATATATATAGGCAATATAAAATAAAATAAAATAAAATATAGGGGAGTCCAGGTCAGAGTGCACTGGGTCCAAGTGCGCTGGGTCAGAGTGCGCTGGGTCCAAGCGCGCTGGGTCAGAGTGCGCTGGGTCCAAGCGCGCTGGGTCAGAGTGCGCTGGGTTCAAGCGCGCGGGGTCAGAGTGCGCTGGGTTCAAGCGCGCTGGGTCAGCGTACGCTGGGTCAGAGTGCGCTGGGTCAGAGTGCGCTGGGTCCAAGCGCGCTGGGTCAGAGTGTACTGGATCCAAGCACGCTGGGTCAGAGTACGCTGGGTCAGAGTACGCTGGGTCAGAGTGCGCTGGGTCCAAGCGCGCTGGGTTCGAGCTCCTAACGCCAAAAGGCGCTGGGCCACAAGAGAGCTGTGCCCATCGCTAAAAAGCGCTGGGCCAAGGGGCTGTGCGCGCCAACTGCTACAGGGTCATCTCCTTCCTCTTGGCTGAGAGCAAGAACACCATGAGCCCTAGAACTTCTAAGGACCATAAAATCCTCATCCTAAGCCCAAATTGGGACTTCTATAGGTCAAAATGGGGTAGAACAAAATTCCCTACAACATGGAACAATCAAAACTTGAAAATAATGAAGTTTGCTAGATCAAAACCAAGAAAATCCGAAAATGGTTAAAACTTAAATCTATAAAAATTAAAGCTTCAAAATGGAAAACTTCAAGTTCTAAACTAGTATAGATTGAGAAGAAGAACATATTTTGACAAATAATTTTGTAAGAAAACATTAACAAAATTTATGGATCCATCTCTTGAGCAAGTTGGCACTTGTCTTGGTTGGTGGAGGAAATAAATGAGAGGAGAGAGAATGAGATGAGTTATATATAGAATCTTGAACCCAAGGGTTCATGATGAACCATTGGTGAACCAAAAATAGGTTACCTAAATGAGCCAAAACTGTAGGCCCAAATACAAAAAATAAATTACAAAATAATATTTTGTCGAATATTTTAGAAAATGCATGAATAAATACAGCATAATAAATATCGTATAAATACAAGGTAAATACAATTTATCGGTTTACGTATTAAAATACGTATTCCAGGATCGGGGAGTGACATCTCTACCCTTCTTAGAAAAATTTCGTCCTCGAAATTCCAGCCAAGACAGGATAGTGAAATCAGAGCAAGCAAGGCACAATCATATACAAGTTAACTATCATAGCAGTTATTATCATACATCACAATGGGCAAAACAAGCAGGTGTAGATAAGCATGGAGTCGTGTCAATAAGGCGGAAAAATATACCTCATTAGTCAAACAAATACGGATACCGAGATCTGATCTCGTCCTCGCGCTCCCAGGTTGACTCTCCCGAAGAGTGATGGTTCCAAGAAATACGGACAAGGCTTATCGTCCGATTCTTGAGTACCTTCTCTCATCGGTCCAAAATAGACACGGGTTGTTCCTCGTAAGTTAGGTCGGTACCAACGACTAACTCAGAATGATCGAGGGCATGACTCGGATCTGGAACATACCCACGTAATTGGGACACATGAAACACATCATGTATGCCAGTTAACGAAGGCGGAAGGGCAAGTCGATAAGCCACATCGCCTACCCGAGCGAGAATCTTAAAAGGACCAACGTATCTTAGACTAAGCTTTCCTCGGGTTCCAAATCTAATGATATCCCGAGTAGGCAAAATCCGCAGAAACACTTGGTCGTCAACTCTGAACTCTAGAGGCCTACGATGTTGATCTGCCCAATAATGATGTCGGTCCTGTGCAACTCGAAGGCGCTCTCTGACCAACTTAACTATCTCCACAGTCTGCGTGATCATCTCTGGCCCCAACAACTTTCGTTCTCCGACGTCGTCCCATGCCAAAGGGGACCTGCACTTCCTTCCGTACAATGCTTCGAACGGGGCTATCTGAATGCTAGCTTGATAGCTATTGTTATAGGAGAACTCCACTAGATGAAGGTGATCCTCCCAAGATCCGCCAAAATCCAAGGTACACGCCCGTAGCATATCTTCTAACGTCTGAATGGTTCTTTCTGATTGCCCGTCAGTTTGTGGATGATAAGCAATACTGAATCTTAACTTGGTTCCCAAACTTTGGTGTAAGCTCTGCCAAAAATGGGAAGTAAACCGCGTATCCCGATCTGACACTATACTAACTGGAACACCGTGCTGCCTTACTATCTGCTTCATGTACATTTCTGCTAACTGCTCAGTAGTCTGTCCAACTCGGAAGGGAAGGAAATGAGCGACCTTCGTGAGTCGATCTACTATTACCCAGACTGCATTCTTACCAGTCGAGGATCTAGGTAAATCGGTCACAAAATCTATCGTGATGTGCTCCCATTTCCATTCTGGGATAGGAAGCGACTGTAGCAATCCTGCTGGTCTCTGTTGCTCGGCTTTCACCTGCTGACATACCAGACACTTGGATACAAATCTCGCTATCTCTCTTTTCATGCCATTCCACCAAAAGTACTGCCTGATATCTTGATACATCTTCGTTCCTCCTGGATGAATGGAGTAAATAGAACTATGAGCTTCGGACATAACTTCTTGCCGAAGGTCTCCACTCGGTACACAGAGTCTGTTTCCAAACCTGAGCATACCATCTTCATGAATCACTAACTCCTTCCTACGGCCTGATTCACACTCCTACCGTAACTTCTGAATCTGTGGATCTCCTGCTTGTGCTGCCCTTATCCTCTCTACAAAGGTTGACTGAATCTGTATACTGGTCATTCTTCTTACATCCCTTGGCAAAACTACTTCGATTTCCATACTCTGAAGGTCTTCTAAAATATGCTTCTGCGAGGTCAAGATAAAGGTACTGTCTCTCCTACTCAGCGCATCTGCAACTATATTCGCCTTGCCTGGATGATACTGAAGATCTAAATCAAAATCCTTTAGCAGCTCTAACCATCTTCTTTGCCTCATGTTCAAATCTCGCTGCGTGAATACGTATTTTAAACTCTTATGATCAGTATAGATCTCTATCCGATCCCTGTATAAATAATGCCTCCACAACTTGAGTAAAAATACCACAGCTGCTAACTCCAAATCGTGAGTCGGGTAATTCTTCTCATGGTCTCGAAGCTGCCGAGACGCATATGCTATCACCTTTCCGTGCTGCATCAATACACATCCAAGACCCTTCCATGATGCGTCACAATATACTGTAAAGCCTCCCGCTCCTACTGGAAGCGTCAAGATCGGGGCTGAGATCAATCTCTTCTTCAAATGATGCCTGACAGCTAGCTGACCAAACAAACTCTACGTCCTTGTGCGTCAAACGCGTTAAGGGCACGGAGATCCTGGCAAAGTCCGCCACGAACCTTCTGTAGTAACCAGCTAATCCTAAGAAACTTCGTACTTCGGCAACCGTTCTCAGGACCGGCCAATGCTCTACGGCCTCAATCTTCTTCGGATCCACTGACACTCCTGCCCCAGAAATTACATGTCCCAGGAACGAAATGTGGTCTAACCAGAATTCACACTTGTTGAGCTTCGCATAAAGTTGATGCTCCCTCAATGTCTGCAAGACAGTCCTAAGATGTTTTTCATGCTCCTCTTCACTGCTGGAATAGACAAGGATGTCATCTATGAACACCACCACAAAATTATCCAAATACGGTAGAAAGATGTGGTTCATTAAATCCATGAATACTGCGGGGGCGTTGGTTAGTCCAAAGGGCATTACTAAAAACTCATAATGCCCATATCTAGATCTGAATGCTGTCTTCGGTATGTCTTGCTCCCAGACTCTTACTTGATAGTATCTTGACCGAAGATCGATCTTGGAAAAGACGCTGGCCTTGCTCAACTGGTCAAACAGGTCATCAATCCTTGGTAGTGGGTACTTATTCTTTACCGTTACTGCATTCAGCTTGCGGTAGTCGATGCACATCCTCGTCGACCCATCCTTCTTGGGAACTGGAATCACTGACGCGGCCCAGGGCGATTTACTGTCTCGGATGAATCCCTTAGACTTCAACTCTTCTTGATGTTGATACAACTTATCCTGTTCTGACGGCGACATTCTGTAAACTCTGTCTGCAATAGGCCTTGTTCCAGGGTTCAACTCAATGCTAAATTCTACCTCTTTGACTGGGGGTATCCCTGGGAGCTCATCAGGGAAGACGTCGAGAAAATCTTTGACCACTCTCGGAATCTGTCCTGGCTCTGACACTGCTGCTGAGATGACGCCTCCGGCCTGATTCTTCAAGGTTCAAGTAAAGATGAACTGTTCCATCCCAGGAATGCTGAATATGACCCTACCTCCTCTACAATCAATTGTCGCATGACTGTCTCTCAACCAGTCCATGCCAAGAACAACGTCAAAATTCCCCATAGGGAATTCAATCAATGATGCGGGCAGTAAATGCCCACACACCTCTACCGGACATGAAAAGCGCACTCTGCTAACTTCTACGAGCCCATTGCCGGTGAGTATATCCATCCTCTCCGGCAATGCCTCAAACTCTAATCCAATCCGTGTAGCATATTGTGCAGAGATGAATGAATGAGTAGCGCCTGAATCAAATAATGCTACAGCGGGAAATGAGGTGACGAGAATTTTACCTACCACCACGTCACTAGACGCTAGAGCCTCTCCCAAGGATAATGTGAGAGCCTGGCCCTGGCCCCGCGGAGCCCCTTGTTGCGGCCTTCCTCGACCATATTGTTGCTGCCTCTGAGGGCCTCCGGCTTCCTGTGCTTGGCGAAACATCTGAGCCTGCATTGGTAGACGCTGGGCTAGGGGCCTTACTGCTAATACTGGCCCTCCACTTGGGGTTGCCACCGGAGCTGGCAATGCTGGAAACTGCTGAGCTGGCCCTCCTGGCCTCTGCATCATAGGACAAATGGAAATACGGTGGTCTGAACTACCATACCTCAAGCATAAGCCATTCGCTGACCGGCACACCTCCCTCGTGTGCCCTGCCTTCCCACAGAATGTACAGCCCTGGGGTGCTCCCTGACGCTGCTGCTGGTTCTTCGGCTGCTGATGCCGAACTGGCGCTGTATTAGTTGACACGGCCGTCCTCCGCGGTGCTCCTGCCTCAAGAATACGTACACCGGGTGCTGGTGCCGATGTTCGCTGCATTACTCCTCCTCCAACCTAGGAATGAGATCTCTTCTGACCCCCTGTCCTCGATGCCAACCTCTGTTGGGTAAGCTCGTGCCTCCGAGCGGCCGTCAAAACAGCGTCAAACGTCTGGTAGTCGTGTCCCTCCACAAGCTGCAGTAGTTCCAAGTGAAGTCCCTGCTGGAACCTTAAGGCTTTTTCTGGCTCCGTTGCCACCATTGCTGGTGCGAAACGGCACAATCTGCAGAACTCTGCTGCATACCCATCTACGGTCATGCCTGCTTGCTTGAGACTAATAAACTTCTGCTAGAGCTCATATCGAGCTACTACGCCAAAATACTTGGCCTTGAATCTTTTACTGAAGGTGGTCCAATGAACAGGGCGTCTTATACCAACTTCTTCTGATGCCCACCAGTCGCGGGCGAGATCCTGAAGTACTAATTTGACCTGATCAACCTTCTCATCATCTGGAACCTTGGCTGCCACAAGAATGGCTTCGATGTCTTGAATCCATGCATCCGCAGTGATGGCATCCTCCGTGCCATCAAAATACCTCGGGTTCAAGCGACGGAACCGTCCTAATGCCCCCGAGTCAGCCCCGACACTCCTCTCAAGAGCTAACTGAATCCCTTGGTTCAGCAATACGTTCTGCTCCTGCTGCTGAGTCTGTTGCTGTTGGTGAGTGACAAGAATTCCTCGGATGATCTCCAGGAGTGCTACGGCATCTGGTACTACCGTCGCTGCTGGTGCTGCAGGAGTTTCAACAACCTGCGGCTCCACTGCCTCTAGTTCCACTTCTGTTCGTGTCTGCCCTGGGGAAGGTTCTCTCCCCTGTTGGTGCCCAGTCGAGCCATGCTCTGGCTGCCCTTCCTCATGGGCCTCACCCGCTACGGAGAATGAAGTACCCCTATAGAGAAAGATATAAGATTATCAAGTCCGAACGAGGAAGATTTCGAGGATGCAAGTCAGGTTAGAGATCAATGCAAGGACAGAGAATTCGAAACAGAATTTCAAGGGGAACAAGTTTTGATTGAGACTCCTAATAATTCGCAATACCCCACAAGTCTGAAAAACAGACCTGCATGGGCCACCACTAAAACCTTGTCACGCCCCAGTACCGAAATACGGAGACGGACTAGGCCAGCTACTCCATATGAGGTACGTAACGTCATACGGCGATCGTGGCTGTCGAGAGACTAGGGGGTACATGCTATAATCAAGTCTCCTATGGTCCCACAGGGTTCTATGTCTCAATCAATCAAGTCACATCAGCAATTAAATGATCATTAAAGATAAAGCAGTAAGGCGTTCCCGACGCTTCATCAAAATGGTCATGAGAGACTAGCTTTATAATTTAGCTATCTCAGAGAGTCAGGAGTACAAAATTATACACAGCTGCAGTCTGTTTAATTACAATTATGTACTGACACAAAATATCAAGCAATCCGGCTAACAGGTGCCGGTGGCTAAACGTCGCACAAAGTATAAGCAGGAGTGGTGGAGAAGAAACCCACTCGAGTCCCCAAACCGCCATGCTCCTAGTATGCACCATGGATGTCAGGAAGGAAGATCGTGTCCTCTGGCTCTGCTACGAGATCTGGCCAAACAAAACCAGCGGGTCAGCCCCGAATAGCAAGTACCGCCAAAGGGGCACAAGAGTTAAGATTAAAAACCCAGTTAATAGAATGATTGATAATAGTAATACTTATGCTACTATTATAGGGTAGCGCAACATCCTCGAACCCATATGGCACCCTTACAACCAAACAAGGATAAAAGGTGCCGCATGGAGTCGGGACGTGTCGTACTCTATAACTTTTACATAAGTTAAAAGGTAGAAACAATAAAATCTCCTGATCGTGACTTCGGTCGATAGCCTATCGTAGCACAATAACCAACCCAACAATCAAACAAGAATATGGGTTGGATCATGTACCATGATAGACCATGTTCCTCAGTCATTCACAGAAGTAACACTTCACAACCAGAATAAATCTTCCGTTCATAACTTCGGTCCACAGCCTGTCATAGTACGATAACCAACCCAACAATCAAACAAGAACATGGGTTGGATCACGTATCATAACAGTCCGCTTCCCTCAGTTATTCGCGGAAGGTAATAGGGTACAAACAAGTCGTTTTCACGGCCAATCAAGTCTACGAGTTTCTAGTGGGACGAGGTTATCCTCGCGTCATGTTATTTCGAAATCATCAGATCGTATCTTTCCAGCAAGGCTAGCCAACCCAGGGGTTCGCGTAGACAGATATTATTGAGCACAGGTCCCTCGTAAGGCCACCTTGCCAAAACATATAATATATAGCAGGAATTAATCGGATACAGTCATTCGCTCGTTGCAGATGATACAGTATCCGTGGAGACCAGCCGGCGCGTCAAGACAATATCTCAAGGCGGTTGGTGTAACACGATCTCGGGATTCTGCCCTCCCCATGCATCTAGTATATTCAGTTGCCTAGTTTAACCCTAGGTGAAATCTTGGACTCACATGCTGTGGCCTGCATGATTATCCTCCTAAAGTCGTACTCTAGTACGAGTACCCCAAGAGAGGATCCATGTCAATCAGTATGTCAACATGTTCTACCCTCCTTAGTGTAATGCATCATTGCAAATACGCCACGTGGAGTTACGAGTCATTTGTCGAGCATGAACAAGAACTGGGATATTCAGGTACATGTATCAGGTAGGAACACTTTGTTCACCGGGGTCACATTAATGCTCATATCATGCTCAGAGTGCGCTGGGTCCAAGCGCGCTGGGTCAGAGTGCGCTGGGTCCAAGCGCGCTGGGTTAGAGTGCGCTGGGTTCAAGCGCGCGGGGTCAGAGTGCGTTGGGTTCAAGCGCGCTGGGTCAGAGTGCGCTGGGTCAGAGTGCGCTGGGTCCAAGCGCGCTGGGTCCAAGCGCGCTGGGTCAGAGTGCGCTGGGTCAGAGTGCGCTGGGTCCAAGCGCGCTGGGTTCAAGCACGCTGGGTTCAAGCTCCTAGCGCCAAAAGGCGCTGGGCCACGAGAGAGCTGCGCCCATCGCTAAAAAGTGCTGGGCCAAGGGGCTGCACGCGCCAACTGCTACAGGGTCATCTCCTTTTTCTTGGCTGAGAGCAAGAACACCATGAGCCCTAGAACTTCTAAGGACCATAAAATCCTCATCCTAAGCCCAAATTGGGACTTCTATAGGTCAAAATGGGGTAGAACAAAATTCCCTACAACATGGAACAATCAAAACTTGAAAATAATAAAGTTTGCTAAATCAAAACCTAGGAAATCCGAAAATGGTTAAAACTTAGATCTACAAAAATTAAAGCTTCAAAATGGAAAACTTCAAGTTCTAAACTAGTATAGATTGAGAAGAAGAACATATTTTGACAAATAATTTTGTAAGAAAACATTAACAAAATTTATGGATCCATCTCTTGAGCAAGTTGGCACTTGCCTTGGTTGGTGGAGGAAATAAATGAGAGGAGAGAGAATGGGATGAGTTACATATAGAATCTTGAACCCAAGGGTTCATGATGAACCATTGGTGAACCAAAAATAGGTTACCCAAATGAGCCAAAACTGTAGGCCCAAATGCAGAAAATAAATTACGAAATAATATTTTGTCGAATATTTTGGAAAATGCATGAATAAATACAGCATAATAAATATCGTATAAATACAAGGTAAATACAATTTATCGGTTTACTTATTAAAATACGTATTCCAGGATCGGGGAGTGACATCTTCGGATCCTATCCCAAGATTACTCTTTTCTCCGATCCAATCGGCCGCCAGAGCAAATAATGAGTTTTACTTTGAAACTCATGACCAATCCCTTTTATGGTATACGGATTTTTCTGTTCACAAAATATGTACCAGCGTACCGATTAAATGGACTATATTTTCTGAGCATCGGACTTACTTTGAAGCATTAGGGTTGCACGTTCTTGTCACCCACTCATATCCTGTCGCAACTAATGCTATTCGTCTGTTTTACTGCAATTTCACTCTGAACAATTTTATTGTTAAGATTCATCTCAGTGGAATTAATATTGAATTCAATGATGTCCTCTTAGCAAAAATCATTGATATCCCTAATGAAGGTGCACCGCTAGATGATATCACGAAATTTAAATTTTTTGCAGGCACAACTTTGAGCAGTTTCAAGAATGAACTCTATTCTCATGACCGTGTTCGTTCTAGTAAGTTCAAAGCTGCAAACATGAACTTATTTAACTATGAATTGCATTGCATCGTCTACTCCACTATCTTACCCAAATCCACTTCAAAAGATGATATGACTATCCTTGAGTTGTCTGCCCTTTATCACATTCGTAAGGGATTTCTTTTTCTGTTCCCAAGACTATTATCCAGATGATGGGACGTTATCGCGAAAGGCACAAAAATCTTGCTTACGCGATGATTATCCCAATCATCTTTCAGCATTTTGAGATTGACTTATCCACTTGCGCTCTTGAGTCTGAGCCCAAGTATCTCCAGCTGTCTCGCCGCAATACAGTCATCCCTCCTGCTTCCTATTGCTCCTGCTCCACCTCCTCAGATCTATCATATGTCTTATGAGGGTATTCACCAGCATCTCTCTGATTTGCGAGCGTTTATTACTGACACATCGAGGAAATGCGAGTTCCGAGATTCCAGTCGATTTTAGCCTCTCGCAAACTCCTTTACGGATCCACGATTTGCTCAGAATGGTCATTCTGTCAGTTCTCTTCCCGAGATCCAGCTGTATCGGGCTACCGCTACGAGGATGAGGCGGTTCGTCACTTCTTTCAACCCGGTAACGCATATGACTGGTACCGTGGTTCTGGTGCTACTTCACACCCTTCTGGAGCTGGCATTTCTAGAGCTAGTCCATCTGGACATGGTGGCGCTGTTGGAGCTGATGATGATGATGATGATTCTGAGGATTTCTGATCTAGACGTGATGTATTTTGTCTAGATTTTATCTAGCTAGAGTTTTTATTGTCTATATATGCTTGGAAATGCTCCGACATTCCAAGATAGTACTCTCTTTATTTTTTTAGCACTAAGACTTTCTATTGCTGAGATTGATGTATTTAGAACATCTATTATGCTCTCATTAGCATGCTTTTCATTTCAGTTTGTACTGTTCTCTATTTCCTTCACATTTTGTTTATGCCTAGCATTATCTCCTTTAGCTTATGCTTCTACATATAAACTGCCTGTGAAATACATGTTTTTCTTTCTGTATTTTTTTGTATTTCTTCGACGTTTGTTTCTTATGCATGAATTGCGGGAGAGCTTCTCTCTTTGTAATTATTTTGCTAAGTGACAATGGGGGAGAAAATTGATCTAACATCTTTTGCAGAATACATGAATAATCTTTTTGTGGATATAGTACTATTTAAATCTGAACAAGTAACAAAATTTTGATTTTTTTTTCAAATCAAAGATCGAGATGTTATATCGGTCAAAGTTTGTCAATTATCAAAATTGGGGAGATTGTTGGCCCATTGGTCATGGTCGAACCTGATTTTAATAATTGATCTAACCCTGTCTCGATATAAGGGCTACTTGGACGATTGTTTAGAACTTCTACCATTCTGTTCAAGACTGAAGTTGTTTTACCACATGAGTTTGTATTTTATATCAATATAATTTTCATATTTATTGAGTCTAGGAATATGATGTATACCGTGTCGTACTCGCAAATAGGCTATCCCAAAATATTTTCATAATATCCTATGTTTTGAAAATAGCCTATCTACAAAAAGCTCATAACTGTTAGAACTTTTCAAAAAGCCAAAACCCAAAATCATACTTACAAAAATTACCAAAAATCATTCGTTAGGCCCCAAGGGAATTCGGCCCGAGTTCGGTCTGAATTTTGCCCAAATTCGTTTGGTGCCGTTTGATTTTTGAATTTGGTCATCCTGTAGTTATGGATGCAACGGCTATTTATCGAGATTCTCTCAAAGATTTGTGTCCAAACTCTGTCCGAATTCTCCATTTGGAAAAACTATAAATAGAGAAGAATTCTCATTTCAACACACCTCTCTTCTCTCCTCTCTAAGCTTAATACGTTCTTCCAAAGTGTTCTAAGCTCTTTTATTTTCAAATTCCAAGCCAGTTACAATCCTCTAGTCGATCTGCCAGTACGGTACGGTCTAGAAGTTTCAGAGAGATTGTAATCAGAGGCTTGATAGAAGAAAGACTTCACAATTGAAGTTGGTCGAGTACTTCAGATCAAAGCTCGTATTGTAGAAGTTGCAAGGACTTCGTATGAAAACTTGCGGTATTTTTTCATAGTGGATTCAACTGGAAGCTAGAGTTCTTCCGACTGGAATAGTTCTCACAAGAGGAAAACTAGTATACATCGTCGTATTTGCGTTTGCTTTCTGATCACTGCTTTTTATTTACTTGTGATATATTATCCGTGATCTTGCTGCTAACATTTTTAATTAGCTAATTTTCGCTGCCTACTCTATTCATCCCTCCTCTAGAGTATTGCGCTTGACAATTCGTTCTTACAAAAATGACCCAAGAACTCCACCTGATCCAGAAAAAACTCACACTTCGACAACTTTTCGTACAACTGCTCCTTCCTGAGGTTCTCTAGCACAATCCTCAGATGCTCATCGTGCTCTTTTGGAGTCTTTGAATAGATCAGAATATCATTGATGAATACCACCACGAACTTGTTAAGGTATTGATGGAATACCTTGTTCATCAAGTTCATGAACATCGTCGGGGCATTAGTCAACCAAAACGATATCACATTGAACTCATACTGGCCATACCGAGTCCAAAAAATAGTCTTCGAAATGTCTTCCTTTTACACCTTCACCTGATGGTACCCTGACCTCAAGTTTATCTTCGAAAATACCTTCGCGCTGCTCAACTGATCGAATAAGTTACCAGTCATCGGCAACAGGTATTTGTTCTTGACAGTGAGGTTGTTTAGTGCCCTGTAATAAATGCACATGCGTACTAATCTATCATTTTTCGGTACAAACAAAACAGGAGCGCCCCAAGGTAAAGAACTGGATCTGATAAATTTCTTGTCATACAACTCATCTACATGCTTCTTCAGCTCTGCCAACTCACTGTTGTTGATCCTATAGACGTGCTGCGGAATAGGCTCCGCTCCTGGCACCAAGTCTATTGAGAACTCAACATAAGAGTTTCTATGAGGGTTTCTACATGTAGAAACTCTCCATTTTTCATCAATTAATATTGGCCCCACGACATTAAAGTGATCATTTCATTTGTTGTCACATAGGGTAGAAATGGAGAAGAACTTTTGGAGGCTATTTTTTGTTTGTGTAATTTTTATACAGAAACTCTAACAACTAGGATATAAATTTGCTTAAAGTACAATGCCAAGTAGGATTGAAAACCAAATTTAGAAATTTCCATTGGAGATGACCTAATAGTTCGGGTATTGTAATCCTAAACCCTATTTCAAGGGGAGAAAACTTTGATACCGAAGGGGATATCAAAATTTTGATACCCTCTATGTATGACATGTGGGCCCCCTCCCTCTTCGTAAAATGTGTAAATATATATATACATAAATATTGAGGGGACCCCACTTGTCATACATAGGGAGTATCAAAACTTTGATACCCCCTTCGGTATCAAAGTTTTACCCATTTCAAGG
This sequence comes from Iris pallida, assembly GCA_029216955.1. Classification (NCBI taxonomy): domain Eukaryota; kingdom Viridiplantae; phylum Streptophyta; class Magnoliopsida; order Asparagales; family Iridaceae; genus Iris; species Iris pallida. The sequence continues at coordinate 2,183,075 of JANAVB010040818.1, read as the reverse complement.
TTGTAATTGGCTAATTATAAAGGCACTGCCCTTTTTGATAAGGACTAGCCCGGATTGGGGCTAGCCCAGATTTTTTTGTGTTTTACGCAGGACAGCCCATTTTTTTGATTTTGGGCTGTCCCAAAGTAAAATTCTCCTAAACCCAAAATTTTTCTCTCATTTGCAAATTTTTTTCTCTCTCTTCCTAAACCCTAACTCCTATCTTCTTCTTCTTCTTCCTCTTCTCCTCCACCATTTCTCCATCCCCAAGCAAGAAGTTAATTTGAAAATTCCTACAAATTTCTTCCACCCTAGAAATTTTCTCTTCTTCTTCCTCTTCTCTTCCAAATTTTCTTCTCAAGAAGATCTATGGCACCCAAATTCTTTCTCTATTTGTTTCCAAAACTTTAGAAATTAAATTGAAAAATTCAAGCATCCATTATATTGTTTATTTCAATTGTCTGTAGCCCATTTGAATTAAACTACATTCGGAGTGGAAAATTACCCATTTAAATTAAACACAAGTATGCACGAACGAAAAAACTGTTCGTCGATCAGGACTGCCCAATTTTCTGGCAGTCCTACAAACTGAATGGACTGCCAGAAAACTGGGCAGTCCTAAGTCACAACATGTGAAACAAAGGACTGCCCATTTTTCTGGCAGTCCTTACTGTATTCAGGACTGCCAGAAAATTGGACAGTCCTGAATACAGTAAAGACTGCCAGAAAAATGGGCAGTCCTTTGTTTCACATGTTGTGACTTAGGACTGCCCAGTTTTCTGGCAGTCCATTCAGTTTGTTGGACTGCCAGAAAATTGGGCAGTCCTTGTTTGCACTAGTTGAACAACAATATTGGGTTTCCTCCCATATTAGGGTTTGTATATTATGAGGAGCCTTTGGGTGCCATCGAAATTGAAAATGAGGAAAAAATTAGGGATAACAATATTAGGGTTTCCACAATATTAGGATTTAACATTTTTGTTGTTGTTGTTGTTCTTCCTTTTCTTCTTCTTCTTCTTCTTCTTGGATGGGTTGAGGAAGAAGAAGAGGAAAAAAATAGAAAGAAAAAAAAAAGTGACTTTTATACGAAAGAGTGGAATAACCCTAATCAATATTTTTAATGACAAATTTGTAAATAATACAAAGTTTAAAATAGAATAGCCCTAATAAAAATGTGAACTGCCTTTATAACTAGCCTTGTAATTTCTATGCGTCGGGAAGATACTGCAAACCCGACCCGTTAATGATCCGAATCACCAGCTTCATCCTCTCTCTCTCTCTCCAATTCCTACTCTACTACTATGGTTTTTTCTTCTTCTTTTCGAATTTTTAGGGTTAGGGTTTTCGCCAATTTCTCGTGTTCTCATTAGGGTTAGGGTTGGGATTTCGTTTCTTTTCGGCGAAATCGGTTGAAATTTGGGAAATTCCAATGCGATCGGCACAAATTATGTGGAAATTTGGGTGGGCTTGATAGGTTTGGTACTTTTTTATTCTATTCTTATTGTTTTTTTCGCTGAATTGTTGATCAAACTATGGGGGTTTAGTAATTCTTGATCTTTTCACTTTGTCTGTGTGAAATTGCCAATTGCTGTTGTTCTCTTTGGAAATTCGTTACAACTGTTAGATAAGATACTTGTTTGGTAGATTTATTTTTTACTGTAGATTACTTTGTTTAGAATTTCATTTTTCATTTTTCTTCTTCTTGGATTTGTGGGTCTAATCGATACATGTCTTTTCCTTATCGTTGTTTCACTATAAGTTGCAAACTTTATGCTTATTGTATTGAAGTTGAGCAATCTTGTATTAAGTGGATTCATTACACATTTAACATAACAATGTTTAGGGTGCATGACTGATAAGATCCCCAGACAGATTGGCCAGGAATGGGAGATGTTCAAATGAAATTTGACATCTCTATCAGTAATTTGTCGAAATTGAGTAGAAAATAGAATTAGGGAATAACTAGGTCTAATATTCAAATTGTAAAATGGCAGGGAATCTATTACAATATAGGAAACAAACTAATTGAGGATGCATTTTTCCCAATCTCCCTTTCTCATCTCTTCTTAGCTATTTATACGATGCCCAAGATATTTTTCAGATACAATGTCTAATTATCATTCTATCCTTAACTGATTACAAAGGATACTAATACTCATCTGTCCTTGGAGACCACTTGCATTATCAGTTAATAGGTAGTTGAATTGGAGTGCTCTCATATTAATATGAACTTCCTCTGATACTGGAATGCTCGGTTATCGATACTGGCTTGCTACTGCTGATGTTCCACTGGAGCTTAGTGTAGTGATACGTGGGAATGTATGTCTCAAGGTCAAAGTACGGGTAGGTCTTAATAAACTTCGCATAAGGAATCCAGACTGCATCCCCCTCATGCCTATCCTTCCACTGCACAAGCAACCAACTCCAGAGCTTTGAGTGAGCTTCTTAGTTCCTTGATAGCCCCCTGACAATGCACTGATACTCAACTGCACTGGCTACCTGCTGCATTAGCTACTACATTAGCTAGTTATACCTGCTACAGAGACTGATTGACTGTGAGTTGTTGCTGCTAATTGACTCACTGATACTGAGCTATACTGCTCATTGGCTACTGTACTATTGGATTACAGTTCACTGGCTACTATACTATGTCCAGTGTCATAGTTTGATCCATGGATCCCATACCATTCCCCGTTCTTCTCCAGAGCAAAGACTCGAGCAAATTGAATAATTTGGCCCCATCCAACCCCAATCCATTGCACAAGCATCTGGGATATTTGTTCCAGGGGGAGAATGGTCTGTAACTGAACCATGGATATTGTATACATCTTGACATACTGCTTGTCATAGAAATCACCAAAATTTAAGAGCTTCACCCTCTGTTAAACACTGGAGCATAAGATTCCTATATGATGTGACAGGAAATTATTTCAAGAGTGTCTCCAATAGCGGCAATTCAAATATATAGCCCAGAGGAATCCATGATAAGAAAGCATGGAGAGTTGCTAATGTAGCACGTATAAGCTCTGTTCTTTGAGATGCTGATAGTACATATAAGCACAACTCATGGATGAGTTGAAAGTCACTGTTTAATGATTGTTTCGGTTCTTTGATTTTCAGTTGAGTCATCTCGCCTCTTGAGAAATCAAAAACTTCTTCACTAAGAAGCTTGAGTATGGCCATGCATTTATCGCAAAGTGTCTCACTAGTTTTAGCTGCTGAAACAAGACCATAAATGAAGCTTTTCCATCTGGCTGGCCACTCGTGCTTTAGAACCTGAACCAATGTAATTTGAGTTTGTTGAGATACAGCCTCTCCAACCGGAAGGAGCCTTCATTACTCGAAAGCTGTACAATAACATCCGATATGTAATTTTTTATCCCATCCCGTTGTTCAACTGGAAAAACGTTCCATCTATACTTGACAGCACAGTCAAAGTTTTCTATTTCACTAATGCCACTGACACTCAAGAATTTTGTTGTAGAAGGTATCAGGGTAGTGGTAAAATTGATAGACACTAGCAAAACCAAGTAAATCCATATTGTAACCCCCAGAGTATCCTGTATTTTCTTCACAATGAGATCTATTTCCCATTTTGGATCAATAACATCAACAGTTATAGTTTCTTTGGGTTATTTATAAAGGCACATCATTTTTTGATCGGGGCACATCAATCCAGGACTGCCACAATTTCTGGCAGTCCTAGATACATTCAGGACTGCTAGAAATTGTGGCAGTCCTGGATTTGCACTTGCTGTACACAGGACTGCCACTATTTCTGACAGTCCTATCAGTTTCTAGGACTGCCAGAAACTTGGGCGGTCCTGGATGATGTGCCATGATCAAAAATTGATGTGCCCTTATAAATAACCTTTCTTTGACATTGGAATCCCATACCATTCCAGAAAGGGAAAAGGCCAATGTAGGTTGCAGCAGAAATAATGTAGATGATGATGGCAATGTTGATGCGGTGGTTGTGGCAGAAGTAGATGTAAAAACCCAGTGAATAGGTATACCTGGATCCCATATTATGAGTTTCTGATCCATGCTTTCTGCAGCAGCCCAATAACTTGCTGAAAATAGGTAAGTTCTTCGATCTCGAGGAAGAGCTTTCAGGATTTCATCAATAGATTTCTCAAACTCCTGGTTGAGAAATTTATCAACCTCCTCAATAACCAAGTATTTTAATGCCCGAAAGCTAAAGCCTTTTGTATTTGAGAAATGATCCAGGAGACGACCAGGAGTAGCCACTGCGACATATGGACACTTGGCAAGAGAAATAGCTTGTTGCACAATGTTAACTCCTCCAGCTAGCACTGAACATTAAGATCAATGCCAGACCCTAAAGCTTCAAACTGTTCAGAAATTTGAAAAGCCAATTATCTGGTTGGAGATAGCACACAAATAAAAAATGGTTGTCCTTTCTCAAGGAATGCTTTTGCAACTGCAGCATGTCTTTTCTGAGCAGCTTCCTCTTCCCCCACAAGTAACTTCTGGCACCTTAAAGCTTCTGCATCCTTATCTGCAACCTATGCTTTCACCAGTATTTGCTCAAGCAGAAAACTAATGCATGCAACTAGATTTTTCATCTCAAGTGCATTCTTCCCAGCTTCACTAACAAAAACATACTTACGTAACGACAAAGTTGTGCCAGCAATCAAGAAAGTCTTCTCACTTGCATCATCAAGCACACTGGATAAACTTTGTGATGTCATATGAAAACTGGAAGGCCTTGCATATACAACATCCAAAAGAGACATACCAGCTTTAACATTCTTTTGCGGTAATGACAAAAATTCTGGTTTTTGTATCCATGATGCCAATGCCCTTATAATTGAAGAACCAGTCACTGGCTTACTGATACTAAGGTTTTGTATTTTACATGTTGTGATTCATCACAGTTTTCTGTCACTGTGGCATCTTCCTCTTGTGATGAGAGAGCAGAATCTACTGCAGTCATTTCTAATATAATGGAAGAATCTGTGTTGGCTTGTACAAGGCTTGATTCAGTTTCATTTTCAACTTCAATTGTTACTTTATCAAGCTCTTCAATGTTACTTTATCAAGCTTTTCAGGTACGATATCACTTATATGAGATTCACCATCATCTTTCTCGTCTTTTTTCAATTCGTCGTCTCTAACTCGAATTTCTCCTCCTCTCACATGCATTTCATCAAACACCGCCCGCGCTATGTAAGGACGGGGAAGGCTCGATTGAATATTTTGCTTAATGTTTTGAACCGAAGTCATGGTTCTGTTTTGATGCTCGCTCGTCAGTGAGTGGATGACCAATCCCTCCATGGATTCACACTCAATTTTGAACCTACGACACCAACTCATGCTATGAAACTTCCCCACGGTCACTTTATCAAACACCTTTGATTCAGTCTCTTCTTGCTGCTGCAGACTTTGATATTGTTGTTGTGGCGGTTGAGGAAGGGGCGGTGGAGTCTCGTACTGCTGATGCGGTGTCGGTGGTGGTGAAGGAGTTGGATCGACCGAAAAATAGGAGGGATAGACTTCCATTCTATACTCCATCAAATTATCCAAGATTTATAGTTTGTGATCTATATTTTGAAGCGTACCTTGAAGAGATTGGAGACTCTCTTCCACGATCCGGTCGCGAGGATCCTCCGGAAATCCTAGTTGTGAGATCCAGCTCAAGAGCGGCGCCGGCGCCAGCTGTGGTGGCAGAGGCGGCGGTAAAGTTGCGTACTGTTGCCGATGTGTCTGTTGTGGTGAGTACGACCATGGCTGGTAGTTCCACGTCGGCGGCATCGGTGGTTGCGATGGTGATTCCAACAGATCTCTCTGCCGACGCCCATAGTTCCAAGAAATCGACGGCCCTGATACCAATTGATAAGATCTCCAGACAGATTGGCCAGGAATGAGAGATGTTTGAATGAAATTTGACATCTCTATCAGTAATTTGCAGTGGAAATTGAGTAGAAAATAGAGAATTAGGGAATAACTAAGTCTAATATTCAAATTGTAAAAATGGCAGGGAATCTATTACAATATAGGAAACAAACTAATTGAGGTTACATTTTTTTTCCAATCTCCCTTTCTCCTCTCTTCTTAGCTATTTATTCGATGCCCAAGATATTTTTCAGATACAATGTCATTCTATCCTTAACTGATAACTCATCTATCCTTGGAGACCACTTGCATTATCAGTTAATAGGTACTTGAATTGGAGTGCTCTCATATTAATATGAACCTCCTCTTATACTGGAATGCTCGGTTATCGATACTGGCTTGCTACTGCTAATGTTCCACTGGAGCTTAGTGTAGTGATACATGGGAATGTAGCAATGACCCTTAATAGATCTAAATGGAAGAAGAAAAAAATGATTCAAGTGGCCAAACCCAAAAAAAGTGAGATAAAGGCTTTTTTTGTTGTTGTCGTATAATTATGAGCTCTCGATGCGTGTGTGCTTAGCGTGGAATCGGATTATGTGGCCAATTTATCGCCGTTTTGCGGCCACTTGATTAATGTTTAATTGGTGTTTAACTTGGATTAAATGGCCAATTAATCTGACTTTAGAACATAGAGTGTTAGCAAGCAAATCTTATTTTGCTAAGCGGGACCAATGGTAAGTCTTACTAGAAATCTAGAAATTATTGTATGATTTTTATCCGAACTATGTATTAATCTCTGTTTGCTATGTTCATTTCGATATCCTTCTAGAGATTTAGGGCCAATCATTTATTGCCACCTGGGTCACGAACATAGGACCTCCCCTCCTATACCAAAGCCCTCAACCATTGGACTGCAAAACCTTTTGGTGTTGATTTTGAAATTTTGTCACTGCTCACGAAATTTTCCAGTGTTATGCTTTCAACTTTTAACTTTTCTTTCAAGGTATTATTAAGGATGTTTTTCTGAGTTGAGCTCATTGTTCAGCTGTTCAACTGTTATTTTCTGAATTCTGATCCTGATAATTATTTTAGAGAGGAAACGAGTGTTGATGCTTTTGTGATGAACCCTGATGGTTCTTGTTTTAGGAATCTTGATTTACTATGGTCACTAATGTAATTATAGAGCAAGTTTACCGTTCTGATACTGACCCCTACCGATACCAGCCAATACTGACAAATACTGAAATTTGGGCTCTTTTCCATTCAGTTCAAAAAATAAAAAGAGACGAGTACAACAAAAACTGTGTTGACAAAATGATTGCGTCATGTCGAAGATCGACATGCTATAGTGTGTGATATGATTCCCTAGCGACATAACGTAACTATTAGCTTTTGTCAAAGTTGTATATCTACAGTTCCACACTACTTATCCATCTTATATTATTACATTGAGAACTATCTATCGTTGGTGTACTTTGTTTAAAAAAACAAGTAAACTACAATATCTATTGAGGATGACGATTCAAGAATATTAAACATTTTTACCTTCAAAACTAAGGGGAAACAACAAATCATAAATGTATTAAATATTTTCTATTTTTTAATATTATTAATTAAGTTGTCTTTTTAAACCAAGGATTCCGGAAACAGCCAATACTGATACTTAGAAGGGTAGAAAACCGATTGTGATACCAATACTGCGAACCTTGTTATATATAGGCAATAACCCTTGAAAATATCTTTTAGCCAACCTCAGAAAATCAGGATGAAGACTATTTATTTTATTTTATTTTATTTTATTTTCTGTTGGTGGTGATGGTGCTGATGCTGTTGATTTATTTTAGGTCTTGGTGTAAATTTCACAGACATAGACACAAGCTATTTTTCCGGTCAAGATCATTTGAAATTCTCTCTTTGCCGAAATGGAATGGATGCTTTCTTGTTCTTGATAGTTTTGTGAACTTCTTGGCTCGTCACCTTTTCGTTCAAGTGGCCACTGCTCATCTTTAGACAATGTTGTTTTCTAGTCGCTGATTGGCTGCTTTCTCCTATTTTGTAGGTAAAGAGGAAAACAGTTGTTGTAGTGTGGATCTTCTAAGTTAGGTTCTATATAATGGAAGGATTTGGGAGTTCTGGATTTGGTGCAGTGAGTTCTGTTTCGAAGAAGAGGAGGACTACTACTTCAAGAAGACCTCGGCCTGATTCTCAATTCCTAGTGGAGACTCGAGATGCATCCTCTCATTCGTCCCCACCATCTTCAGATAATGGAAGTAAGCTATCTCCTGTCCAGAATTTAGGCTATGATGCTTCTTTCCGTAGGAAAGCGTTTAATCTCAACATCTCTACCACAAGAATGGCATCAATGAATAATAGTGATGGAACAAGTACCTCGAGAAAGATTAGGAAACAGGACAGAAAATATGGAGATCTTAGTGGGTTCTACGGCAATGACAGTTCAAAAGGTGGGCAGCCTGGGCATGGGTCTGAGTTGAGAAGATGCAGTGAAGGTGTCCTTGCTCCGTCGAATTGGAAAAATTCAAGCAAGGCTAGAGAGAACTTTGATGGCAGGCATGGTGATGGCCAGAGTTCTGGGTATGCAGTAGGTGGTAATGGTGGATCGGCTGAGAACAAGCTGAAAAAGGTGAAGCTTAAGGTCGGTGGAGTTACTAGAACAATTCATACGAAGTCAAACTCAGAGATACACACTAGTGGTTCCAGTGCTAAACCCTCTCGATCATCAGATGCTTCTAGGCTTCGGCATAAGTTGATACTTCAGGTACTACTATGGGTTAGTTTGTCGAGAGCCTTTTTTGTCTTCATGGAAAATAGCTGGATTTTTTTTTTCAGCATGGAATTTATTCTATAGTTGATTGGTTCATGGGAAACTATAGGATTTAGGATATGTTCTTCTTATCAGTCTGATAAGCACCATTTTGTTTTGCGGATACACAGGTGGGTTGTTGGGGAGATAATTGAAGAGCGTTATGACTATTACTTCCCTTCTCTAAAATTCTTTGGGCAATGAAAACCAAACAAGCAGAAAGAAAATATAAAGTGTTTTTCCATATGAGATAAAATTTAGCCTTCTGTTTCGATGATAAAACAACAAAACATGGGAATATAAATTTACGAGCATTAAAGCAAATTTTCCTTATCTAGTAAATGACAAACAGAAAAGAGATCTTTGCTTTCCTTGCGAACGTTTATTATTTTATATTTATTTTTCCTTCTTTAGATATCCTTTAAGTTTTTTTTTTATACTAGATCAAGAAGGGTTAATTTCTAATTTAAATTTGAGTAATTGATTCTCATTGGGTAAAGTTGTTTTTGCACTCCCAAGGTGCTGTCCTTCGTTTCAATTGGATTCGCTTCTTGTAGGATAATTCAGATGATGACCATACTCCAAGAGAGAAAGGGGATGGTGTTCAAGGAGTTTCATGGAGGGACAGCAGTGGAGGTGGCTTCCCTCATATGTCAAAGGATAGCTCTCGAGTAAAAGCATCAGAAGAGGGGAAGCAAGTGCCCTTTTCTGAGCCTGTTCGTAAGAGTAAGAGAGTGCCTAAGAGGCGGGTTCTGGATGGTGAGCTCGATGAGGGTCATAACGATGATGAGATCCGTTTTGTTGAGAAACTCAAGACTGCGAAGATCAGTACAGACGACCCCTCTGAGTTTGAGGATGATGGAGAAGAAAGCGTAAAGAAAAAGAATATTCCGAAGGTTCCTAAAAGTAGGAAAAATGGATATGATGTGGATGTTGACTATAGTTCTAGATCAGCCAGGGAGAACCGCAAGAGGTTAAGAGCGGGGAGGGGGTCTGATGATACTGATTATGTTGATGAAGAAGAGCCTGGTTCTGATGATGGGATTGATCCCAAGGTGAAGAAACAGAAGAAGGAATGTGTGGACACATCGACTGATGCCATAATCCAACCTCTTACAACACGGCAGCGAGCCTTTCAGTCAGGAAAAGGTGCATCTACTGGGGCGAGTTTGATTGAGTTCCCAAATGGATTACCTCCTGCTCCACCAAGAAGTAAGGGCTTGCTATCATTAATTATCACGCAGAATTTGGTGTCTACATTTGTAATAACTTTTGTCAAACTCTTATAGAACAAAAGGAGACGCTTTCAGAAGTGGAACAGCAAGCAAAGAAAGCCGAGGCTGCCCAAAGACGTAGAATGCAAGTTGAGAAAGCAACTCAGGAATTGGAGGTCCCTCTCAGCTTTAGTTTTACCTATAATCCTTTTTTATTTTATTCTATCTAGTTCACTTTTTCTTTAACTTGTCCTTGACTCCTTGTCTTATTGTAATTATGAAATTTACAGGCTGAGGCAATAAGGAAAATACTGGGCCAAGATTCTAGCAGGAAGAAGAAAGAAGAGAAGATGCGGAAAGAGCGAGATGAGATGGCTCAGGTGACATGACATTACTAATATTCTTAATAGGGAGCGGAGCTGTTGTCCACATTATTCTTTACCAAATCTGTCACATGTTCTCAGCATTCGACACATCCTACTTTTGCTATTCATAATTATAGAAGCTAATGAGATGTGCCACATGCTGAGAACATGTAACATAACAGAATAATGGGGACAGCAGATCCGCTCTCTTCCTAATATGCATGCACTTTGACTATTCTCATTGCTTACATTTGAACTTGCATTGGCCTTCTCAGAAGAAAGCTGCCGAGTATCTGGTGTTGCCATCGAACACCATCAGGTGGGTAATGGGGCCAAGCGGTACAACTGTTACATTTGGCGAGGAAGTTGGCCTTCCTAGCATTTTTAATCCCCAGACTCGCAGGCAGGAACCAAAGTTGTATTGGACTTCGAATAGCTGTTTTTTATTATTGTTTTTTTTACTTGTGCATGCATCTATGTTTTATGTTTTATTCCCCACAAATTCATATTATCTGCCAGATTAATTTTTTTTAGCTAATGTCTCCCTTATGAAATCAGTTATCCACTACCGCGAGAGAAGTGTGCTGGCCCGTCTTGTACAAATGCATACAAGTACCGAGATTCGAAATTAAATCTACCATTATGCAGTCTACAGTGCTATAAAGCAGTTCGCGAGAGCACTCAGCAATTGTCGACATGTTGACTATCTGTTCCTTCGTCTCTTCTGACCTCAGGAGGTGGTGTTAATTGTATCATCCTATAATGATGATTGTGATATAATGTTAATAGTTGAATAATATAGTTACATGGCTATCTTGGAAGAATAAAGCTAGTTGTAGTTGTGATCTTATTGATTCTTTGAAAGATAAAAGTCGAAGGTTTGTAAATAAGTTGGGTAAGTTGAGGGAATATCAGCTAGTTGTACATGGCAATAAGTTGATGATCTGTTGTGATATCTTGGCTACTCTCTTCATTGAAAGCTTAATGGAATATTTGTTACTTTCAATTTTTTATTATTCCTGTGAATTTTTCTTAGAAAGGATGTGTGGTCATAGAATGCAGCCTGAATCCTCCATGAGCAATCTCATCGTCATTCCAGTTGTATGTGTCTTATAAGTTTATGGTTATTTGTCAAGAGTTTGTGTTTCACCTGCAGGAAGTTATCTTGTCCTCTTTTCGTTCCTGTACATCGCAGATAACCAAATGGAAATGTTCTGGAACCGCCTTGTAATTTTACCACTATTTGGGTGATCAACAACTATGTGAATTTTTTTTGTTATGGTTTATATGTTCTTACTTGGAAATTGTTTTACACAAATTTAAGTACAGAATAAAGAAATATATAAAAATTATGTAGGGGATAACAAAGCATTCAAAATACAAGCTACAAATCGTCATTGCTAATGGCAGCACGAGTGCATGCACTCGTACTGCCAGCAGCTTGGACCCTTGTTAGCAATTTAGCAAACGGAAAAATTTTGGGGCGACAAAAGTATGAGTATAAATCGGCTCAGAAGAAATAAAATGCGTTCAAAAATTCGGTCAAATATTCGAAAAATGAAAATATTGATGTTAGAAACTTCACATTCTGAAATATGTTGTCAAATTTGGTTAATTAAATAGGTTCGCAACATGTTTTTATGCCAAAATTTTCAATAATTTATACGGAGCACGTTTAAAACTTCGCATGTTTAAAATTTATGTACTGATTTGGATCTGTCAAAAGCCTTGTTAGCAATCACCCGAATAAAACTCTGTATTATACGCGAATTTTTTCGTATCTTTCATAAACGTATAATATTTGCGTACTTTTGACAGATCCAAATCAATACATAAATTTTAAGCATGCAAAGTTTTAAACGTGTTCCGTATAAATTATTGAAAATTTTGGCATAAAAACGTGTTGGGAACCTGTTTAATTAATCAAATTTGACAACATATTTCAGAATGTGAAGTTTCTAACCTCAATATTTTCATTTTTCGAATATTTGACCGAATTTTTGAACGCATTTTATTTCTTCTGAGCCGATTTATACTCGTACTTTTGTCGTCCCGAAATTTTTTCGTTTGCCGAATTGCTAACAGGGGTCAAAAGTACGCAAGTATTATACGTTTATGAAAGATACGAAAAAATTTGCGTATAATACGAGTTTTATTCTGGTGATTGCTAAGAAGGGCTTGGACACGAAACCGCCATTGACACCACCAAATGTTAAACTTTCCCATGCAATCTAGGAAACCAACCATCATGAAATTTACTGTGGACGTCTTCATCATTTATACATGATAGAACAGTAAGTTCATATGAACCAACTGGAAAGACAACTCAGAATTTAATAAATATCATCAGCCTCTTAGTTCAGCTATTCACCGAACGCCCTCCATCAACACAAATGATTTGTCCAGTAATGTTAGAGCATCTCCAACCCTATTGTGACTTTGGAAAAAAGTTAATGCCACATAGGAATGACAAAATTTTATTCAAAAGTTCTTCTCCAATGCAATTTGTCAAGTCAATTGTGAAGCTTATGTGGCAAAAATTAAAGAAGACATTGTGAAGTTGATTGTCTTGTTCTAGACAATGCACTTGACAATGTCTTCTCTTCCATGTCATCAATTATGAATAAAAAATATTAGAAAAAAGAAAGAAGATGAGTAGTTGTCTTGGAAGTTGGAAAAAATATTTTTTATTGTCTTCTCAATACTTTTGCATTGGAGAGAGTTTTTCTATCTCATTGTCTTTTGAGATATAATTTTGCCACATAAACAAGACATTGTCTAGTGGCTCATGCCACATAGGAGCCACCTAAGACTCACAACACTTAACAAGACAATAGGGTTGGAGATGCTCTTAGATGCAGCAGGCATGAACAGGAATGCCACTAGGGATGCCACCTCCTCGGGCTCTCCTATGCGTCCAGAGGAGGGAATGCGATAGATCTCTTTAGCCACAAACTCCATATCATCCGGACGCTATTGCAGAAGAACAAATGATAAAAGTCTTTTGTAGTGATAAGCACATCCCTTTGACACTGTCAAAAGCAATGTTGAATGGACACAGAAAAATGGTACTGGTGTCTGTATCGGTGTCCGTATTATGTATGTACCTGCATCTGTTCTCCCCATTTATTCAACATAGGGTACTATGAGTACCTAATTCAAAATGTCCGTATCTTGTGTTCGTATCGTGCTCTTACCGGGATCCGTATTACTGCAACGGGTCAAAATAAAATATCAAATTTATTACCATATCAACAACGTAGGCTGGTCTGTCCACCAAATGGACTCCCAGTGTCAAACCAGTTTTGAACATGTCCAACAGCAGTGTGTCTAGTTCTGAAATTCCTAACTGAAAGTTTATAGTAGAACTACAAACAGAAAAGAAGCAAGCAGTTCTTCTTACTGGTTGTACAAAGAGGGTTTATGATGTAACATGTGTTGGTGTTGGGTAGCATTTCCAACCTATGTGAAGAACATTCCGGAGTGCGACGAGTGTTATCCGTGTGTCGAAAAAACTCGGAGAGTCGAAAGCGACAAACATGACGCATTTGAGCGTGTATCATACATATTGGAAAAGTTGTATCAGAGTCAAAGGTAAACCATCGGTAAATCATTGATACAGTAGTTCGTTCTATAATTGTTCTGACTCAAAGGAGACATTTTTAGGTATACCACTACTGGTATACCGCCGGTATTGCGGATCGTAAGGCAACTCTAGAGGAGGGGTGAATAGAATGCAGTAGAAATTATTCTCTATTTAAAAAAAAATATGAAGGCGGAGTACCAACTAAAATGTAATAAATCACATATATATAACTTGAAAGTAAGGTTCAGAAGAGCAAACGCAAACATCGAGATTTTATACTGCTCAAAATGTCCCGAGAACCCTTGCTCGGTTTTGAATTCACTATCAGTGAAACACAAACTTTGATCCGAAGGACTTGCGCCTTCTTACAGACACCTCACACTTTTTTGATGCAAAGGACACAACTACTTCAACTTCAAACTTTTGAAATAAAAGCTGACTTAGGCTTTTTCAAGTTTGTACAACTTTTAAACAAACTTCTAGTCGAACTTGCAGTTCAACAATTAAGAGCACAAAAAGTTGTTTTTGAGTAGGTAGGAAGGCTTAAAGCACAAGAGAATAGATGAGAAAGTGAATGAGTGATTTGGAATGGAGGAAAGTTCATCTATTTGAGATCGAGTTCGAGTCGAATTCGGTCATCAAACGTTCAAAAAATTGACCGTTCACTACTAAAATAACCCAGATTAGCGACGTCAGGAGACGTCGCTAAATACAGGAAATACGTCGCTAACAATGATTTGCGACGTATTTAGCGACGAAAAACCTACGTCGCTTATAGGCAAGTCGCAGATGGCAATTTAGTCGCCAAACGTCGCTATTTGCGACGCGTAGTTAATTGTCGCTAGACGTCGCAAAATGAGCGACAGATAGCGACGTATAAGTACGTCGCCAACATTGCGACGTAAAGCGACCACTAGCGACGCTTCAAAAGTTTATAAATGATGATGAGGCATGGCATCCACGTGGCCACGTGGGCAACGTAGCGACGTATATTAGCGACGTCAAGCGACGTAACGTCGCTAGTTAGCGACGTATAGCGACGTCTGTGTGACGTCGCAGTACGTCGCTATCCGTCGCTAATATAAAAAAAAAATTTTAAAAATATAATTGATATTTTTGTTATGCTGTGTGTCTGTGTTTACAGTGTGTGTGAAGTACAGTGTTCGAACCATCGACAGTTTCGCTTACTGTTGTATGTTTTATCTTTGATAGAAAGAGCAACAGTTCAGGGTGCACTTCTCAGAGCTTCCTCTTCACGTCCTTCACCTTCTCGGGAACCTTTACGACGTCCGAAAAAGTGAAGGACGTGAAAATGAAGCTCTCAGAAGTGCACCCTGAACTGTTGCTATTTCTATCCAAGATAAAACGTACAACAGTAATCGAAACTGTCGATGGTTCCGAACACTGTATTTCACATTCACTGTAAACACAGACACACATCATAACAAAAATACACAATATATTTTTTTAAAATTTCGGCAGCATCTCCTTTGTATATCAGATCATCGCTTATAACCCAGCGTAGGTATATTTGTCATCCCGTCGCAGATATCACAAAGTAAATATCACAATAAAAATAGGAGGCAGTGCAAAGTAAATATCACAGACACACATCCTCACAAACATCCAATAGAGTCAAATAAAAATGAAAGATGATAAAAAGTCTCCCACCAAGTGTATAAACAACAGTGTATGAATAAACAATTTGCCTATAGGGCCAATACATACAAGTCATAAAAAAACCAATAAAATCACTGCGGACCCCTGCCGCGCAACTGGGATAGAATGTAGTCATACTGCTCCTGGGTGAGCTGTACCGTAGGGGCAGTAGGAGGCAGTACAATGTCTGGAGTCGGCGCCGGAGGCAGTGCAGTATCTGGAGTCGGCGCCGTCGATGGACCCGGAGGACGTACCTGCTCCAGCTCTCGCAGTCGCTCACCATGCGCAGCAAGGGTACTCACCACCTTCTCAGTATACTGAGCGAGTGAGAGAGAAAGGCTCCTCTGCGATCCGTCCAGCTCGACCTGTCTACGCTCCATGCGCTGCGTAGACTCGGTGAGCGTCTGCAAGTTGGCAGCTGCAGCCTGATACAGACTCATCAGCTCCTGTATACTGCGCTCGACCGCATCAAATCATCCGGTGACGATCGGAGGGTCGGATCGTCGCTCGACCGCATCAGAAATCTGCTGCTGCAACTCGCGACGCAGCTCCTCGATCTGACGACGAACATCCTCAGCTCGTGACGACGCCTGCGTAGCCGGAGACTGCGCACTGACAGAGGGGGCCCGGGATGACTCCGAAGCCAAATACGTGCCGTAGGATCCCGTACCGTAGTACGTACCCTTCTGAAGACCGCCAACGGCGGTCATCCAGAGCTCGTCCGGCGATGGCTCTGCAGGCGGCTGGGAGGAAGTACCAGCCCCTCCCTCTGCTTGCGCACTAGCAGCAGCAGCAGCATCAGCCGCCTCCTTTTGTCAACTCTTAGTCCAATCTAGGTCAAATGTTTACTCTACTTTGACTTTCAGTTAAAATAGTCAACCTTGGGGGTGACTACTATTTCATATAATTTTAAAGTATCGGCCGATACCGATCCGATACGGCCGATACCGATACGGTTTGGCATGTTCCGATCCGATACCGACCGATACCAAATATTGACCGATACCGACATTGGGGGTCTTTGTTCCGATCAATTCAAGTACCAATAATGACCAAAGTCAACTCAAGCTATCTCATACACACAAGTAATATCTATATAGATATATACATATAATATATATATATATATATAGGCATGTATATACTATATGCCTATATTACAAGACAAGGCAACTTTCATGCCTTCATATATTTAGACACTCTAACATAGGCTATATGCCTATATCACATATGAGTTACATGATATAGTTATGTATATATGTATACAATACCATCTAGGCTATGTGTACGTGTCCAACATAATGTCGATGTGCAAGGGTGGAATGAACTAAAAAGGTAATCCTTCAACCAAACAATAACTAATCTATATGTCAGTCATGGGACTGAACAACTGAATACAAGACAAATAATAGTACTGGAACTAAATAAATGCCTGGACTGATATGAAGAGATAATATGGACTGCAATATATATATATATATATATATATATATATATATATATATATATATTTATATATATATATATATATATATATATATATATATATATATATATAATATGAGGAAACAATGCACAAACTGTTCTCAGATTGACACGTATATATATGTGTGTGTCATGTGTGTGGTGTGCTAACAGTGTGTGTGTACAATAGGGTGTGCGTATATAGGGTAAAGTGTGCCATGTGTGTGTACATAACATGGGCTAGGTGTCTCAATGTGTGTGTGTACATAGGAATCAATAGTGTGAGTGAATTAGCTATTCTCGGTTTTGAGTGTAATGTGAGTGAGCTATAAGAGAAACAGTATACACAAACAGTGTATCAATCTCAGGAAAATCAGTAGATAGCAGTAGTGTGTGTTTATATTCTCAGGTTACACTTATGTGTGTGTGTAGATAGGTGTAAACAGTGCATAATTTCTCGAGAAAATTCAGTGTAATGTGTGTGTGCCAATATGTGAAAACAGTGTATTAAAACTGTTCTCAGTTTTGACAGTCAATGGCATACGAAAACCCAAGAATCCCCAATCAATGTGAACCCTAACATGCACATTAATTCTCAGAGAAGATATGAGATTAATCATAATGGTTTAATCATTCAAAATCAGTTTAAACCAATGTTAATCTCAGAAAATTAATATATAGTGAACTACGTATCAGAAAATTAGGGATAAACCAAATTCGAAATCCAAATTCAATTAATAGCAAAATCTAATGGTTGGTAATGATATGAGTATGTGTCATAGAGTCACACGTGTCGAGTGTCCACCAAAACAGGACACAATCGTGTCCAAATTATTTTTTAACACACACGAACACAAATGACACAGTGCAGTCTCGTGCACATGTCCACGCGTGTGTGTCCGTGTCTGTGTGTGTGTGCGTGTGTGTGTGTGTGTTCGTGTCTATGTGTGTGTGTGCGTGTGTGTCCGTGTCCGTGTGTGTCCGTGTGCGTGTGTGTGTGTCCGTGGGAGAGGAGGAGGAGGAAGGAGAGGAGTTAGGTTAGGGTTTACCTGAGGAAGAGGAGGAGGAGGTCAGATTGGGGGAGGAGGAGCTCGAGGAGGAGGATCTCGAGGAGGAGGAGCTCGCCGGAGGGGGAGGGAGTCACCGGGGGGGAGGGGGTCGCCGGGGGGGGGAGGGCACTGACAGAGGGGAAGGGAGTCGCCGGGGGGTGGGGGGTGGGGGGGGGAAATGAAATTTTCGGGTTTTCGAGTGAGAATGAGGGGGAAAGAAGGCAGCTGCGTGCCCTAAGTAAAATAACTTAGCGACGTCACGTTTTGACGTCGCTAAATATCGCCAACTTGGCGACATGTACATAAAATATGTCGCTGAACGTCGCTTTTCGGCGACGTAGTACCCTCCTGTCGCAGAACGTCGCTAGACAGCGACGTTTTGCGACGTGTTTAAAACGACGTCGCTACTGGCGACGCCATTTATTGCCGTCGCTACAGTACGTCGCTATTTGATGATATTTTAGTAGTGGTTGTAAGCCAAGTAATCAGGAATAGAGGCTGACTAGGGTTACTGTTTTGGTAACCGAGTTCGGCCAGAGTTTGGGTAGAACTCGGTGCGAGTTCCGTTTTCCCAATTCCAGAAAGTTCCTGGTTTTGTTTGTGGCATGTTTGGGTTTGAATTTGGATTGGATTCGAGTCAGAATAGGATGTTGGATTTAGGAGGCTATTATGAGTGGACTTGGAGTGCTACTTGGGCTGTTGAAATGCAACACGATTCACAATAAGTCCTAGACACAATAAAGAAAAAAAATACATAATAAAGGTAAAAGTGTAGCTAACTTCTTGTGATGTAGCATTCTCGTATCTTGTATTCAAGCAGTCTTTTGTTCTTCCATGTTGCGGTGTATTGAACCGTAATTTTGTTAATTATTGAAATTGGATCAACCATGCCCAAATGGACCAACAATCTTCCCCATTTTGATAATTGACAAACTGCGACTAATACGCAATCTGAAGAAGATTTACTCCCCCTCAATGAGAACTTTCTTGTCGTCATACCAAGTAATTGCCTTCGTATCAAGTGATTGTCGTATTAATTATTTCTCTCCTATTGTCTTTTATCGAAATGGTAGCTCCCCCAAATCGGTGAACCAAGTTAGACAAAAGAAAACATGATAGAAACACACATTGTACAGGTAAAAAAAATATAAGCATGAAATAATAGAAGAAGTAAGTAGACATTTCATTGCAGTAAATAGAAATAGAAATACCCAACTAAAAATCACATCTCATAATAAAAAAAAATGCGACAAACTACTACCAGACTCAAATACATAGTGCATATTTGCGTGAGGGTGGTATTTTGCTTGAGCGTTCATGATGATTCCCTTTCTTGGCAGTTGGAGAGTCCTTCCTTATGTAGCATGTCTTCTTGCAGGTATAGCACAAAGGTTCTTCACCATTGGTATCTTGATAATCCTTCTTCTTTCTGTTCGATGTCTCAAACCTCAAGAATTTCTTAAAGTTCCTGACCATAAGTGCTTGTTCTTCTCTTTCAGATTCATCGTCTTCAGTATCATCGGTTTAGACTTTTTTGTGGTGTGCTCTGGTAGCTATAGTCTTCTCCTTTGGTGTTGATTCTTCAAAGTTATTGATATCCAGCTCATAAGCTTTCCATGAGTATCTCAAGAGTCATCGTGGTGACCATTCCCTTCAATGATTGCAGCCTTGGGATTCCAGTTCTTTGTCAGTCCCCTAAGAACCTTACGAATCTTCTCATGATTGCTGTAATTTTTACCAAGGGAAGAAAGAGATTAATAATATCGAAAAATCTTGTAAACATTTGAATAATATTCCGGCTGATCTTAGACTCCTTCACTTGAGAGATTTCTTCGTGAGTGACCACAAGAAGTTTTCATACTTCTTGTGAAGTGGTACAGGTAGACACTTTGTTGAACTCTGTCATGTCTACAATATAAAATAACACATTAATAGCTCTTACATGAAGACTAGATTATTTCTTATCTAAATCAGTATATTTATCATTGGGCTTTTCTACAAGATTTCCATCAAAAATAATCCTGGTTGGCTTTTTGTAGCCACCTATAACTATTGACCAGAGGTTAAAATCTAGATACTTAAGGTAAAAGCTTATTCGTATTTTCAAATAAGTGTAGTTGGTCCATCAAATAGAGGTGGCCTATTTGTGGATTGGCCTTCTCCAGTGAAGATGGATTTTACGGTTTCCATGTATAACTCTTAGGGTGTTAAACCTTTTAAGAGAATCTTGCTTTGATACCACTTATGGATCGTAGGACAACTCTAGAGGAGGGGAGAATAGAATGCAGCAAAAATTATCCCTATATTTAAAGGCATAGCACCAACTAAAAAAGTAATAAATCATAGATATATAACTTGAAAGTAAGGTTCAGAAATGCAATCACCGAGATTTTATATCGGTATCCCTCGTGGAGGACTATTCGTCCCGAGAACTCTTGTTCAGTGTTGAATTCACTATTAGTGAAACAGAAGCTTTGATCCAAAGGGCTTGCGACTTCTTACAGACACCCCATACTTTGATGCAAAGGGCACGACAATTTCAACTTCGAGCTTTTGAAATAAAAGCTTGACTTGGACTTTTTCAAGTTTGTACAACTCTTAAACAAACTTCTAGTCGAACTTGCACTTCAACAATTAAGAGCACAAGAAGTTGTTTTTGATTAGGTAAGAAGGTTTAAAGCTCAAGAGAATAGATAAGAAAGTGAATGAGTAATTTGGAATGAAGGAAAGCTCATATATTAAAAGGATTTTATGAGACTGAGTTCGGACAGAGTTCGGTCGCCATATGTTCAAAAATTTGACCGTTGTAAGCCAAGTCATCATGAATAGAGGCTGACAAGGGTTTCTGTTTTGGGTAATCGAGTTCGCCCAGAGTTCGGACAGAACTAGATCCGAGTTCGGTTTTCCCAATTCCAAAAAGATTCTGGTTTGGTTTGTGGCGGCATGTTTGGATTTGGATTTGGATTGGATTCAAGTCATAATAGGATGTTATAGGAGGCTATTTTCAGTGGACTTGGAGTGCTAGTTGGACTGTTGAAATACAACACAACTTATAATAAGTCTTGGACTCAATAAAGAGGAAATACATAATAAAAGTAAAAAATGTAGCTGACTTCTTGTGATGTAGCATTCTCGTACTCTTGTATTCAAGCAGTCTTTTGTTCTTCCATGTTGCAGTGTATCGAACTATAGTTTTGTTAATTTTTGAAATTGGATCGACCATGACCGAATGGGCCAATAGGTATACCGGTATCTGGACTGAAAGTCGAATTTGATTTTTTTTATTGAAACCTTTGGAGCGTGATAAACAATCCATATCTATTTGGGAGTTAGGTGTTATAAATATATGTTTCCTAACCCTAAACTTATTATCATATCAGAGGAGAGTTTTCTTAAGGTTACAATTTTCAAAAGAGAGGAAAAGGGGTTCAGAGTTTCGGGGGTTTATTCGAAAAGAGATCGCTTCGAGGAGTTCTAAAACGGTTCTTCTCGTCTTCTCGTCTTCGGTAATCCTTTCATGTACTGATTGTAATATATTTATATCTGACTGAAATATTGCGGTGATCCATGTGGATTGGTGGAGAAGTTTAGGAGCCGGTATCTCTCTTTATTCCACTAATGGAGACTTTTCTGGGTTGGACTCCAATTGTTCCGTGATTTTTTTCGTCAGGATTTTCCATATAAAAATCATATTTGTGTTGTGCTTTTGTGTAGTTTTTGGACATATTTCTTTTCTGTGACTTCTTCGATCCTCACCAAGTCCTATCGGTTTAGGGGAATGATTCATGTGTTTCGTTTCCAACAAACTGGTATCAAAGACAGATTACCAGGTGCCAAGAGTTGACAGCCAAACCGAATAGAAGATATGGATGCGAAGCCAGTGCGCACGATAAATCTATACGGTTCCAACTATCAGTATTGGTGGAGCAAGATGAAGGATTTGATATTCGTCAATATATTGCATCTTCCGGTATTTGCTTCTGATAAGCCTAGTAAGAAATCCGATGAGTACTAAAATTTTGAGCATATACGGGTGTGTGGATATATCAGGCAATTTATGGATGAGAATGTGTATAATCACATCGTCAATATTGATCACATAAAGACATTATAGAAGAAGCTGGAATCCTTGTATGCGAAGAAGACCGAGATAAACAAATTATTTTTGATCCGACAAATGATGGGTCTTAGGTACAAGGATGGTTTGTCCATTACGGATGACTTGAGTGAGTTCCATGACGTAGTTGACCAGTTATCCTCTATGGAAGTAAAGTTCAACAATGAGGTACAAGGGTTTTAGTTATTGTGTACTTTATCAGATTCGTGAGAGACTGTACGAGTGTCCGTGATCGCTTCTGCTCCAGAATGTGTGGTTACTATAGAGTTCGCCAAGAGCGAGATATTGAATAAAGAGATACGGAGATAATCTCAAGGTACTTAATCTACGTCTCATTCAGAGATGTTTATTTCAGAGAGCTAAGACATGAGTAAAAGCAAGGGTCTGAGCGGTGGTAGAAATAGAAGCATAGAAAAATCTATGGGTCGTTACAAGAACTCTGAATATTACTATTGGCAAGAAAGGCGAAAAGGAAAAGCAAAGTGAGAACACTAAAGCAGTTGTCTCAGCACATGGAGACGACGTCATTATTGTAGGTGATGAGGTTATCATGAACCTCGTCTGCGATGACAATTCTTGACTGATGGACTCAGGAGCTTTGATGCACGTATCTCACAACATGACATTGTTTGCCACGTACACAACAGAAAACTGTGAAGTGTTGAAGATGGAAAACGAGAATGTGTAAAAGATTGTAGCTATAGGAGATGTGCATTTGTAGACTATACATGAGTAATTACTATGCTAAGAGATGTTTCGTCATGTTCCTGATCCGTTTTAACCTGGTATCAAATGAAAGGTTGGATGATGAAAGATTCTTTAATATCTTCAAAAACGATCAGTAGAAGCTTTCCATAGATTCATTGGTGATTGCCAGAGGAAGCAAGAAGTTCGACCTCTACTATATGGAAGAAAGCGTAGAGGGGGCACAAGAGGTAAATGCAGTAAGTGACACGTCTATTGAGTTGTGGCACAGACGGCTCAGTCATATCAGCAAAAAAGAAATGAGCTACTTGTTGAACACGAAGGTGATTCCAGGGATGACGTCTACAAAATTGGAGAATGCACTGCATAGCTGGAAAGCGACATTGGGTGTCTTTCCAAAGTCACCCATCTTCAAGGAAGTCAGTGTTGCTCGAGTTGACTCACTCAGACGTCTGTGGTCCATTGAAGGTCAAATCAATTGGTGGTGCTTCTTATTTTTATAACTTTCATTGATGATTATTTCAGAAAAGTTTGGGAATATGTTATAAAGATCAAGGATCAGGTGCTGCCTACTTTCAAGGAGTTTTCGGTCTCCATTGCATGGGAGATGTATAAGAAGTTAAAGCGTAATTAGTCCGACAATGACAACGAATACATTGGTCCATTTAATGCTTATTACAAAGAGCAAGGGATTCGACACCACAAGTCTTCGTCAAAGACGGCTCAACTCAATAGCGTAGTGGAACGTATGAACAGAAAATTGATGTGAGGTACTATGTTTGTTCTCAGAGGCAAAATTACTAGACAATTATTAGGGTGAGACTCTTAATATTGTTGCTTATATTATTAATTTGTCTCATAGTTCTACTTTGTAGGGTGATGTGTCTGACAAAGTATGGTAAATGTATAATCACCATCGAGTGTTTTGGTGTAAGGCCTTTGTAAACCCCCTAATTTTATAATCTTTTTATATATTTATTTTATTTAGTATTTATGGTATTTTTCCATCTAGTGAATAGTTAGTAAATAATTATATGATATATTTTTTGTATATAAACAAGTGAGTAAAATAATACTTGTAATATAATGCTTGCAAATTTTCGTTGAAATATACTTTAAGGGTATTAGTGAGTTTAGATTTTTAGGAAATTTTTATATAATTTTCTAGAAATATATATATATATATATATATATATATATATATATATTTATATATATATATATATATATATATATATATATATTATATATTTTATATATATTTTATATATATATATATATATATATATATATATATATATATATTTTATATATATATTATATATATATATATATATATATATATATATATATATATATATATATAGTAAAGAAAAGAAATATATATATATTTACTGTTACTGCTACAGTAACACATATTAGCCCGACCCCTCCCCTCTCTGTTTTTCTTCGCGGAACATCCGAGTAAGGGTTGACCCAAATCTTCGAAATTCAAATCGAATTAGTTCGTAATTGTTTTCTGGGTAGTATTAGGAGATTCTCTACGTTCCTAAACCAAATTCGATCAGGAAATTCTATCCGAACTCGAATAAAATTTGGATTTGAAGAACGGGTGTATATATATACCTTTCGACATGGAATTTTGAAAAACCCTACCGTAATCTCTCGAGATCGAACCCCAACCCCAATCTCCGACTCCAGAGCGCCGCCAACACCCCTGCGCCCCACCTCAAATACCTGCATAGTGTTTCCGTTCGCCGCAGCACCGTTATCACCGCCCTGACCGACCCCGCAACAGGGAAAGCTCTGTTCATAAACCGATTGCAAGGTACCATCTTCTAGATCCAATAACTTCGTGTATTCTCGAACGTTTTCCAATTTGTAAATTTCTGTAGAGAGCCCACATAACCTTCTGTGAACCCTAGTAATTAGATTCAATAGTAGTTAACCAGGTTGTCGATGAAATTGACGCAAAGTCGGAAGAAAAACTGCCTATAAACAGAACATGATTGGCTTCCCAGAACCTACTTTAGAAGGCAATTTAACTGTTTAGCAAATCTAATTTAGGACATTGAAAGACAACAAATACGAGATTAAAATACTGATATTATATTTATTTTTGAGTGATTGTACAGAAAGATATTCTTTGTTAACAGTTCAAGAAAACTGTTTTAAAAACTGAAGATTTTTAGAATAAATTTTCGATACGGCATGCGCCCCGACAAACCGGGCGATGTGATCACGAACTATACACATCGAAAGGTGCGTATGGATGTTGCCGACGTGTGGGAACTGACGGAACTCAATTTCGTTGTGAGTGCGCGACAAAATCAGTACGTATCCGTCAAGATACCCCCGTATCGACCTTTTGTAAACTTGGCAATAACTTCGTGCACGTTCGTCGTATCGAGACGAAACTTGTGCCAACATGACCGTATCAAAATTCTTGTCTTGTGTACCAAGTTTGGTCCGGTTCTGAGAAGGTCGACTGGAACACCTATTTGGCGGGCCTGCGACCCGATCCAACGTGCAAAATTGTACACAGCCCGCCGGAATCCAACTTTGGACATACGGTTGGGTTCGTCTCCTCAAACCGGACCCGTGGACGTATAGGTTGACGACTTTAGAGACCGTAGATACTGGCACACATTTTGGTACAAAACGGGTCCAACGACGAACATCGTTTTGATCCGAAATTACGATTTTGCCCCCGTTTCAGAATTGGACTTTTGGACAGGCGTTTCTTAGATATATCTTTTACACCGAAAATGTTCTTGATGTTTGTTTCAGCATCCGGAGCCGTTCGTGGATTTTGAGTTTCCATTGCTGACGTGATTGATTGTTTGGAGTTGCCATTCCTGCATGACCGGACAAGATACCTTGCCACCTTACTCTGTGATTTACTTTATCTTATTTTTTAGTTATTTATATTCAGCATTACTTATTTGTTGATAGTATTATATCACTGTGCGTCCAAGTCACACTTGGGTGCAAGCGACTATATCGGTCGTTTTACTTGCTTTCTTTATATTCTCTTGCATTGACTTAGCATAGTGACCACCCATTGATGATGAGGTATTGGTATATCTCATATGACCTTGACACATGCTTTATCACGTGTTGTGAGTCACATGTAGGACACGTACTCGCGAAGTCGGTTGGCCACTGATAAGTCTGAGGCGTACGACCGATATGAGTAACTGCCAATAGAATTACATGCTTGTGGACTTGGCAGTTACCAGAGGTTCATATTGGTCATGGAGATGATGATACTTGGCATTAGGTGGAGAGACAATACCTGGCGTATGGACTTCTATTACACTTTTCCTTGTAACCCGGAAGCTTCGCTGGAGATATGGGTATGCTTACCCCCTCAGGTTGGCCACTGACGTTCTTGAACGTTATGCGCTTGGTCACTGGTGCCCAAGAGGGGACTATACCGGATTCTATTATCAGCCAGGGCTCATGCATCGAAAGATTGTATCTCAACTGCATATTCACAGTAGAATGGTTAGGAACCCTATTACATGCATCCCTTTTTACTCTCTATTATATATCACAGTTTATTTGGTATAGTGTTTTCTTGTATCATGTTACGTCCCTCTGAGGACCTGGTTATCTCTCCAGGGTTATACGATTTCCCGCAGGAGTACGGAGCGACACTGGATCCTTCATATATTGATGACGAGGCATCTCCTGCTGAGTCTAGTCTATTTATTTATTGAGACATTTAGTGGACATCTTTTATATCTTTTTTTTTTCTATTTTGCGGAGGTTGAACTCCGATCAATTGAGACTATTTTTTATAGCTGTTTGGAGTGGGTATGTCCACCCGGCTATCTCTTTGATACATTATTTATTGGACTCATGTATCTTCTATGTTGAGCTGTGATGAGATTAGATTATTATATTCTGGCCTATGATTATTTTATGTATACAGCTTATGTACATATACGAGGATTCCATATATTGGGGTATTCTTCGTATATGTGCAGCTGGCATGTCTACGAACTTGGTCCTAAGTATTTTGGGACTGGGGCGTTACATATTTTTGTGGTGGCCCATGCAGGTCAGAATATATTGTTGGGTTACATGACTATGCCCAACAAGCCTGCATATAGGAATATGAATAGTATCTCATCCAGAACTACTACCTTCTTTGA
Organism: Iris pallida; assembly: GCA_029216955.1. NCBI lineage: Eukaryota > Viridiplantae > Streptophyta > Magnoliopsida > Asparagales > Iridaceae > Iris > Iris pallida. The sequence continues at coordinate 2,156,091 of JANAVB010040818.1, read as the reverse complement.
CTTCCAATCTTCTCGAATTTTCTTTGATTACTGAAATTGCCTCATATCTAACCTTCCGTAATATCATCATATTTTCTTCGGGCCAACAGTATGAATCAAAGAAGCGGTCGTACCTCTACCTTGGCCCTCACATCTGGTGAAGAGGCTACTCGGAGGGACAGAATCCTCCGATGACTCCAGTGATACCATACTAGCCAGGGCAGTCGCAGCCTACTACGACTCCAACAATGATGCACCCGAAGATCGAAGCACCCCCAGTCATCCAGGCCGGGTAGACCACTATCGTGCCACCAGAAGGGAGTACACCACTACCACCTCCACCACCATTCCTTCAGCAGTTCCTACCACAGTCAGGCCCTCAGATGCCTCCACCACCAACTGATGGGAGCCCTACTTCCCAGTTCATGTATGCCATGATGCAGGCTCAGTGGCAACAGACTGAGCTGATGAGACAAACTATAATGGCAGCATTGGCTAGACCTCCACCTCCATCCCCGACACCAGCAACGGCTCTGCATCCTTATGAAGGCTCTATCAAGAACTTCGCAGACATGAACCCCAAGCCCTTCAGTAGAACGGAGAAGCCACTAGAGGTGTCTCAATGACTTATTAGTACGGAGAAGCTACTGAAGGCATCCCAGTTACCAGCTCGAGATTGGATGACAGTAGTAGACCTACTATTAGAGGATAATGCCCACCACTGGTAGAAGGCGGAAGAAAGGCAATTAGGCACTAGGATCACCTGGAAGCAGTTCTATGATCTATTCTATGAAAGATTCTTCTCCATTCATGTTCAAGATGGTCTATAGGACCAGTTCCTTCATCTGAAGCAAGAAAATATGACAGTTGATGAGTACGACTCAGAGTTCAATCGCTTGAGTAGATTTTGTATGGGATTGATCCTGACAGAGTTAGAAAAGGCGAGAAGATTCCATCAGGGGCTTGCACCAGAGCTCAAGTCTTATACGACTACATAGTCTCGAGTCTCCCACTCGGCTGTCTTGGAGGAAGTTCATTCTCAGGAGATTCTTTACAAGAAGCAATAGCAGACATCGAGACGTCATACACCAGCGGTTGTATCGGCTAGAGCTACCCAGGATGGACCAATCAAGAGGTCCACATGACAGTATCAGCAGAGGACTACGCCCTACCAGAAGCCCACTTGCAACTTTTGTGGAAAGTATGGTCATATCAGGAATGACTGTCGACTTTACCTGGGATTGTGTATGAGATGTGGATCGGGACAGCACTTGGCCAGAGATTGTCCCGAGCAGTAGGCACTAGTACGTGCACATCAGGCCCTGAGGCCTACAGCTTCAGCACCTCGCCCACCATTACCTCCCCAAGGTGTACAGTACAACAAGGCTAGAGCTCAGGACCCCAGTCAGAGTTACGAACATGCCTTCTCACTAGCAGTAGAGAATGTGGAAACAACAAGGAAAATCATAGCAGGTATGATTTTAATTGTCATATTTTCTGTTATCATGATTTTTGACACAAGATCCATGCATCATAAGTTTAGCCAAGGCCAAAGAAAATTAGACAGTAGGATGACTGTGTAAGCACGAACACCGGATACGGCTTAGATTCTTAAACCTTGAACTACTTGTGTTTTCATTCAATCATAAATCCTGTATACTTATATTTTGATTAACTTGACTAACGCCGCAATTATAGCCTAGTTTTTACAAGCTTATCCTTTATCGAGCATGTTGACGACATGTGTTTATTGGGGGCGCCCACTAATATATTGTTTAATTAAAATCAGTGTATTGTGGTCTGATCAACCTTAGTGCACTTGGTTCGCTCTTCTTATAATTATCCCACATAGATTGAGATATAGATGCCTCTAGGATCTCATCCGTCACTACCTTGACAACTCTCCTTGAAATATTCTATCGTCTTTTGAGCCCCGTATTTGCATTAGATTTCCTCTCCCTTGAACTCTTTGTTGTTTCTTATTTTTACTTACTGCGAAAAACAAATGCTTATATTGAGGGAAGATATACCCAGAATGTCCTTCTTATTTCGCCATACCACCTATGTCCATGAAGGCTATATATACACAAGCGTTCCATCTATTCAACATTGGAGAACCACCTTCCCATTTGATTCATATCTACCATATCACGTTATCTATCACATGTGCAGTATTCCTTTATACTCAAAGCCCAAGCACAATATCACAACTTTAAAATTTTCTAACATCATTAATCTTAAAACCATGCCTTAGTTTTAATTCAAAGAAATTTTTTTGGAGTGAATAGATTCTAAGCCTTCTAAATTTTTATGAGTTACTAGTTTACCGATTGATCAGGATAAGTTGATTTCCATTAGGATAATAATTAGTGCCCCATGAACTCTCACTTTCCATTTAGATCATTTGGTGTCCACGACCGTGGCACTAATATTCGGAGCACGAGACCAGCTATTACCTTCCAATAAATTTTACATACAAGACATAGACGACTCCACCTTCATATTGACATATCATGTCCCACTAAAACACGTTCCTTTGTACTCTATTTTTATGATACGAATTTCGAGTCAAAAAGGCTAGCTATAACCCCTACCATAATACTATTGCCCTTTCTGACTTCAGTTAGAGGTCCAACCTCGACTCAAATCTGTTGACCCAATATATGGTTGTGATCTACTCGAAGCCCACAATGCACATGTCACTAGTGTGCCACTCAATTGAGTCCCCATGTGCCACTTATACACAAAAGTCACGGAAGACACATTTTCAGACTTACGGTACCTATCTAACCAACCCAACTCGAAACGTGCCCAAGATTTATTCAATAGGAAATCCCTCTGTACCACTTCGTCCCAGTTATATTTTAACCAATAAAATTTCTATTGTCTTGTCAGAACATGACTATATTTTAGCAATATTAAATCGATAAAAAAATTTTATAGTGTTTTTGACCAAGAACACCATAGGGATACCTAGCTCCTTAGAGTCCATGACTATAATCAGAAATGCCTAATATTCTTGTGCCACTCTTTAGAAATTGTCCTCCTCAGAAGTTTTGTAACGACGATTTTCACGGGTAGCCAACTTCTATAAGTTGGGTAGAGCCTTGAACAAAGAATATTTTATAGAAAATGGAGCCAATGTGGTTTCATTTTTATAAACTACCCCTCCTTTGTTATAAAACCAAGGTATGACTTTCAACTGTTAGTTTTCTTGTGTTCGCATTGCATTGCATACCCCCCTCGCTAGCTTTAATTTCGAGGACGAAATTTTTTCTAAGTTGGATAGGATGTAAACCCCCTAATTTTATAATCTTTTTATATATTTATTTTATTTAGTATTTATGGTATTTTTCCATCTAGTGAATAGTTAGTAGATAATTATATGATATATTTTTCTGTATATAAACAAGTGAGTAAAATATTACTTGTAATATAATGCTTGCAAATTTTTGTTGAAATATACTTTATGGGTATTAGTGAGTTTTAGATTTTTAGAAAATTTTTATATAATTTTCTAGGTGTAAGGTGTATATATAGATATACATAGGTATATATATGCTTATATATATATTTTTTTATATGCTTATATATATATATATATATATATATATATATATATATATATATATATATATATATATATATATATATATATATATATATATAAAATAAAAAAATAAATAAATAAATATATATATATATATATATAAATATAAATATATATATATATATATATATATATATATATATATTTTATATATATATATATATAAATATATATATAAATATATATATATATATATATATATATTTATATATATATAAAATATATATATATATATATATATATATATATATATATATATATATATATATATATATATATATATATAATATAGAGTAAAGAAAAGAAAAAATAATAAATTAGCCCGACCCCTCCCCTCTTTGTTTCTCTCCGCGGAACAGCCAAGTAAGGGTTGACCCAAATCTTTGAAATTCAAATCGAATTAGTTCGTAATTGTTTTTAGGGTAGTATTAGGAGATTCTCTACGTTTCTAAACCAAATTCGATCCGAAAATTCTATCCGAACTCGAATAAAATTCGGATTTGAAGAACGGGTGTATATATATACCTTTCGACAAGGAATTTCGGAAACCCTACTGCAATATCTTGAGATCGACCCCCAACCCCAATCTCCGACTCCAGAGCACCGCCAATACCCCTGCGCCCTGCCTCAACCACCTGCACAGTGTTCCCGTTCGCCGCAGCACCGTCGTCACCGCCCTGACCAACCCCGCAACAAGGAAAGCTCTGTTCATAAACCGATAGCAAGGTACCATCTTCTAGATCCAATAACTTCGCGTACTCTCGAGCGTTTTGTAATTTATAAATTTCTGTAGAGATCCCACATAACCCTTTGTGAACCCTAGTAATTAGATTCAGTAGTAGTTAACCAGGTTGTCGACAAAATCGACACAAAGTCGAAAGAAGCACTGCCTATAAACAGAACATGATTGGCTTCCCAGAACCCACTTTAGAAGGCAATTTATGATCAACCTATTAACAGTTTAGCAAATCTAATTTAGGTCATTGAAAGACAACACATACGAGATTAAAACACTGCTATAATATTTATTTTTTGATTGATTGTACAGAAAGTTATTCTTCGTTAAAAGTTCAAAAAACTATTTCAAAAACTGAAGATTTTTAGAAAAAATTTATATACGGCGTGCGCCCCGACAAACCAGGCGACGTGATCACGAACTATATGTATCAAAAGGTGCGTATGGATGTTGCCGACGTGTGAAAACTGATGGAACTTGATTTCGTTGCGTGTGCGCGATGAAATCAGTACGTATCCGTCAAGATACCCCCGTATCGACCTTTTGCAAACTTAGTCATAACTTCGTTTACGTTTGCCGTATCGAGACGAAACTTACGCCAACAAGACCGTATCAAAATTCTGGAACTTTGTGCCAAGTTTGGTCCAATTCTGAGAAGGTCGACCGGAATGCCTATTTGGCGAGCCCGCGACCCGATCCAACGGGCAAAATTGTACACGGTCCGTCGGAATCCAACTTTGGACATATGGTTGGATTCGTCTCCTCAAACCGAATTTGTAGACATAAAGATTAACGACTTTAGAGACCGTAGATACTGGCACGCATTTCGGTGCAAAATGGGTCCAACGACGGACATCGTTTTGACCCAAAATTATGATTTTGCCCCTGTTCCAAAATTAGTCTTTTGGACAGGTGTTTCCTAGATATATCTTTTACACCGAAAACATTCTTGATGTTTGTTTCAGCATCCGGAGCCGTTCGTGGATTTTGAGTTTCCATTGCTGACGTGATTGATTGTTTGGAGTTGCCATTCCTGCATGACCAGACAAGATACCTTGCCACCTTACTCTTTGATTTACTTTATCTTATTTTTTAGTTATTTATATTCAGCATTACTTATTTGTTGATAGTATTATATCACTGTGCGTCCAAGTCACACTTGGGTGCAAGCGACTATATCGGTCGTTTTACTTGTTTTCTTTATATTCTCTTGCATTGACTTAGCATAGTGACCACCCATTGATGATGAGGTATTGGTATATCTCATATGACCTTGACACATGCTTTATCACGTGTTGTGAGTCACATGTAGGACACGTACTCGCGTAGTCGGTTGGCCACTGATAAGTCTGAGGCGTACGACGGATAGGAGTAACTGCCAATAGAATTACATGCTTGTGGACTTGGCAGTTACCAGAGGTTCATATTGGTCATGGAGATGATGATACTAGGTATTAGGTGGAGAGACAATACCTGGCGTATGGACTTCTATTACACTTTTCCTTGTAACCCGGAAGCTCCGCTGGAGATATGGGTATGCTTACCCCTCAGGTTGGCCACTGACATTCTTGAACGTTATGAGCTTGGTCGCTGGTGTCCAAGAGGGGACTATACCGGATCCTATTATCAGCTAGGGCTCATGCGTCGAAGGATTGTATCTCAACTGTATATTCACAGTAGAATGGTTAGGAACCCTATTGCATGCATCCTTTTTTACTCTCTATTATATATCACAGTTTATATGGCATGGTATTTTCTTGTATCTTATTACGTTCCTCTGAGAACATGGTTATCTCTCCAGGGTTATACGATTTCCTGCAGGAGTATGGAGCGACACTGGATCCTTCATACATTGATGGTGAGGCATCTCCTGCTGGGTTCTAGTCTATTTATTTATTGATACATTTAGTAGACATCTTTTATATCTCTTTTCTTTCTATTTTACGGAGGTTAGACTCCAATTATTTGAGACTATGTTTCATAGTTGTTTGGAGTCGGTATGTCCACCCGGCTATCTCTTTAATACATTATTTATTGGACTCTTATATCTTCTGTGTTGAGCTGTGATGAGATTATATTATTATATTCTGGCATGTTATTATTTTATATATACAGGTTATGTACGTATACGAAGATTATATATATTGGGGTATTCTTCGTATATGTGCAGCTGACATGTCTACGTACTTGGTTCTAAGTATTTTGGGACTGGAGCGTTACAGCCTTCGTACATGTACCGAAGGACGAGTGATCCAAACTTGAGCCGAAGACGAGACAGTGTGTCTTTGTCGGCTATGGTCGGGATGAGTTCGGGTATAGACTCTACGACCCTATAGAAAGAAAGCTTTATTGAAGCATGGACATGGTATTCGTTGAGGATCAGACTATGACCAACACTCATGATTGTAAGATACCTTCTAAGGCTGAGGATTTATCTGAGTTAGAGTCATCACGCTTCGAGCAACTTCCAGAGAACACTGCAGAGAATACAGTTATGGGAGAGCCACTACATAAAGTTGTGCCCAACCTGGGTCATCGGCCTAATGATGGTGATCAAGGTGACTCTCAGGAAGATGAGCATGCACTACCAAAATAAGTCATATCAGCAACGTATTTAGCGACTCCAAGAAAGAACGTCGCTAATTTTTGGGGATTTAGCAACGTTTATCTAAGACGTCGTTGTTTGTCGCCAACAGCGACTAATAGCAACGTCTAGCGGCTACAATTTGTTAAATGGGAATCTGCATCGAAAGTTCGTCGGTACACGTCGCTGAGATAGCGACGTATAGCGACGCATTTTAAGCAGCGTCGCCGTTTATTAAATATCAGCGACGTTTAGCGACGACCGAGAAGGACGTCGCTAAATGTTTCATATAGGCGGCGAGGGTTTCCTTTTCGATCATTCATAAATCCCCCCCCCAATTTTTTGTGCGCTCCTCCTCCGCAATGCTCCTCCGGCGATTTCCCTCCTCCGGCCTCCTCCTCCGCGGCGCTCCTCCGACAATCTCCCTCCTCCTTCTCCTCCTCCTCCTTCCTCAGATAGCTCCTCCTCAGATAACTCTCCCCTGTCCCTGCTTTCCATTTTTTCTTTGTCTTCTAGCTCTCTCTCTCGCTTCTAGTTCGTGTCCACGAGAGTGTGGACTCACTGCGGGGGACATGAGACTCACAGTGGACTCGCTGCGGGGGACACGAGAGCGTGGACTCGCTTCTAGTTCGTGTGACATCTATTTTGTTGGTTTGGACACGTTGTGTCCCACTATGTGGACACGAGACTCACAATGTGACACCTATATACTGATACTGGAAGTTTTTTGGGCATATCAACTATTAATTTGATGTTTTGCTTGGATTCGAATTCTAATTTAGGGTTCGAGCCCTATTTACTGATATTGGGAGTTTTTTGGGCATTTTTAGGGTTTTGAAATGATGAATAAATTGACTAATAATTATTATCGAGCCCTATAAAATTTCAGCTATGTCACGAAGGATGGATACTAATCCTGTGAATGAGTTTTCTCCTAAGTATTCTCGACAGTTGAGTATGATTTAGCTCACTGATATTACTGAAATATGGAATGATTAGTGTAGGGTATGTTGGTCAGGTTTTGGCAGAGTTGGGATATGATAGTATGCATGTTACAATTAACAAGGAATGCTGTTGACACCAAATGTTGCACGACAGGTTACTTGAGTCACCTGGAATGTTTAACCTACTGAAACAAATGGTTTGGGCAAGGGTGTGTATAAGTTTGTCATCAGCTGGTATGGGATTTTGCCTGCCAAGTTCTGAACAGCAGTCCAGGCTGCCTGCTTAGTTGAAAGTCTTAATTAGACTTTCTGTTCAGTACCCTTTGACTGAATTAAGTTGACCTGAATACCATATTTTAAATCCTAAATCTAAGTCTTCCTGTTGTTCAATTCATGACAGGTTATCTTGTTAACAGTAAATGCCTTCCTTTTTAATATGTGTAAAACTTAGAGGTAGGATAAATCCAGTACAAATTAGGGACTGTCATGTTCAGGCAGTTGGTACCAGTATTTAAGACTAGTTTGATTTGTATAATTATCTGACATTCGAATGGCGAGACAGAAATCTATGTATGATATTTGCTATAAGGAATTTGCATTAATCTACGGTACGACATCGTGATCAGGACATAGTCCCTGCAGCCATTCGACTGGCGAGACAGAAACTATGTAGCCATAGATAAAGTTGACTGTCCTCCGACCCCCCATCCTTCGGCAATGATGATACGACAACCTATCACTACATCTTTTAGTAGTAGATAATGTCTTAGTATTACATTATGTGGGTTCATCTTGATTCTGTTACATCCTTCAGATACTAGATTCGATAAGAACATATACTACACCATATGTACAGAACATAGATGATTCAAACTAATGTATGCAAAAATGAATTTTGGGTTGTGTTCTGAGCCATTCGCCCCCACACTTGGCAATTATGCATGTGAAATATATCGTTGAAGAATATAAAACTTGTGGTCGTATAATCGTCACTTTCGTGCGTCAGTTCATGTCGGTCTTCACTTTCTGCAGTAATTATCTTAAAATGGATATGAATTACTATCTGCAGAACCGTTTGTGGATATACAATCGTCATCCTGATGAATTATTATCTGTGTCAATCTTTGCAGAATTATCTTAAAATGGATATGAATTACTACTTGCGGAATCGTTTGTGGATGTACAATCGTCATCCTGATGACATGTGCGATGTGCGGGATGAATTTATACAGGATGTGCAACAGTTCCTGTAGTTTGCCAAGGCGTTCCCTCAGTACATGGACCGTACAAAAATTAAGTGTCCATGTATGAGATGTCGCAACTTGAAATATCATTCGGAAGTGGATGTGACATATCATTTGTATTCGAGGGGTTTCATGCCAAATTATTATCAGTGGACCGCACACGGAGAACTTGTGCCTTTAGCCTCCGAGTCGGAGCCTTATGTGGAGCCTTATGTAGATGTCCACGAGCATGCTGATTACGACCAAGGGTTGACGAACAAGGTTTTCGATGCTGCGGGGCCTAGTTTCGATCCGAACAATCAATATGCAGCTGAGGAGGCACCGAATGCCAATGCTGCAAAGTTCATGGAGTTGCTGGAGAATGCAAGGACTCCTTTATATCCTGGTTGTGATGACCATTCACCGTTGGAGGTGATTACAAGATTGTTGAGCATAAAATCAGATTTTAAAATGTCTCAAGAATGCTACAACCGAATCCTGGAGTTAATTAAAGATATATTGCCGGAGGGTGGCAAGTTACCTAAAGACTTCTACCGATCCAAGAGAATGGTGAGATCGCTCTGGATGGGGTATAAAAAAATTGATGCATGTCGCAACAGATGCATGTTGTACGATAAGGACAATAAGGATGAAGACGCCTGCAGATTTTGTGGTGCCGATCGCTTCAAGGCAACTAGTACAACAAGGACTTCTGGTACACGCAAGCCAACAGATTCGATGCACTATTTGCCTTTGACGCCGCGGTTGCAGAGGTTGTTTATGGTAAAGGAGACAGCTGATAATATGAGTTGGCACAAGCGGGAACAAATAGATGGAGTACTGGATCATCCATCCGATGGGGAAGCATGGAAGCACTTTGATCGAGTGTATCCCGATTTTGCTTCGGAGCCGCGTAATATTAGATTGGGGCTTTCCTCCGACGGTTTTACCCCATTTGGACTTTCGGGCTCACAATATTCTTATTGGCCTGTGATTGTTACTCCGTACAACTTGCCGCCTTGGATGTGTATGAAAACTCCTTACATGTTCCTAACTGTTATTATTCCAGGTCCGAAGAACCCGAAGAGGAACATCGATGTATACTTACAGCCCTTGGTAGATGAGCTGAATCAGTTTGTAGGAAATAGGTGCAACCACATATGATGTTTCCAGAAAGCAGAACTTTCAGATGAGGGCCGCACTAATGTGGACCATCAATGATTTTCCGGCCTATGGAATGTTATCGGGTTGGAGCACCCATGGTCGTCTCGCATGTCCGTATTGCATGGATCGCACTAAGGCTTTCCGTTTGAAACATGGAGAAAAACTGTGCTTCTTTGATTGTCATCGACAGTTCCTGCCAAAGGATCATCCATACCGGAGGAACAAGAATGTTTTTCGTATTAGCGTGGTAGAGAAGTCCAGTCCACCGCCAAGGTGGTCCGGGGACACGATATGGAAAGAAGTTAGAGAATTGTCAAATGCTATTGAAGAGCCTACAGCGGGGTACAAGTGTGATGGATTTGGCCGCGCTCACAACTGGACGAAGAGGAGTATATTCTGGGACCTACCATATTGGAGTGACCATCTGCTCAGACATAACCTGGATGTCATGCATATCGAGAAGAATGTATTTGACAATATAATAAATACTGTGATGGACGTAAAGGGGAAGACGAAAGACAATCCCAAGGCCATGTTGGACTTAGAAGAAATATGCAGACGTCCAGAGTTGCATTTGATAAAGGAAGGTAGTGGAAAGTATAAGCAGCCAAAGGCCATTTTCTCACTGGACAAGGAGGACAAAGGTAAACTTTGTAGGTGGATCCAGGACCTAAAATTTTCAGACGGGTACGTATCGAATTTGAAAAGATGTGTTGACCCGAAGGAGAACAAACTACAGGGTATGAAGAGCCACGACTGTCACATTTTTATGGAGAGGTTAATCCCGATTGCATTTTGGGAATTCTTACCTCATGTCGTTTGGGATCCACTGACAGAGCTTAGCATATTCTTCAGAGATATTTGTTCTACTAAGTTGCTCGTCGATCGGCTTGAAAAGCAGGAGAAGGATATTGCAGTAACATTGTGTAAGCTTGAGAGAGTGTTCCCTCCTGGATTCTTTGACTCTATGGAGTATTTGTCAATTCATCTTTCATATGAGGCACGTGTTGGTGGGCCCGTCGGTTATCGGTGGATGTACCCGTTCAAGCGCCATCTAAACCCCCTGAAGAGGAAGGTGAAAAATAAGGCACAGGTCGAGGGTTCTATTTGTGAAGCCTATGTCCTTGAGGATATTACAAACTTTTGTTCAATGTATTTCAAGCCTCATATTGCTACAAATAGAACAAGAGCTCCGAGGAACGACGATGGAGATATAGAATATAATGATGCATTATTGAAAGTCTTCAATGCTCTTGGAAAGCCTTCTGAAAAACTAAAAAAGAGATATTTGAATGATGAGGAACTAAAGGTTGCCCAGTTATATATATTACTCAACTGCGAGGAGGATGAAGTGGAAAAGCTAGAGTGGTAAGTGAAAATCTTCAACGTTCAAGTCATCTATTTGTTGATTACGTTATTATAATTTAACGAGTATATCCCGATATTTATTGGTTTTCAGCAAATTTAATGATGAGGTGAGGTCAAGTAGACCATACATTGTAGATGAAGAAGTAGAAGAAGAAATGAGACTTCATTTCCCGTCTTGGTTGACTGCATATGTACGTAAGAAGCTAGTTAGAATCTTCCTCCATTCACAACTGCACAAGAAATAACTTAACATTAAACTTAATTTTGTATCTTTTCGTGTTTAGGTCGATCGTCCGGACGTCATCCTTGAGAATGAATCTATTAGAACTCTTGCCAAGGGACCAATTTATGCCGTCAAAATATGGCCAAGTTATTGCGTGAATGGGTTTAAGTTCAAGTCAACAAATGCTCTCATCAGAGATAGCTTCCTGGATCTTGATTCCACAAAAAACAGTTGCTTGTGTATCAAATGTACAAACTACAAAGATGTCACTCCAGGCAATGATTTCTATGGCGTCTTAGGGGAGATCGTAGAATTGACGTACAACTATGGCATAGAGCCTGCCAAGATCATGTTGTTCAAAGTTGATTGGTTCGATCCTATACAAGATCAAGGATGAAAAATTGACAAGCATGGTCTTGTGGATATTAACTACCGTCGTCGATACCAAGGAAACGAACCATTTATCCTAGCAAGTCAAGCTCAACTCGTATATTTTACAACATATCCTAGACGGAGAACAACGAGGTACGACTGGTGGGCAGTATGCAAGACTAAAGCCAGAAATACCTACGACGTCGATGAAGTGGCTTATCAGGAGGACGAGCTGCCTCTTGTACCAAATACAGTTGATGTCGACTCAGCAGAAGTTCTCCATTCAATATCTACTTTTGTAGAAGAGGTACAAGTATCCGAAGGAGAAGATGAGTCCCATTGTACCATACGGTCCCAGGTTCGGGTGGCAGTGCACCTGCGACGAGCAGTTCCAGGCTTGCTGATCATACTCCTTCTCCTAGCCTTCCTACCGTTGACAGCAGCATGGCGGGTGGAGAGCGGGTGGAGGAGGTAGTCCCTACTCCCGCCCGGGCGGATCCATAACAGAGCGACCCTCCATGCGCACCTCAGGACGAGACGAGGATGGAGATTTGGGCCGACGGTCCTACGAAGTAAGTTAAATAAATATATATATATATATATATATATATATATATTATATATATATATATATATTATGCATGTCTGTATATCTATATATATTCATTAATACGTCGGTTATCGTTGTATACAGATATCGTCCCTCGTCGGTACAGAGAGCGTTGGGCTCCTTTCTAAGGTCCAACTATGGGGGTCCGTGGATCAACTACTCGGATGCCTCGGAAGAGAGGAAGGCATTCTGGTTTGCCCACTTCAAGGTAACTAAAGATAGTTAATTTAGTATGATTAATATAATTTTAAGCATTTTTTAGAACTTATTATTTTAATTTATAATTCTTGTAGAGGACTTATTTTTATCCACCACACCGGGCCGAGCAGATTGAGAGGCAGTTTTCTGTCGTCGTCGCCAAGTTGATCTGTGATGCAATTGACGATCAGAAAGCTCGTCAGCGCTCCGGAAAGCCGATTGCTGGTTGGATCACACCTGACCAGTGGACCACGATGAGGGCTCGATTTGAGGAGCCCGGGTACAGAGAGCGGTCGGAGAAGGCGAAGGCGGCTAGGACGAGGGCCGGAAAGTGGTGTGGTGGATCGATTCCTATGACGGAGCATTTCTGTCGTCTGGTATGTAATTTATTGTAAAATATAAGATTTTATTGATAGTAGGAGTATATAATTTTCTATTTTACTAAAGAATAAAATATAAAAAATACGCAGGTGAAGAGGGGTGAGGACGCAAACATGGTGACCGTCTTCCTGGCCACCCATCGGAAGGACGGGAAGCTCATCGACGACCGGGCTACTCAGAGCTATGTAAGTACTAATTTAGATTTCGTTAATTTTTAACACAACTTGAAGAATACAGATAACCATATACTTAATAATAATTAAATATTTTAGACGTTTATTAGGCTAATTTAGGTAAGTACTAATGTATAGAGATGCAAACGTTAGCTCTGTAAATGTGTAGAGCCAAGTGTAGTGTGGTGTAGTAGTAGGCACTTCTAGGCCTCTTCCCGGCTACTGGATCACCCCAGTGCTTCGGGTACTATTTCTAGGAAGAGTATGTTAGGCTACGTGATGAGCGTGCGAGTACTAGTGGACAGACAGAGGGAGTGGTTGGTACATCGCAGCCCTCTCCGCCTCAGTCGGAGGATGAGCTCTGGAAGACCGCTGTTGGTGGTCTACAGAGGGGTACGTACTACGGTACGGGGTCCTACGGCGCATTTGTTGCGACGTAGGCATCCAGGGCTCTCTCTCTTCCAGTGCGCATTCACAGCCGTCATAGGCCGAGTCGTCCCGAGTCGAGGAGACTATTGTCCGCCAGATTGCTGAGCTGCACGACGATATGCTGAGGAGGATTGCTGAGCAGCCAGGTCTCAGGTGCAAGGGGACGCTGCGTCGGTCACCACACGCTTTGACGAGCTCGAGCGCACCGTACAACACGTACATGGAACACATGAGTCCATTCACGACACCGTTACTAGGATAGCGGTTTGCATGGAGCAATGCAGCGCCAGACTGCGAGCCCTAGAGGAGACGCGGACGCACCCATCTCCAGCGGTTACACTGCCTCCTTCTCCAGCGGTTGTATTGCCTCCTCCTTCATCGTCGTCGGTGGTTCTTACACCGGAGCAGTATGCTTACCTTCTTTCCATGAGCGGTGATGCTCATCCTGATCAGCCGTAGTCGACATATATATTGTTGTGTGATGGCCCAATGTTGGGTCTTTTATGTGGTTATACATACATTATTCTTATGTGGACCATTATGTTTGACATTGTTACAAATTTTCATATATCTATGTTGATTGATGAGATTGTGTTTCAAACGTGTTCGTGATTGTGTGTATATGTGTTGTTTGATACTGTGTTCGTGATACACACCATCGTTGTTATAACAAATGGTGTAGGGGATGCTGCAAATACTGCAAATGCTGTAAATGCTGCAAATGCTGTAGGGGATCCTGCAAATGCTGTAATTTTTTTATTTTTTTTCAATATTAGCGACGTTCAGCGACTCTCAGCGATGTCCAGCGACGAAGGTAACGTCGCTAAGTAAGTATAAGGCACGTCGCTAACTGTGATGAATACCGTCGCTGATCGTCACTAAACGTCGCTACGTAGGACGTCGCTAAACGTCGCTATATGTCGATACTATAGCCACGCAGCAAAGTCGCAGAACGTCGCCATTTGGCTCTCAAGCCAGGTCAGCATCGATGCATGTCAAGTCGCTCAACGTCGCTAGGTTACGTCGGTAAATGATGACATTTTACGTCGCTGGTCGTCGTTGAATTAGCGACGTGTCAGCGTCGCTAAATATCGTCGTAATAGCGACGTATTGCGACGTTTTGTTGTTTAGCGACTAGGTTAATCGCGACTACGTGCAAACGTCGCTAAATACGTCGCTAATAGATATTAGCGACATTTTTTCCTATTTAGCGACGTCCTGAGGCGTCGCTGATTTGACAGATTTTAGTAGTGATGCCAAAGAGGCAGTTCTTGAAGGGGTTAAGGTTGTCAGTACACAACAAGTACTAGAGGTTTCATTAAGAAGGAGAATGAGAGAGCATCGACCATCCATGATGTACTCACCAGATAAGTATGTACTATGAGCTGACGATAAAGAACACGAAAGCTTTATAGAGGCGGTGAAAGACGAATACATGTAAGAGTGGATGCAAACCATGTAGGAGGAGATGAGTTCCTTACAGGCGAACTCCACTTATGAGTTGATGTGATTGCCAAAAGATAAGAAGACTTTGAAGAATCGATGGGTGTTTAGAGTGGATGCTAGTCGCCCTCGATACAAAGTGAGTTGGTAGTCAAATGTTACATCCAGCGGAAGGGCGTCAATTTTACAAAATTGTCTCGTCAGTCATAAAGTTGTCATCTATCCAGGTGGTGATAGGTTTAGCAAATAGTTTCAATTTAGAGATTAAACAGATGGATATCAATAAGACATTCCTCCTTAGTAACTTAGAGGAGAAATTATACATGGAGCATCCTAAGAGATTTTATGAGAAGGGAAAATTATATTTGATCTGTCGATTGAAGAAGAGTCTGTTGGTCTGAAGTAGGCTCCACGATAGTGGTACAGAAAGTTCGAGTCGTTTATGGAGGAGAATAGTTATGCACATATGACATCGAACCATTTTGTGATTGTGAAGTACTTCGTAAAGGATGATTTCATCATCTTACTATTCTATGTTGATGATATTCTATCGGTGGGTCGACATACCACCAGAATAGATGAGTTGAAGTGCCAACTGGACACAAACTTCTCTATAAAAAATTAGACACAATGAAGACTATTCTTATGATAGAGATCAGCCAAGAGAGAGAGAGAGAGTCTACATTGCTTTGGATGTTCCAAGATAAGTACATTTACCGAGTACTTCAGCGTTTCAGGATAGACGGAGCTAAGTGAGAAATATTTGATATACTTAGACATAAGTTTATGATATTCGTTGTTTTTTCTTGTTAATTTTAAATAAATAATATTCAACATTGTAAATTATTTACTCGCAATAGACGTTATTTTTTTATGTACTTGCCTTTAGACATACTACAACCACAATAAATTGGAATAACATGAAGATGGATGAATGTTGTGAATTTACATATATATAACATTGATAAATGGTAATAGTTATAATCTATGTGCATGAATACAGACACAGATATAGACACAATATAGATACAGATACAGATATGAAAACGGGTATGTTATATGAATACAGATACGAATACGAACACAATATAGATGCGGGTATGTTATATGAATACGGATACGAATACAATATAGATATAGACACAATATAGATACGAACACAGATAGGTAGAAAAGTAGTTACCTATGTTATATGAATACGGATACGAAAACGGGTATAGACACAATATAGATACGGACATCACTTTGTATACCCATGCAATATAGGTTACAATTTACCGATAAGGAATATATTATAACATGTCACACGTCCATCTTCCGCAGGACTTAATCAATTTGTCGACAAATTTTTCCATACTTCTTTTTAATTTAAGGCTATAAATTACAACTTGATACACTCAACAATCACTATTTTTCAACTTGATGCCTTCAACTTTTATAGGTACTAACTTAATACCCTATCTCAAATTATATTTCTAACTTAATACCCAAAAAAATTATTCCTAAATTATCCTCCCCTCCCCTCCCCTCCCCCCCCCCCCCGCTGCTACTTTCCCCACCCCTGCCCTCCCCTCTCCTCCCCCGGCGGCTATCCTGCCGCCCGCCCCCTCTCCTTCCTCGGCGGCCATCCCGCCCCTCCGGCGACCACCCCCTAACCACCCCTACCGCGTCCTGCCCCGCTCGCCGCACCGCAGTGCGTCCCTGCGCCCGCCGTTCGCTTACTACCAAAATTCATCGCTTTAGCGATGGCCTGTTAGCGACGGATTAAGTCCGTCGCTAGTAGCGACAGACTCCCGACTATATACTGACGGTTTACCGTCTAATCACAGGCAATATTTCTTTTAATTTTAAAGGTGAAAAGTTGTCGCACACCCGTCGGTACGGCGTCGGCAAAGTAGCAACGGACAATGTATCCGTCGTTAGGTAGTCACTCCTTAGTCAATATTTGCGTGAAAAAATGTTAAAAAAATTGCAAAAAATTGGGCGACTACATAGCGACGGATAGTCCGTCGCCCAGCTGATGAGTTTTAGCGATGGAACCTGCAGCTGTCGCTACGTAGTCACTCAGCTAGCGAAAATATATAAAAATTCATGGGAAATTTATGACTACTTAGCGACGGATATATTCATGGACAGTCCGTTGCTAAATTGCCAGCCCTAATTTAAATTGAACCGATGGGGGGGGGAGATTTCATTCGAACTCTCTCTCTCTCTCTTGGAGCTCTCTCTCTCTCTCAAAGGTACTCTCTCTCTCTCTCTTTTGGGGGTTGTGGGCGGCAGGGGGGACGGAGGTAGCCGGCGGTGGGGTGGGGACGGAGGGGAGCCGTGGTGGGGGGTGGGTGGTCGGCTGTGGTGGAAAGCCGCGGGGGGGCGGATGGAGGTCGCAGGGGTGGGGGGGGGGAAGGTAGCCGACGGTGGGGGGCGGATGAAGGCCACGGGGGTAGGGGGCGGATGGAGGCCGCGAGGGTGGGGGACGGAGGGGGCCCGGGGTGGGGGAGGCCGCCGGGGGGGGGGGCGGAGGGGGGCGGGGGTGTTGCGGGGTGAGGGGTAGTGTAGGGGATGGGGTGGTGGGAGTGGGGTTCGCGGGGGGGGGGGGGGGGGGGGCGAGGGGTAGTACAGGGTATGGGGGCCGGGACGGCGGGGAAGGCCGCGGGAGGGGTGGGTGGGTGGCGGGGGTCAGGGGCGCCGGGGTCGGCGGTGGTGGGAGTGGGGGTCGCGGGGGGGGGGGGTAGTGTATCGGATTGGGGCCGAGGGTGGGAGTTGGGGTCGACGGTGGTGGGGGTCGAAACACACACACATACACACACACACACACGCATATATATAAATATATATATATATATATATATATATATATATATATATATAGAGAGAGAGAGAGAGAGAGAGAGCAGTATATATAAACTTTGGACCGAAATTGAACCGAATATTTTTAAAATCGAAATCGAAACCGAATTTTTTTAAAACCGAAATCGAAACCGAACCGAATTTAGTATATTCAAAACGGAAACCGAAACCAAAACCAAAACCGAACTCCTCGAGCTCGGCCGCCTCCTCCGACTCGAGCACGGCGGTGACGAACGACGGTGACGAGCCGCGGCGGTGACAAGCCTCTGCTCGACTGCGGCCTGCGGCGGAGTCGAGTCCTCCGCCGCTCGAGAACGACGGTGACGAGCCTCTGCCCGACTGCGACCCGTGACGGAGTCGAGTCCTCCTCCGCTCGAGAACGACGGTGATGAGCCTCTACTCGACTGCAACCTGTGTCGGATACAAAAATGTGTCGGATACAAATTTATGGGACATAGATGGACATGTGTGTCGGATACAAAAAATATTTTATGGGACATAAATGGACACAAAAAATAGTGTAAATACCGTTAAGAAAATCATTATAAAAATATTTTACCAAACATAATCTCAAAAAAATAATAATATCACTTTCTAGATGAAACAAACCAAACGCAAACTCAAAAAAACTCTACTCAGAAAGCAACTTTATAACTTACTTTCAGAAAACTGTTTTCAGAACAAAATTTCAGAAAGTCTATCCAAACGGACCCTAAACTTTCATGTGAATTTCGAGAAGCATCGTTTTTAAAGCCCTTGTCTCGCTGCCTAGGCATTTCAGAGGCAGATGCTTCAACCCACTTTTAACTTAAATGTGACTATGCCTTCTTTTTGAATTTGGAACCTAGCCCAAGCAAAATAACTAATAGATATTATTAATTTAATATATATCTTAAAAAGAGGAAGGAAGCAATAGCCTTTTCTTTACCCTCTCCAGCCCATCCTTTTTTGTGTATCTAACCCATGAAATCTTATCTCCAACTCCGTCGTTCACTCTAAGAGCCCTCTCTTAGAAGTCATTACTTGATTGAACACTTTGTATAGCTGATTTTGAAGCCTCAAATATGTGTATGCATAACAAGATTTTCATAGAATGGCTTATACTTTTTTAAATGTACATTTATCATACAATTGGGAGAAAACCACAATATGACCTGTCATAAAGCACAAGTTTGTCTCAACCTTCCTACTACACACCTGTAATTTTAGTCTTAAGGTCCCCACCTTGCCACCTTGAGTCCCTCGCTGTATTGGGGACCCTGCCTAGGCATTTGGTTGTTTGTCACCTCTCTGCCTCATGGAAAGTGTCTCCCACCCCCCTCAACAACTTACTGAGAAGTTAAACTCAAGGATTTCCTACTATGTATCTATGAGGTTTAACATTAAACAAAGTGTTCATTTTGAATCTTAAATATAAGGCTAAATTTCAACTTGATATCCTCAACTATTCATGTTTTGCAACTTGATCCCCTAAACTTTCAAAATAGCCAATTTGATACCCTGAAAAATATATTTTCAAAAATACCTCCCCCCTCTCTCTTCTCCAAGCCCTACCCCTAACACTCCCCATCCCCCCCTCCCCTGCCTCGCCCCCTGTGCGCGCCACCGGCCAGCGAGCGCCCCCCCCCCCGGCGCCCGCCCGCGCCACACCCCGCCCGCCCACGCTGCCCCCTTGCGCGATGCCCTCCCGCGCGCACCGCCCTCCAGCCCGCGTCGACCGCTCTCCCACGTCGCCCGCACTTCATCCGCCCGGTTGCCCCCTCCCGCTGCGTTGTTGTGCCAGTAGGAGCCCGTCGTTGCTGCTCCGGTGCGCCGCCCGCCCTGCCCCCTGCGCCGCCCCGCTCGGCTCCCGCGCCTAGCCCGTGTGCGTCGGCTGCTGCTGCACCCACTTCTGCCACCATCGGCCCACCGCTCCTCGCCGGAGAGAGAGGGAAGAGATCGCCGGATAGGGAGTGGGGGAGAGAATGGAAGGGGCAGGGGTATTTTTGGATTTTTTTTTGGTTTTAGGGTATGAAGTTGAAATTATTCAATAGTTGATGATATTAAGTTAGCTATTTTGAAAGTTTAGGGTATGAGGTTGTCAAATATGGATAGTTGAGGGTATAAAGTTGAAATTTAGCCTAAATAATATAATTATAGAGCTGGTTCATTTTGGGGTTTTCTAAATAGATGAAAGTTTCCAGCGACATTCCAACCTACTTCCTTCTTTCTTTACAAGTCCATTGAATTTTTTTATAATATGATTTTCCTTTCATATTCCCCAGGTGTTAATATTAAGTTCCAAAGATTATCCTACAACATATCAAAAAAGACGTCACTTGGCGCGATGACAAGGCGTCTCGATAGCATCCTGGAGGATGGAAATTCGAGTCACGGAAATAACCTCTCCATATATATAGGACTAATGCTACATACATCTTGAACCTCCTTTTTTGCTGTTGATGTTGTTGTAGATGTTCAAAATACTATATTTAATCATATCCAAATAGTGCCATATTAGTATCTTTTGAAGTTTAAATTTTTCCGTTAGTATCATTAAAACTTCTTATATAATTTTACATAAATTTTCTTTATACATCATTATCCTTCGCAAGTACTTCTCCTCTTCCTATTGTTTTAGCATTACAATTGATGTGTCATAACGTATTGAACCAACTACTCTACTAAATGTCTTTAGTCCTAATCTCATTTCGTTGTCCCATATACACACTAAGCAATTTTAGCAATTTTGTAAATCGGATTAACCAACAATTATTCTGAGTAATCACCAACTTGTTCCAATTCTGAGTATATAGCTGATTTTCAAATACCATGAACTATCAGGTTTTTTTTCACTTTATAACTCCTACAATTTTTTCTATCAAGTGCTCTAAACTTTTTTTTCCTTAAATACCCTAAACTATCACAGTTTTTCAAATTAACCCGAATAGTGAACAAAAAAAGACCATTATGTCCCTCATTTATCTTCACACAATAATAATACTAATCAAGGTTTTAGTAAATAATAATAATATGATGTCACGAAAAACAAATTAAACTTTTAATTAAAAATGATAAAATTTTAATGAAAATTATCAACTCCTGTGTCGAGGAGGGTGGCGGTAGGGCACGAGCAGCGGCGACGGCAGGAGGGATGAGCAAGAGTGGGAGTGACTCAGATAGGGTTTAGGGTTAGTGTTAGAGTTGGGAGAGGGAGAAAGATTTAATTTATTTATTTATTCTAAATTCTTGATGAAAAAACATTAGTAAACGAATAAGCTTTTTAATGAAAAAATAGTAAAACAAATACTTAAGGGCATAAAAATGTTGGAGTGGGTGGGGTTCCCAACCTATGTGGAGAAGACCTCGGAGTGCGACGAGCGCCGTCTGTGTGTTAGAGAAGCTCGGGGAGGTGACGAGGCCAGTCGAAGGAGACAAAGAAGCTCGGGAGCAGTCGGAAGGAGCTGCTGGAACATGGGTAGCAGAGTTCGGGCCGAACTCTGCCCCCACACAGAGTTCTGGCCGAACTCTGCCTTTTGGTTCCAGAACTGTTCTGGTTGCCAAACACAGAGTTCTGGCCGAACTCTGTGTCGTCGGTGCTGAAGCGTTTTTTAGAGTGTTTAATCACCATTGGATCGTATCCTACGGTCCAGGTTTTGCTACGGATTATGGGGTTTATACATGGTTATTCCTAACCCTAATCATAACACAACATTGAAGAACAAGAGAAAAAAAGAGGCAAGAGTGCCATTGCAACTTATTGAAGGCCGTTCTCGAAGGAGGATCGTGTTCAGGTAATATCTACTCGTCGTCTTTGTTCTTCGTAGCCTTGTAATCATTATTCATGCTTCTAAGTGTTGTAGGGATCCGATTTGGATCGGAAGAAGTTTGTAGAGGGTGTACTCCTTTATTTCATTAGTGAAGGCTTCTCAGGGTTGGACTCCGATCGTCCCGTGGTTTTTTTCGCAAGGGTTTTCCACGTCAAAAATTCTCTGTGTCTGCGTGGTTTGTTTTGGTGTTTTGGTTCGTGCATTATTTTGCTCGGTTCTCTCGCAGGTACTCTCTAGTTTCGGGAAAGGTTTTCACATTTCTTTCCTAACAAAGTGGTATCAGAGCCAGGTTCTGGAATTCAGAAGGGTGTCAGGAGTTGACAAGAAAATGAAAGAGGAGAGATGGACGCGATGCCGGTACGCATGGTGAACCTGAACGACACCAACTATCACTATTGACGGAGCAAGATGAAAGATTTGCTGTTTGTCAAGAAGCTGCATCTGCCCGTATTTGCATCCGAGAAGCCCAGTAATAAATTCGAGGAGGACTAAAAATTCGAGCATATATAGGTGTGCGGATATATCAGGCAATTCGTTGACGAGAACGTGTAAAACCACGTTGCCAATATTGAGCACGCAAAGGCGTTATGGGATAAGCTGGAATCTTTGTACGCGAAGAAGACCGGGGTAAACAAGTTGTTCCTGATTCGGACGATAATGGGTCTGCGGTACAAAGATGGGGCGTCTATTACCGATCACTTGAGTGATTTCTAGGGCATGGTTGACCAACTGTCTTCAATGGGAGTCAAGTTCGACGATGAGGTTCAGGGACTATGGCTGCTGTGTACATTGCCAGACTCGTGGGAGACCGTACGAGTATCTATGATCGCTTCTGCTCTAGAGGGCGTGGTCAGTCCAGAGTTTGCCAAGAGCGGGATGCTGAATGAAGAGATGCGGAGGCGTTCTCAGGGCACTTCATCCACATTCCACCACTCAGAGGCATTGGTTTCAGAGAGCCGCAGAAGGGACAAAAGCAGG